>UFQX01000025.1:1099234-1383582 GCA_900497675.1 Arapaima gigas | reverse complement strand
TTTTTGGGGAAAAAAAAATTCTTCCCCCCCCCCCCCCCCCCAACAATGAGCCTTACTGTCATCAGTTACTCGCTTCCTCCTTTCTTCAGTCTCGGTGCAGTTACTCCTTGCTCCTCGTGCTGATGTGATATTATTTTTAAAAAAAAAAAAAAACTTATGTTGGTTACGTTGTTTACAGAAACTACATTAGTCACTAACAGCATGCTGAAGGTACATTGGAGGCTGGAAGCCATCCTGCATGTGGAAAAGAAGGTCTCTGGCTTTTTATCTTCAGAAGCCAGCATCTCTAAGCCCTCTTAGAACACCACAGGTCTTCACAGTTTATGGACTATTATGAAGGCTAGTACTCACACCCTACACGTGATGGCAATTCCCTAATGAAGTTAAAATTTTAAAATATAGGGCACAAGAATGAAAATGAGGTCTTCTTAAGCTCTCATTTTCAGATGTCTCTAAGGTCTTTTGCTGGGAAAGGCTGCTGTTCTTGCCTGTGCTTTCAGTGGCACAGCAAATGTTTCTGCAAGGTAGCGTGAAGGCACAACTCCTTTGGATTACTTGGTAGCTCTGGGTGCTGTTTAATGGTGCAGCCAGGCACATTAATGAAAGAGTCTCTCTGTTACTGGAGCCTCCCTTCTGAAGGATGATGGGCAGATGTCTGAGTGGCGTGAGTGTTAAACCTCTAGCTTTTGAGGCAGCCAGATAAAGGGAAGCTTTATTGTCGCCTAGGGGCATCCATGGTGAAGGATGGGACGGAACTTTTTCTGGGTGGCCCCAGGCAGCTGCGAGTCTCTTTTGCGTCCACAACACTGATTTGTTCATCTGATCCTTAAATCCCAGCTCTCTGCTCATTTTAGGAAAACTGTTGCAAACAGAACAGTTGTACCAACCTGAAACCAAAACCCAAACTCTTCCACTCCAGTGACTGAGATAGGAAGTGTTACACTTTGTCAAATTAGTTTGTTTGAAACAGTGAATTTCTCATTGATCTGTCTATCCATCTGTCTATATATTTGTTATACAGGTGTCACAGAATCACTTGTATTAACATTGGATAATGAACCTTCCTTGCCTATTGTATATGGATGGGTTCTAGTAATAGTGTCGGGTCCAGAATTAAAAAAGCATATTTTATGTTTTAATTATTTAAGTTAATACAATGAGATAACCTATTTTTTTCAACAACTGTCTTTTCAGCTTCATCCTTGGTATCCCAGACCAGAACATACTCAAAGCCCCTAGCATCAAAAAAGAACTGCAAAGTGAACTTGTCAACCAAATGCCATACATGTGTCTACTCTACTGGTGAGTTCTGTGCCACTCCAGGCGACGCTCTGAACTCTGTTTCTAATGAACAACTTCAGTGTTCCTGTGGATACCATGGTTGGTGCCTGCGCATGCAAAGCAAGGTGCTCAAACAGTGCTGCTGTCCCATGGACTCAGGTGCCCTGTGCCACAAGCTTTGAATTTGTGTCATTTCTCAAAATAGCCTTTGGCAGTCTCTGCACGCCAGCATCGGGGAAGCAATAGATGCCTTTGAGAGGGCCCTGGGTGCTGTAATGCAAGAGGATGTAGTGCAACAACTGTGGCTGGAGTAAGTGCAAAACGTTTTTGCTTAGACTTCGCTCTGCCATTCTGTCTGCATGTCTTGCTGGTTTTTTGGGGTACGTCTTACAAGGCAGGAGAGCAAGACCCTCTGAGGATCTGTCTCGCTTTACCAGACATCTGTTGGAACAGAAGCAGTAAAAACTTTCCTTTTGCCTGTTTTTGGACACATCAGGGTAAGGGGGATTGAAATTGAGACATGGAGTACAGGTCCCAGAAGGGACATTGGCCATTTATGATTCAAATAGCAATTCCATGCTTAAAAGATGTGAGAAATGTGGTTAGCGGTCAAAAGCAGCGATCTTTAGCATGCTTCTAACACTGTTCTTTAACTGTTGGGTAATGATGTCAGAAATCATGAAAAGGCCCCCTGACGCCTGGCCGTGCTGAGTGTGTGAATGGCCGCAGCCTCTAACCATGCTGCTCTTTCCCCAGTTACCTCCTATTTACCAGTAGTAAGTTCCTCGGGCCCCAGTCCAGGAGTAGAGACCTGAAGGTGTTCAGAGACCTGGTGCATCGTTGCCTGGCAACTGTCCCCACCAGGGTCACTGTCCCTTTCAGCTCAGCCAACTACTGGAGCAACTTTAAGTTTCACAACAAGGTAAAGAACTCACGATGAACCAACTCTGGGCTGTGTTCAGTATATGTGCTGCCCTCATCTCATTCCCCCACTCTCGCTCGCTAGTCTCCCTGCCATTATTTCCCCATCTGCCCGCCAGATGCCCAAGTAGATAAGCCCTGTGCATTACGCATGGAAAGTCTTGTGCTTAAACCCATCTCTGATACTGCAGCCTGGCTTCCTGAATCCTCCTTAAGTTTGCTGCCCTAAAGGAATGTGTCCTATTTTTCCTGAAAGAACATGTAGTTATCCATAATATTTCCAGGCAATGAGAAGTTTTAGTTACTGTCATTGGTATAACAGATTGCTATTGCGTAATTTTTCTGAACCTGGGTGTATGTCTCACATTCCCAAAGGCCTGTAGGCTGCTGATGAGGAGCATTAACACTGAATGAGAATGAGCATTGAAGTAGCATTTCTTGCAGACACAATGGAATTTTCCTTAGCAAAGCAGCTGAATAGAAGCCCCTAGTGAAATGTCATGAATTCAGAATGAAATGGAACTATTACAGGTAAACTGGCATGAGCAATGAAAAGTAAAACTAGAGAAGTTGTTTTACATGGAACTGGAGGTTCTTGCTGATAGTAAGACTGGGCAAATTCAGTAAGACTGCACAGTATCATAGGGTGATTTTGTTGGGGGGCTCTGAATGCTTTGCTGTGTGCTCTGCAGGTGATATCCTTGTATCTGGGCTGCCTTCCCCAGTCCCAGCATTCCTTTGTCCTGGAGAGTCTCCGATACCTCATGCCCACCAACACTGAGCTGGCATTAAGGTACTCAAGGGCCTTCCAGATTTCCTTAAAGACTCCTTAAGATACATTTCTTACCCTCGCCTTTTTCTCCCATCACAGTGTTCCTCAAACTTCGCCCAAGAATTTGAAGGTCCTGTTCAGATCTTTTCTTAGCTATTCCAACCTCGCTTTGCGGTGGTTGTATCTGCTTATTGTCCGCCCGACTGCTGCGGTCACGAAGCCTTTGATTTAACAAATTGCCTCTGTGCTGTGTTTACTTGTGGCCAAGTAATCCACAACAGCCCCGCAAGTAACATGTTCTGAGGGTTATTGGAGATGTGGAAGTATTTTGTAATGTCTGGAATATTAGCTTTATTTGTTATTGTTTAGATTTCTGCAACATGAATGGCGGGATGGCAACCTTCAGCATCTGAAACTGCAGAGTCGAATGTTGAGTGGCTGCATACCGAACTGCTTGGCCAACTGGAAAATGTAAGTGAAAGCTGCCATGGAAGCAGCCCTAGCCTGAGTCCTGACGGTGTATGCCATCCGAACGTGGCAGTCTCCCTCCTTCAGGGGATCCTTCTCTATATACAACTTCTCTGGCTGATCTAGCTTCGAATCTGTTGACATCCCGTTTTTGCCTTCCCCTCCCCGTAGTGCTATTGCTGTGCAAAAGGAGCTTAAAGGACATGTAGAGGTGAGTGTACAGGAGGCTGTTTTCCCACCATGCATGACTTCTTGAGTCCTGTTGCAGTTTCAGTTTTGGGTTCACATTTGGAATGTCCTGACCCTCCCTGTTATGCTCCCTTCATTCTATTGAACCAGTTTTTCAGCAGGCTGTGGTCAGTGCTCAAGAAAAATACAATGTAAGCCAATGAAAAGGCCTAATTCCCTTATGGAGCCTGTGGACTTGTGGCTTTGTTGTCACTGTTCCTTATTTGGTCTTGTCACATTGGGTGTAGGAAGGAAACCGTTTCAAAGCAGTTTTGATCTCGTCCTGTATGCTGCACTTTGCTCTGACATGGCACTCCCACATTCTGGTGGTGTTTCTCTTCTCNGGGTTGATCTCATCAGCACTGCTCACAATTATGCAGAAAGTGAACTAGCTAGTGGTGCAACCCCCCCCCCCCCCCCCCCCCCCCCCCCCCCCCCGTTCTATTCTTCTAGGTTCGTCGTCTTTACTGGCAAGCACTTCAGAAGCTGCCTCTGTGTGCCACTCTGTGGAAAGATGTAAATTTTCATCTCTTTCAATTCAAAATGAACAATTTGTCACTCTGCATATGAGAAGTTGTTGACAAGTTTTGTCTGTGTTCCTCCCTTTCCTGCCACCCATCACCCCACCCCAATGCCCCGCAGCGACTGCTGTTTGAAGCTGCAGAAGGAGGTAAAACAGATAAACTGAGAAAGCTTGTTGACAAGTGCCAAGAGGTCGGAGTGAGGCTAGACGAGTCCTTAAATTTAGGCTCAGACAAAACACAGGAGAAGGACCACTGAGCCACTGGTACAGTTAGCCTGTCCCCACTCTTTCGGCCAAATTCAAAAAGGGAGATTGAATTTCCTCCACACAGTCATAAATAACAAGCCTAAATTAGCATGTGAGGCAAACTTTTCAAGTTGTCAGACCTCCTACATGTAGAGTTCTCTAGTGGAGAGCATTTTGCAAATCCGAAGGCCATCGTGGACGAGAAATGGACTCCTGATTGTCCAATGTCTGGGCTGCTTTTATCTTCTTACATCATATACGTAAGTATGGCTCTACTAAATGACAGATGTCTTGCTTTTCTTTTTAATTTACCTGTTCTGTTTTTTTTTTTTTTGTGCTGTCATTTTTAATTTCGCTTACTTTTCCTTTACTTGAGGTTCAAGTTGAATCCATGTGACATCTTTCTGTGATGTTGACATTAACGTTTTAGGAAGCTGTTGAAAAATTTTGTCTTAATTTTCTCTTGTTTTTGTAAAGTAAGAGAAATTCAGATTCCTTACTTTAGGTTTTTGTTTTGGTAATAAATCAGCCCACCAAAAAAATCAGAATTGGATTGGCATGTGGAACAATTACCAGGGTAAAAAGTATTCAGTTTGGGCCCCCTGGTGAGCCATGTGCTGGTGAGATGGACAGACTGCCGAATGTTGAACGTATCTGCTAGGAGCCGAAACAGGGTGGCAAAATCTTCCAGGATCCTGAAAGCATCCGTACTCAAGAATGGGTCCACGAAGAATTCTGTTGACGTGCAATTTTGAGTTTTGTTAAATATATATTGATTAAAGAGTAAATGAATTTAAGTGGTAAATCGGTCAACTTTTTGTATTTAATTACAAATGTTTCCATTAAATTATTTTCAAAATAATGCAATCTTTTGTCTCTGGTTTTCATTTTGGTTCCTCCCATCTCTAGTAAAATGTCACACATAGAACATCATTTGTGATTAGTAACGGTTCTGTCCTGAACAGTCAGTGTCCTTCTTTAACACTGACTCTCCTTTAACTGGCCAGCAAGTGGTGTTGTAGTAAAGAATCATCGCCTTTTGTATGGTGGACTCGGGTTCAAATGCTAATCCTGTTTTTGAGTATCCTTGAACAAGGTATTTACCTTGAATTACTCCGGTTAAATGGATGAATCATTATGTAGCTTAAAATGTAAATGTAGCATTGTTGCTTTGCCAAAAAGTGTTAGATAGCAGAATAATATCCTAAGATCTGGTTGCCTGTTTTTTGTAAATTTGTTGCTGTATTTCACAAAATTACTTTGTTCTCCAATCCCCAAGTTTACAGACATGGACACAAAGCACAAAGAAAAAAAGGCAGCAGGTTGAATTTGTTGTGGTGTTGCTAACACTACTGCAGCAACTGTATCCCATATTTTGCTGTAACAGATCTGAGCCTATAAACTTGAAACTGAAAAACAACTGAGCACTCTTCTGTTCAGAATCAACAGCAAATGCTTACAGTACAGATTCATAAACTCTGCAATATTTGGTATTTTAGATTTGTTTTGGGCTTTTGGGGTTCAGCACACCAGGAAAAAGTAGCCCAAAGTGGCACTCTAGCACCTATTTCACAGCAGCTCCCTGCTAAATGGGTTCATTCTCCACTTGGTCCATTTTAAAGTTTTTGCTTCTTGAAAATTTGTAATAGAGTAATTTGTCAGATACTCTTTTCAAACAGATTGAACAGTATGGTGATGGTGAACTCAGAAATCAAATAAGAAATGTACCCTGTTCGTCATTTAAATTACTTTATTAAAAACTGACCTTGGGTAGTTCATCCTTATTACGCCCAAACCACTGGAAATGCGGGCTTTCAAAGTGAAATAGCATGAACCCACCTCAAGGAACCATATCTAGTAGCTTTACAGTTTTGTTTACTTAAGTCTGTCAGAAACTGCATTTTGTCTCTTTCAGTGAATGTGGTCAAACATGATTTAAACCTCGAATTTCAGAAGACAAGTAGGGACATTCCATGTGACATATCCTATTTACAGCACAATTGGACAATATTGTGATGAAAAAGAAACACCTTTTACCTCAATTTGATAAGTTCACTCACTGAAATCTACAATCGCATCAAGTAAGAACTTAAACCCCAAGTATAGCGTTGAACTACTTACAATAAAGAAGTTAAGAGTTGAGACGCAAACCCAAGCAGGTCATTTTGATACGCAAAACTGCCTAATCCTCCATCCATTGTCCTTAACTGCTTTAAGGACAATGGATGGAGTCAGGCTCCAGAGGCTATCCTTAATTCAGTGGGTACTGGGCTCTGAAACTACACCATGGATGTGATGCCAGTCCATCACAGGGTGGCTGCACACCCACAGTCATACACTATGGCCAATTTATAGTGTCCAATTAACCTGAAACGGATGTCTTTGGACTGCGGTAGAAAACCCACACAGATATGAGGAGAACATCCAAGCTCCACACAGACTGAGCTGAATTCAAACCCACACCCAACCAGCCCAAGCAATATGCAGCAGCCATGCAACTCACCAACTGCCATCTCTTAACATATATAATTTTGGTCTGAAGTTTACCTCAGGAACTATACAGAGTAACACAGAGAAATTTATTCATTAAAAGATTATGTCAAACTTCAGAGCCATTCAAAATGAATCATCATGTTTACAGATGAATATTAATTGCAGAGCACACAGGCCTCAAAACCGGTTACTGGCCTTCAGCAAAAACAAGCTCTTGTTTATTTTAAATAAGGCCGAATAACCGCCTTTAATTATAATCCTTGCAAAATGTAAGCTGAAAAGATTTTCAGATGTTTTTCTGTTTTCCTGTTTTGAAACCAATGTTAAAGTGTGTATATCTCATACACGATTCTTGGTCAATAGAAAACCAATGGTCACTCATAGTAAATGTTACTACATTATGCAATATGAAAATCGTGACATGGTTCACACTCCTTGTCAGATCACATTTGAATCATAACTCTAGCTGACACTTTTCTCTGCATATGAGTTATTTACCCATTTATACAGCAGAGTAACTTTTACTTAAACCTTTCAGGCTACAATCCTTGATCGGGGGTACTACAGCAGAAGAGGGGACTGAAACTTGGGTTTTTTGAGTAGCTCTAACCATTACGCCACCTGCTGTTCTTCGCTACTGATCTCTTCTTCCCCCCACATATTTATTACAATGCAAGCAAAGGCCAGTACATTCTGATCTGAAGCAGCCACCGCAGCCAGTTCTGTATTTAAAAAAAACACGTCCCTCACAATACCTCTGAGCTAAGTGATGTTGACAGTGAGGGATGAGTGTGTTTTCACAAGCTGGGGTGGCTTTCTTCACGCACCGACCTTCCTCTGAAACTTGAGTGCTGCACTCCGGGTCAGGAAGCTCTCTGGGTGACACGTAGCTGACGGGCGGCCTCATGGGTCCCAGGGTCATGATAAGACACCAGCAGCTATCTGTGGGTTTACCTTGAAACCCACCAATTGATGACACTGGAAAATGGTGCCTAGTGTTGTTTCTATCATGTGGGTGAAAGGATGTCCTATCTGCTTGTGAGGAAAGTAGTACAACAGCAGGAAGCTGCATATTGTATCATCTTCTTCACTTTCAGTTATTCACAGTTTTTAGCAGTTGACCTCTTTTTGGATCCACAAATTAAGGATCAATGGAAATAGTTAAACCTAATAACCCTTAGGTTGTGTTATGTTCAAACTTGACACATTTACTTATGTCATACATATAAAGGCTTTCAGTTAATATAAGGCTTCATGACATCTTCCACACCAGCAATCTGAACACATAAAACTAATGATCACCGGTTTCACTAAATGTTATGTTTTACTCAAATTCTGCACATCTGTGGTGTGCCAGTTCAGATTTGGCCACAGAAAATGAGTTGGCAAGATTATAATAAAAAGCATCAAATTTCCGATTCTGGAGTGGTATCTATTCAAGTGAATAAGAACTATAGATTATAAATTTAAAAAAAGAGTGCAATACTTGTGATACTGACTAGAAATAAAATCACTGTACTATATGTATATGTATATGTATTTTACAGTTGCTTTATAAAGTTATACAGGGCAGCCATTTGTGTCAAACTTAACCCAAGGGTTAAGTTTTCCTTATGTGTTAATCCAACATGCTGAAAACGTGTTTTATATGCTAAACAAGTGCATCCACAGGTCAGATGTGTTTTTTTTTTTGCTTCTTTTTGGCCTATTAGACTTCCACTGCAGCTCAAAAAGAGAGCAAAGCCAAAAACATTTCTGTGTTCTTCAGCCAAGACTAGTGAGTGTGTTCACTTTTTCTGTCCCCAGTGCTGCTAAACACCCAGCTTGTGAGTTGGATTTTGCTTTGTTTCCCGTTATCCTTGTTCATGTGGCTCTGCATGCGTTTGTTGTGTCAAGTGATTCTCACAAGCAACATGAGCTCCATCCTTAACACAGTCTCATGTGGATTTCATTCTTCTTTTTTTAACTTTTTTGAACAAGGGGTCCATGGCAGCACGGCCTCAATGGGTGCACAATGAGCACAGGATAAATAGGGCAGGAAAACAATCAAAAGTAGGAATGTGGGGAATAACCAATTCCAGATAGATTTTTTTTATTCCATCAGTTGTGCAAACAAGGAAGATTTCTTGGAGACTCAATAAAAAGTCTTTAAAGTTTGGTAGTGGTGGCGAGGTAGGGGCGTGCGAGGAGCCAGTGATTTATAACCGTGCCTATGAGCACTGCTATATATGCAATGCTCGGAAGTCAGTGGTCGACACCCTTATCTGCTATTTTATAATATGGAGATAAAAGTGGAAGAACAATAGGCAATGAAGATAAGTGAGCTGGGGGCAGTATCTTTTTATCAGAGAATGGTCAGCCACAGTGCAACCCAAAAGGGCTCTGGGTGAGAGTTCAACTCTTGACCATCAGTATTTAGAGGACATCTTAGCTTCTAACCCTTGTCCCGAAGATTGACTGAGATTGCAGATTCCATTATCTGTCAGCCAAGAAACCATTTTCAATCACTTAGTCAAAACTGCGCATAATGACAGCTAACTAATTCCACACAAGGTTTGAAGCACGTGTCATTTTTTGAAACATTAAATGAAGTAATTCTTTGCAGCCAATGGCCTGGTGATGGCCGGAGAGAGAGCACAGACACGCTGTCCGTTGCCAAGAGAAAGCTGGCTCTGAGCACTCAGTCTGATCTTTTCTGTGCCACTGTGGACTGTGCTGTCAGTTGCAATAGTGACAAAACCAGCTATGTGCTAACTCCAGGTGAGCCATCCATAGGGACCAAGGACACTGTAGGGTGGTCATAATCTCCATGTCACTTGGGGGGAAGGACACTTTCAGACAGCATCCTTACTGACAGCTGATGGGTCAGCCTCGCCCATGGAATGAATTACCAGCTGCTTTACGGATAGCAGACAGCTGGTCTGCATTTTTCTGTTAAATGTAAATTATACAAAACCATTCTGAATCTCTGCCTGAGCTTAATGGTTGAAGGATAACCATGTCTTCCTTTTAAAATCTTGTTTTGCTTCAAACTGTTCTTGACACTGAGTCAATGGCCACCTTACAGTAACCGCTTGGATCTCGTGACTAATCATTTGTCAAGAATACCTGTACTTTTTCCTTTTGCTCAATACATTGTTAATGTTTAAAGGTATTGTGTTTTACTTCACCCAACCCCTTAAATACATTACTTAATAGTCATTTTAGGTAAAAAGTCACACCGCATAGTGTTTTAGGTGTAAATCATATGCACATTAAACTGAGATTGTGTTCTCATTGGGATTGAGGTCAAACATTATTTTTCCAAATATATGCAGCATTTATTCCTGATGCAGTCAGGTAGCTTTTTAACTAGAGCATCTTAGGTTAAGTACAGAAATACCTCAACCAGAGGTCTACTTGCATTCTTGAGAAATGCAGCCCTTAATGAAACAGCACTGTAAGAAGACGTTAATATGGTATAAATGAATATGAAATAGATTACACCTTTAATATTAGCAAATAAACAGAGAAGACAATCTATTTTTAGGATAAAAAATAACTTTCCAAAAAAGAGCTTTAACAAAATATAAAATTCATTTACAAATGTATTTTTTTAATTTGATGTTTGCAGTAGCTTATTTTTATTAATTATGCAAAGGGTTAAAATAATACAGCACTGTTACAAAGGAGTGCTGTAAATAGGTGTTACTGTATTATCAAAATGTGTTTTATTGTTCAACTTTCAAAGAAAATCTGATCTTTTAGAAAACAGGAAGTATAAAACAAAATTATAGTGCACTGAGACCACATTTCTATCCAAAAGAATGGCTAATGGAGGTTCTGTTGCTGCACATGTGAAACCGGACTTGATTTGGCCCACATTCAGTACTGAGAGACACCACAAATGGCCAGATGTTAGAGACATGAGTCTTCATGATGAACTGCAGTAACAGGCCCAGCTCAGCAGGTCATCTCATCTACACTGATGGAATATCAGCAGTCAAAAACAGGCAGATTTACGGCTGCCCGACACGTGGCGAATTTCACTGAGTGCTTCTGCAGGGCCTGTTAGATAACCGCTGAGGTAAATCACAGCAGCTGACATTTATGCACCTCTCAACACTGTGATATAGCATAAAGTTGAAAAACACCAGCATCTTCCAAGAACAAGCAAATATGCGCTGGTTGGGCTGGGATGCCTCCATTTGTGATGTGTAGTCTGCATGCCATCCAACTGAACACAAAGTAGCTATTCACTTCTATGCTGATGCCCATTAAAGTATTTCCAAAGCTTGGCAAATTAAAACCTGTTTGACATTTTAAAAAGAGTATTTACAACAAATTCACTCCCAAAAGCATATATATTTTTTTGCCATTAATATATCTACATTTGTATCATCGTTTTATTATTCATTCTCTAATTTCTTTTCCCCTGTTCTGAGAACTGTGGACACAAGGATATGCATTTTTTGCTCCCTTGTTACATGTATTGTGTAAACATGTTTGACAATAAATGACTTTCCTTCTTCTTAAATATGCAGCTAAGTTTAGAGTGTAAAATTTACATTGTGTTAGGGAGTTATACTACTATTCAGGTAGATCAGACTTGTATTTATGAATTTTTTGTGAAGCGACAGGGGGAAGTGCTTCCATGTAAAATGTGGCATCAGCCAGTTTTACACTTCAGTCTCAGACAACCAGGAACTTCAGAACAGGGACAGTGTCAGCAGTCTGCTGTTAGCTCTGTAGTCTGGGGGCAGCAGTGGCTGGAGTTTCACATCTGAAGGACCTGTGTTCAAATCCATCCTTCTGCTTTAGTACCAGTGAGTAAAATATAGTGATACCTCTTTTGGCCCTTTGAGTAATTTAGCACAATATTTTACTATATATATTTTAAATTTTTAGAAAATATATCAACAATCTTTTTTAGAATTTACATTTGTTATCCAAAAAATGCATTGTTTTCTGTGCTTATTCTCTATTATTAAAGGCATAACTATTTTATTTTCTGTTGCAAATGTGCAGTTTCTAAGCTCTGGCATGGCAATGTGGTGCAGTAATATATTGTTTTTGCACTGGAGGTTTTCCTCCAAAAGCAACCAGAACATGAACCAGATTTGCTGCCTGGCTCTTCAACCCAGGTGTAGTTTAACTTTTCAGCTTTACTTTTTATACTTCACAAGTGCAGGCTTACCTTTCATTATGTATTCTCTGAATTTATGAATTTACATTACTGTAATAACATTTAAATACAGTATAGGACAGTGCCTTGCAAAAGTATTGAAACTCCTTGAAAGTTATCATTTCTTGGATTACAAATTATACTGACACAAATTTTTCCAGTCAGTATTTTTATTGCGATCTCAAATGCTTTAATGTTGAATCATCAGAGCCAAAATAAGTAATTTGTTTGCAAATATTTTAAAGAAATGAATAGCTGAAATATGCTGCTTGAGTAGGTGCTCAAACTCCAAACCTTAATATTTGGTAGAGCCACCTTTTGCTGCTACAGCAGCTTTAAGTATTTTCGGGTAAGTATACACCAGCTTTGCACAACATTTGGGAGTTCCTACTCATCTTGGCAAGTGTGCAGCAGGTTGTTCAGGTTAGTTTAATAATGTTTGTGTATCACAGTTTTCAAAATGTCACAGATTCTCCATGGGATTGAGTTCAGGATTTTGACAACTTTTAAGGGGTTCAAAAACTTTTATCATCCTTATTAGTCAGGAACATGGTGTCCCTGGGTAAGATGGTGGTGGCAAATGGGGATGTGGCCCATCCCTCCCCTTTTTAGAAAGAAAGTCTCTTTGTCTCTTATCCACTCCACTTGGCTGTTCCACTTTGTCCAGAATACATTTACATGCTTGAACTGAGAGGGCCACACCAAGGAAAAGGTACACAAGTCAACGTTTATAAACATTCTTTGAAATTATGGGAAATCCCAGGAGTCACTGATGGTAAGAAGACAGGAAGGGCACCTTTGGACAATATTTATTTATGTGAATCACTGTGCAGAGTTGGGAGGAGACTGGAGTGACCCAGCAGCAGCAGCAGCAGGTGGGAGCAGAGAAGCTGGAGGCTGAATGTCCTTTGTCTAAGTGAAATGAGGTGCATCAAATCACAGGATGCCCTGGCCCACCACTGGAGGCTGTGTGGTCCAAGTAAACTCAGCCCAGGTCTCCACAGCTCCTCCACTCTCAAATACAGACATGTCCTCCAGAAACTGTTCCTCTCCACCTTAATAATATGGAAAATCCCGATTGATTTGTTTTGTTTAGTTTCCATTCCAACCCCAACAGAACCAAAGCATCTTTCTCAACCTATACCTAAGGTCCACCCCAAGAATTTTACAGTGTTGCAGGAAACCCCCCCCCCAACCCCCTCAATAAACACATCATTCATCGACTCCTTGATAGACATCTGTTTACTTTGTGCTTCTGCAACAGCATAGTTAGCATGTGTGCTGTTGGCTAATATGGAGGAGGATGATTTTAGACCTGCAGTCGCTTCAAGCAGTCTGTGTTGGGTGTTTGTGGCAGATGTTTCAACTTTTGAGCTCTATCTATCTATCTATCTATCTATCTATCTATCTATCTATCTATCTATCTATCTATCTATCTATCCTGAATCCTACTGATCACCAGTAACTGCTGGTTCAGTGTATGACCATGGAGGTATATAGCACATGAGGGAGGGTTCACACTAGATGGGACAACAGCTGGGATAAATGGTTTGGGACATTTTTTTTTACCAAATACCTGCTGTGATTCAGTGGATATGGCCAACCTGTCTATCAGTCTGTGTATCAATGTCTAATGTTAACAATTCTGAAGGTCTGCTGTGTTCACATTATGGCCGTGTGAGTTAACTTGGTTATGGACACGTCCTTGTGAACTGAGCGGGAGCGTTTATTCAGCTGGTTTGTTTCCAAGGTAAACACCACACAAGCAGCTGGTGCACTTCCCTCCATGTCTTGGAATGCTGCATGCTTAATAGGTGAACACACCTTTATCTTCCTTCTCAGCCACTTGCAACCATTTGTTCACCTTCTTCTGCTTGAGCTGTGTTTAAACAAAGGCAGAAGTAAAATGGCAATTACATTCTGAAACAATCATCTTGCCTTTGCGGGCTTAGTAGTTACATTACTTAAGAAAAGAAAATAGAGTAAATATATAATTTACAGTTTCTTGAAACAACTCACGGTGTTCAGTTGCTCCAGTGGTCTGAGTCCAGCAGATGTAAAGGACAACGTCTGTGGAGACCAAAAGCGACCTTTGCTGTTTGAGATTAACATAGCTATTTGTTGTCGATGTGCACGGGAAAATGTTACACATTGTACATTTCTATGGCAGGAAATGAAAGAACAAACAAAAAATATTTCCATTATTTTGTGCTAGAAAAGGGTAGGAGGTTAGCAGAAGAAAGCAGCACAAATTTTGTTGATGCATGCATACACTGTTGACATATTTCCGTTGCCATCCCCAAAGCAGAGATTTAATAGTATAGCAGTTTTGTGGAGTGATTGGACATATTTGTAAATCAGAGTAAGTGTAAGGAAATACTGACCCCATTTTATCAATTGTCATCCTCTGAAGTATTTTCACAACAACTAAATTTGCACAATAACTATTCTACTTTTGCCCACAGCGACCAGTTTTATCCACCCTGGTGATCATTGTGACATTGGGGATTGTTTTACTAGTGGCTGTGATGTTCAGTTTTTATCCATTTCTAATATTACGTCTGGATGGAGAATAAATCCCTCCATGATCATGCAAATTTTACCTTTAATTTAAAAAAGGTTTGCAACTCATTAGCTGCACCAGTACAGTTAAAAAATGTGATTATGCATATGTACCCTGGGGAAGATTAATAATGCCATCATTTGTAGGATAAACACCATTTTATTTCAGTTCATGTATTTATGGATTTTAACAAGGCCCATGCCTGATGATGGCACAGTCTTGTATACACATTATGTGACTCATATTTATGGAGGCATGTCTGGAAAATCATTTAAAGCAAGCTAGAGACACTGAATTGTTTATGCAATGATGTAAATTACTCATGGACAAAAAGCATTTAATTGTTGCAATATTTTTCTCCTTAACTGAAGTTGAAGTGTCAATATACATATACTTATAAAGACCCTATTTAATTGACACACAACAAAATATCTGTCATTTATGACATAATAACAGGCAGTTTTTTCTTATTTGGTAAAATTGTTTATTACAAATTACATATATTTAACACGCCAGTAAAAAAAAATGTTGATTCTATTTACAGCATTTGCGACCAACCAAACAGCATTGGTTCCATAGACTGGATGAAAGCAAGGCGAAATTCATTCAAAGTCTGACCCTCCTCAGGCCATTTCTTTACACACAGCCTATACGTTTAGTTATAAATACAAATCTATATTTATACACCTTTTCTTAAAGAGCTCTAGATCATACAAAAATAGCTTTGCATTCAAACTAAAGATTTGTTTAACAATGACACAAGAAGAGTCAAAACACATTTAAAAAAGCAGACAGGTTTTGGCAGAACTTGTTGACCTATGTAGGTAATAAAGTTGTCTAATGAGCCATTAAAGTATAAATGCGTTACATTTACAACCTACTCTAGTCACACTAGAGGAGCTTATACTCTGTAACAGTTACTACAGTTCGTAAATTTATAGCGTTTCTGACACGATGATTTATATTTTACTGCTACACTAAATGAACAGAAGCATAGAACTTTCAGGAAAAAGAGTACAACCAATATGAATGGCCCTTTCTATGAGGACAGAAAATACTGTACAGCAGTTGTGGAGCCGAACAGTCCACAATGTGCCCATGTTTGTTTCTAATAACTGGACACACCTAAGGAGGCACTTGGCCAACATGAGCCTTTCCAATGTAGCCCAGAATCTGTGGATGCACAGGGAGCAAAATGTGTCAACATTACAGTTGATAAATCTTTCAGAAATGAATCTGGTTCCCATACATTGCATGATGGGTGAAGGATCAGACCTTGTGCTTTGTTTTTGAGGTGACTTCTGCCCTTTTGTACTGCCAAGGCTCCATTTGTCTTTCATAGAAAGCTCTGCTGGTGCATTTCTTCGTCCATTTGTCAGTCTCAGCATGGGCGGACAAAAGGAGACAACGGGAAGGGCTACAGTGAGATGAGCCAGTAACTTGCTTTTGTACATTAACAGCTGCTGAGGTGAATTTTGTTGTTGTGGAAGCTGGACAGTAAGCAATAAACCCACATTTGTGTTAGTGAAGAGCAAACGTGCATAAAACAATGGAGCAGGGTGCTGACATTCAAAACCTGCAAGCCAATCTTAGGGGAACCTTTGCCAGTTTACTGTAGAGTCCATAAAAATGCTTACTATTCTCAACTGCCATGTCTGTTTTAAAAATAATCTGAAAAAAAAACGTATAAACATGAAATATGTATGACTGAGACTCCCCAGCAAAGGGTATATAACATTTCGTAAGTGTTTGGCAGTTGAAATTGAAGCCATTTTGGTGCCATGACCCTCAGTCTGCACCCCTGTGAATTTAACGGACGCCAAGCCAGAATGAGTTTTTGTTCCCCTCCTTTTCTGTGGGAAGAATTCAGTATCTTTCACAATTTTACCCCACATGTACAATGTTTGGTGAAAAAACTCACTTCATACTTCATAACATTAATGTCATAACAACATTATGACAAAATGTCATTAGTGTCATAAAAACATTATGGAAAAACAGAGGAAAGTCGTCGTCAAAGCAAAAGCCCTCCAATGTAAGAATGAATGTCACTAATACAAGAAATGATTTGGTGCCAACCAAACAAACACTACACTTGGACCCACGAAGTGGAAAAATGACACATAAAGGAAGGGTCCCAAAAGAAAGAGATGAAATAACAAATAGAAACTAAAAACATATCCAAAACAAATCAATATTGAAAAAAAAATACAGCAAGGAAATAATTCTACGAATCAGTGTCATAGCCTACATAGGATAACAAGATTGTCACAGTATAACTATACACACACGCACACTTTCAGTGTGAGGTATATACAAAAGTAAGTACTATTAATAATAGTATCTCAACAACCCCATTCTAGCTGGACACACTTATTATGCCAGTTTAAGAAATATAGTGACTGTTTTGGAATACCCTGAATCCTGCTTGAGTGCATATAAAGCCATCATATTGTGATCACATGTTAAAACGACAGATTGCAAGCAATACCTGACATTATGATTCCAACGGCATACAGGAGTATTACTTTAAAATCCTCCTTTGCATGTTTTCAGCTGTGTATTTTGACAGCATCCTTTAAGGATTTTTTTTGTTACACAAATCTGTTCAGTTACACAATCAATTTAATTACAATTCAGAGTAAAACATTTAGCAAAAATACTGGAAATGTCAAAGGGATGGAAGTGTTGTTATGTCATGATATCAATGTGCAAAACAGTAAATTGATCAATATAACTCTGCTACTCGAAAAAATAAAATAACCATTCTCCTGTATAGAATCATTTGTGGTAAGTACCTTCATTTCAAACAAATGAGTGGCTAGGTAAGCTTTGCTAAATAAAGTTTGTGTCTATGAACAGTTCTGTTCTCCTTATGACGCTGTTTAATGCCCATTAAAAAAATTACATTTTGTTCAGTACCACAAAAAAAAAATCTCGATGTTTACAGAGGTGCTCAATATCCCAAGATAAATGCAGCATATGCATCTACATATTTGACTTTTCAAGGTTGGCTAAGTGGAGCTCAGATTTTCTTTAGTCCTGCTTTTATGACTCCACCACCTTCCTGGTTACGCAGCAGAAGTAATTTGGCACAGTGTCCTTGTGCCCAGTTTTCACCTGCCTTTCAGGATGGTGGTCATGAGTCTGAGATTTTTGTGTAATTTTGAATCCATGATGGAAACCCATGTTCAGCCCTAACGGCATGGGACAAAAGGGACAGGTGGACGGTAGTTTTCAGTGCTCTGCTTGCCCCCAAAACTCTCTGATGATGGGAGGGCCACCAGAGCCTGTGTAGAGTCACACGACTGCTTTTCAGCATCTTCTGAATTAGCTGAGACCAAGCTGCTCCGCTGGTTCCTCGGCAGAAGGCCACGTCGCTTCAGAAGCAAGCGCAGGTCCTCCTTGAAGTGAGGGTTGAAGAGAATGTAGAGCAGAGGGTTCAGGCAGGAAGGCAAGGGTACAATGACCAGCAGGATGGATTTGACCACCTCTGGACTGATGAAGGAGAGGCTGAGGAGGGAGGAGAAGGACAGGAAGGCCACAGGTAAGTAAAGCAAGCAATTGGTGAAGAGTAACCAGGCTACATGTTTGATCATGGTGCTCTCAATGAAGTGGTCCAGTTCACCCTTCTCCAGGTTACAGTAGAGTCTGGTGTAGGTGACAGTCATGACAAAGTAACAGAGGGAGTTGAGAAGCACTAGGGCCACCATGAAACCTAGGCTGGAGGGCTCTCCAAAGGGCAGAGGGAGGCAGAGGGATGAGACGCCATACTCTCCAACATGCAGGAGGGGCAGGATGGTGATGGCCAATGCAAGGACAAAGCAAAGGGCTGAAACCAGCCTCACACTTCCCAGGGAGGATTTGGCCTCCACCCTCTTCGAGCAGCGGATGGAGAGGCCTCGCTCGAGGGCAGCAGTAGTCAGCAGGAAGATGCAGGTCTCTCCAGAGAAAACAGACAGGAAGCCAGTGACCTGGCAGCCCATGCCCTTCTCCCACCAGGCCCCATAATGAGCGAAGCTGCCGAACGTCAGGGCATCCACTATTGCTAGAACACCACTTGAGAGCCCCATGAGTGTGTTTGCTGCGGCCAGAAGCCCGATGAGGTGCTTGACGGGGGACATAAAGCTGGGTGACAGGAAAACAGTGGCCGCAACCATTCCATTGCAGACAAAGGACAGCACGACTATAATCCAAACCCCACTCCGGATGAGCCAGCTCCCAAACAGGTGGTAACATGGGCGGAACGGGCCTACAACCAAATACAAAAAGCTATGTTTAATTAACAAAACATACAACCTCATTCAGAGTCAGTATGATATAAAAAAACAGTTACAGTAAACTTCAGTGGCAGTGTACCAGCACTACATTTTGCTCTTTTGAGTACCAGGACCTTGTCTTGTATGCTAACACTTTTCAGTAGCCTTTGGTGCCCTTTTCTGCCCTCATTCAATCCTATTCTGTCTGAGCTGCTTTGTCAGTAAAACACTGCTGTAATACATGTTCATTATTCACAACTGTCTCAAAGCTACATTTCATTGCATAGGGTGTACTGTTATACTGAAAATTGGCTAGTAAACTGCTTTTTCATCATTTATTTGAAATTTGTGTCCCCTTTTTAAAATAAATATATACAGTATATTATGAACATCAGTAGTATCTCCTAATATCTTTTATTCACTCCTGAGTTTTTTTTAAATCAAAATGTAACACTTAATGGTTTGCTGATGCTAAACGATATAAGGACTAAAATGCCAGTAAGGTTAGTACTGGTACTTGTTTTTTTCAACTTCAAAAACTGCTCAGTGGCCATATATGCAGGCATGCTGTTTCATAATAACAAGGTGATGGTTTTAGTTAGTGGCTGATGAACACCTGCGATGAAAGTAAAATTTGCGACAACTGGAGTTGCCCATGCTTGACCTAAGCCAATGTGATGATAGATAAGTACAATAGTTCAGTGCAGGCTGCAGTCAGACAGTTACAAAGTAGATAATGCTGGCTTATCTGTTCAAATTCAAATTCTGCCCTCCTTATATGTTGCTCTCACCTGGAGCTGGGGAGCACTGCACAGAGTGGTGAGACTTGGGGTCCTCTTCAAGGTCCAGGAGAAAGTCCTCGAGGTCGTGGTCTTCTGGAATTGAACATCAATTTCATTTTTACTTTTTTCTGTACCCCATCGCCATAGGCGGCATATATGTTTCCAATACCTTGCTTAAAGACATATTTGAACTAGGATTTATTACTGTTGATTCAGGTGTTCCTGTGGGTGAAGGCACATGGATTATGTATTTGCTTGCTGAGAGCTGAGTCCATCGAGCAGTATCTATACTGCAGTCAAGTTCAAACTTGATAAACTGTTGTGAGAATCGAATTAAAAAAAGCATGTCAGCCCCGGAAATGGGTTAAATTGCTTTTGCACTGTAAGCTGGGTGACACACACCAGAGTGTGACACAGCATTGGGGTCCCGCCGATCTGCTTCCTCCTTACTGTTGCTCTCCTCTCGATCCCAGGGGTCCTGGGACCTCTCACAGGATACAAAGGCACAACACTGGAAAGCGTAGGGCATCTCCATCACCCTGTCAAACATGGTGGGACAGAACTTCAAAACACTTCCTTTTACCCTCCACTGAGCTCAGGAAAATTGACTCTCATCTTAAATATTAGTGTTATGGCATATTTCCTTGAAATATTTATTGTATTTATTCCTGCTAAACTGAACATGGGTTCTGCTGAATTGAATCTTAAATTATCCAGACATATACAAACAGAATACTAACTTAAGTAAATGAGGTCTTATGTCCAAGAAAACCAGGTTCTGTGCTGTGGGTAACTGTTTTTCACTGTTCATTCTGAATGAATACACTGCCTTAGACTCTTTTCCTTAAGTTATTGCAACAAACTACACATGTTATGGCACATTGTTCAAAAAAATATTTACAGTATTTAGTTTGAATTGAAGTTTAGCTGAACTGAATATTTAAGTTTATAAAAATACAGCATAATACAAGTAAATCAGGTACGTTATACAAAACATAGCTCTACATCTTCACAACTGAAAACACTTTCAATTTGTTCCTCTATAACTCTGATGAAGACATTGTATTTTGACTGTCCAGTTTTACATTAAACCCATTTGACTCCACTTCCTGGGTCTCTTTATTCCTTATTTCTCATCACTTGGCACCCCAGTACTAAGGCATGACACAATGCTCTTACCTTAGTATAAAACATTATACCTGATTTATTTATTTATAATGGGTCAGCAATGGAATGAATAGTTCATGTTTTAATCATTAATGTAATAGAGGTGCATTTCCCAAAAACGTGGTATTTTACCTGTAAGCTAGCTATGTAATCTAATTATTTTCATAAATATCGTAAAAGAAAAACTGAAAATCACATTGTGCAAAGAAAAAAGTGTAAATCAGGCCCAGCCTTGGTTGTGGCTGCTTATGTGACCAATACGTGTTCTTTCAGTGTATACAGTATATGGGTTTCCTCCAAAGACTCTGGGCTCCCCTGTGTGTGTGTGTGTGTGTGTGTGTGTGTGTGTGTGTGTGTGTGTGTGTGTGTGTGTAAATGTTGGTAAGGTAAGGACCCAATGGTGAACTAATGACTCTTTATGGTGTCTTGTGACTACAGCTTCCTGGGATTGGTTCTGGCTCATTATGAGCAGCTACGGAAGATGGTTACATGTAAATTTGTGTCTTATTGACTAGAAACATCTACCAAAATACTAAAAGGATTTAAAATAAATTGTCACCTGAAAAAAAAAAACAAATATCTGTACCTTAAGTCTTCAGGTGATGGTACTAAATCTTTCAGCAATGGTGGAGATGGACAGCATGAGACTTGCCTGAGTTTGGGGAAGTTCTCTGCAGACAGCAACTCCTGCAGACCCTCATTGCCGGCCAGCTTCAGGTGAGTGAGGCTATGAAGCCCGGAAGCCGGTAGAGTTGACAGCTGATTGGATGAGAGGTCCCTGTAGAGGCAACAGGCCAAGTCAGCGGTTGAGCTCCGTGTGCCTGGGAGCCATTATGCACGTTTACACTGAGCCTGTTTACTGAGCAAGGTGGGCAGGGGGCTGAGGGATAGGGGAAATTATTGATTCTAGCCATCCAACGTAAACAAGAGCGGACGAGTAAATAAATGCGGTGCTCACAGTTTGATTAATGAGGGGAGAGTGGAGAAGGCACGGGGGTCCACCGAGTGCAGCTTGTTCCAGGCCAAGTCCCTAGGAGAAAGAGTTTAAAGTTCCACTTACCAACAGACACCCATACAGCCACTGTGCACAGAACACCTGTATTCGTCAACACATCATGCTGTGTCAGTGAAACAGCCATGAACTGTCAATGTCCTCCTCTCAGTACTTCCACTTTTTCCACCCTCAGTACTTATTGGTTCTTGTGTCTGGTGTCCCTTTCCTTGTGGCTACCTTTTCTGTTAAGGTTCCCCAGTGATATTTTTCATACCTAGAATTTTTCTCTGAATGTTCACCTGATAAGCTGCCTGGAAACAACAAAGCGATTCAAGCAGGACTAGACAAGAAAACATTTCAAATTTCTAAATAGATGCCATGCACCCTATGCTTCCATGATAGGCCTTTAACCACGTTGACTCTACATTGATAATGGATAGCTGGATGGACAGATTAAATGTGTCAAGCTTGTTCCCAGAAATTCTGAGGAACCCTATCTTTGATTTGAATTGGAGAAAACAGAATTTGGCAGCTGAGAACAACAGCTGATTTATGGACCTCTGCACTTGGAAGCTGCTCTTAAATGAACGATAAAGTGGAACATTTCGCTTGTTCAGCTGTAGTAACAGCCGTGTTCGGAAGAGAAATGTAGGCACCCAAAAATGTAGGATTGTCTACTCTCATAAATCTGACGGTAGGAGCAAACAAATGCAGTGCTTTTCCTGAAGCCTCATACTGCTCCTTTTCTCATCTGCCAGCACTGTCCTGACATAATCCACACAGATTGAACCAAACATATACAATCACTAGGTTGTTTATTGTTAACATGTTGTTTGAGTTGATCCCCTGACAGTCAATAGGAAACTTCTGGGAATAAAATGTCGTATCAAGGTCGTTACACACATTTCCTGTGTATATTAACCACATGCACTCCTCTTGTTTAATACTGCAACTGAGGTCTTTTGCAATGCCAAACCACAGGGCCATCCTTCTTAGTGAACACTAATGACCATGGTAGGTCTGTCTGTCTGTCTATCTATCTATCTGTCTATCCATTCACCCATCCATCGATGGATCCCACTTGCTTTCCTCCTTTCTTTGAGATGAATTCCACCCGTTGATCACTACTAACTGCTTGTACAATGCATGCCGGTGGAGGTGCACAGTACATGAGGAGAATTCACACTAGAAGGGGAAAGCAGCTGGGATAAATTGTTAGGGACATATTTTTACCAAATACCTGCTTTGACTGAGTGGATACAGCCAGCTCCTTTCCTTTCTGTGGAGGAGCAGACTCCTAAAATCTGCTGGATGCCAGCCCATCAGCCCTGGAGACAGGCTTGAGAGGGACAGACTGAGAACTCTGAAGTGTAAATGCCCTAATGGCAAGTAAAACTGCACCGGATTTGGAAAATGTAGAGGCCTCTCGCTGTGTTCTGCCAATCCAAAAATTCCCCAGGCTTTCTTCTATGCTCCTCAGAGGAATTTTGCAAAAGATTTTTTTTTTGTGTGTGGTCATCCAGCACTCCCCCCCCACATACCCCCCACCAGCAAATGACAATTTAGCAATAACTTTCTGGTGCTTTTTATTTAGTTGTGTCCACTCCAGACGTTGTTTACGCACAATATAACTGCAGGAGAAGGCCAAGCCTAGCAGTGAGAGAACGGGTTCTGAGTAAGAAACCTTGCTGACGCTTCACTGGTAGTTGCCTACCGGACCGCAGAAAACTTTCTCACGGCTTCGGAAGGCAGCTCACATGCTGCAATGCACTGGCAAGAATGGGAATGAAACCCATGCTGATGTAATGCTGAAACACTTTCACGGGGCTGACTTGGTTCAGAGGCCCCATTCTGCTGGATGATTGCATAGGCTTTGCAATCAGCAAAAACCCATTTAAAAAAACGGAAAAAAAGCAAAAACTGTTCTATACTGTACAGATGTATTCTGTGCAGCCCAAATACTTTAAATTAGCCATGTCTCATCACTCTGCCATTAGAGTGTTTTGCTCTATTTAAGATAACAAGAAACAAGCTTTTAGGTAATGAGTCTGTTGAAACTGGCCAGTTTACTGTGCCTTATACTAACTAGCACCTGGTCAATCCCCAAAGTTGACTATGGTAGCCATTTCACGGCAGAGGGCCAGGGGGGGAGTTCCGGTCAATACAGACTGTTCACCTAAGGAGGTCACAAGTACACTCAACTTTTTATGTTCACTTATTTTCATATGTTGTCTTTTCTTTCATTTTCCGCAACAGGAAAGTACTCCATTAGAAGATTTAAGATTATGCCACGTTGCTGGAGTGATGCAGAAGGATGAGTAGGTAGGTAGAAAATATCTTCAATGCACAGCACACAATTGTTTAAACAGCTGAAGGAACAGATGAGGCAGCTGCCTATAATTGCGATTTTGAAAAGTTTCCTCCTCAATCTGAGACCTTAAAATGTACATTTGGAATAGAAGTAAGAACAATGAATTTTATTATTTAATTTTTGGCTTCTGTTTTCTTTATCTTTAAATTAGAAATATATGCAGAAATTATATGCAGAATAAGAAATTAAAAATGTGATATTTTTTATAGTTCATAATTTTTCTAAAGCTCTACTGGGCCTACAGCGTAATAGCTAACTATTTGTTGAAATTAAATTTTTGCAGGAGTGCCATGCATATAATCCCTGCAAACATGAACGGTCTAGTGTTTCCTTTTGTGAATTATTTTCATTTTAGAGAGGCACTGTGTTTAGAAAAAACACATAATTGTTGCTTTTCATCGCAAACAAAAATCACATTCCTGGCACCAATGAAAAAGCCTGCCAATGTTTCAACATAAGTCAATAATATTACCTTAAATTGCTTTTTGTCACATGTTGCTTCTTACAATGTCCAGTGCTCTAAGAAATGTGGTTTCTGCTTGAGGCTGTGGAGGCTGGCTTGTTGGAGGAGCAGCCAAAGTGTGGTGGCCTTGCAGCAAACTTACAGGGTCCTAAGGGACGTCAGCTCCTGGAATGTGTCCGCCAGCACCTCTTGGATTTCATTGTGATGGAGGTCACTGGAGGGTTAGGGTTAGCAAAAGAGAGGCAGAAGCTTCAAATGCTACACTGCAAGGAAACTAGAGAGACTTTTAGTTAAAGCTACCAGCCCTACCAATTTATACCTTTTTGCTTGTACCTCCATAAAATTACTGTCTATCAAAACCATGAATCAACTTACAGTCCATTATTCATCCTTTTTCTAAATGGCACTCACATTTTCTGGATCTTTGCACATCCACTGAAACTAGGAAGATGCTGAATCAAGTTATAAGAGAGATCCCTGCAAAAACAGACATTTGTATAGTGATTACGTAGTCATTGCATTGCCCTACATGTTTTCAACTTGGCCTGGATACTTCTGTGGTTTATCAGCATTATGGTCTTGAAAATCACAAATCATATAAAAAATTCTGAAATGAATTTATCAGAAAACATAAGGAAAATTCATACATAGGAAATAGGTAACTCACAGCACTTGGAGGTTGGGTAGCTGGTCACACACATTGCTGGGCAGAAATGTAATCCGTGCCCCTGTAATGGTTCTAGACAGAGGGTATATCAAAATTATAAAACAATAAACTAATTTAAAATAATTTAAATTTGAAAATAATTACAAAATAATTAAATAATTACTAAATGGCCACATATATGTAAATGTCTTTACATACAATTTCATTCACCAGAACACTGACCAGCAGGTACCTTAATGGATAATGACCTGAACATACTTAAAATGAAGAATTCTGGTTAAAGACATGTAAATTACTGTGCATAAAAACATAACTTCCTGTAAACTTTACTTCTCAAAACATAATTTAATATTTGCCTGACACTGCAGTCCACTACAACTCTGCAGAATTGTGTATTTGAAGGTGTGTATGCTTATGATGACTCGGTGGACTAACAGGCTTTCCAGACTCTTGGTGCCAGTGAGGTCAGGGAACTCAGTGATTTCTGTTGCTCCATTGAGAGACCTAGACACAGCAGAAACAGGTAAGAGTCAGAAAAGACCTGCCCTTGTGTTATTTTTCAGTGTGACACTTTGTGGTCGTGCGCATTTCGGAAGCTCTGCAGTAAAAGGAAACAGGAGGCCGATTGTTGAACTTACAGCGTCCGTAAGTCTGGCAGGTGCTGGAAGGCAGATTTGCCCACAAACTGGATGGGGTTGTCATAGAAGAATCTGTTTAAAATAAAAAAGGTGTGAACTTGAGAACAGACATCCAGATGCTTACATTCCCCCATGTCTGTTCCATTATGATGGATGTGGTCTGGGCTTAGTCTAGGCATCACAGTGCACAATGTGGCTGTCTCTCTAGGAAGCTGAGATGCACTGTACCAACCAGAGAAATACAGAGCTGAATCGAGGACTATTCCACTGGAACTAGCTTGTGACCAGGCTGGGTATCAGCGCCTGTGTTTTGCATGGTAACACTAGGTGCAAACTACGGCTCAGCCTAACACTGTACACTGGCTCTTTGTATAACAAATGTACAAATTTTCCAGACATTTTCCAGGTTATTTATTAAAGTTCAACAACAATTTCTTACCAGTTTTCTAAAATTTTCACTCTGTTGCAGAGTAAAAGTAACTTGCATTGCTGCATTGAGCTTTTTGTTGGCAGGAAAACACAAAAAAGTAGTGTGGAACTGCCTTCAATAAACTTATTTTCATGATGTTTCCAGCTCATGTCTGGTGTTTGTGAGTAACTGTGACCAACAACAAAATGCACTTTCCACATGTGTAAATTAACAATGAATAAATGTTGAAATTAATTAGTCAATAGTTTGCATTAAACAGGCCTTTGAGGAGATAATGTATTTTTATTTTGTTACATTAAATAACTCAACTCCTAACTTTTTAATGTAGCTAAAAGTTAATGAGTATGCAAAAATAAAAAGCCTCACTGTAGAAATATAATAAAAAGCTGTGGTCCAAAAATTTCCTGTATGTATCTAAGCCATCTATTGTATGTTGCACTTTACAGCTCTAGTTTAGCTGTAGTTTAGCCCTGGAGCAAAGTGCCTGCTAAATGCATAATCCTAAAAGTTAATTTTACACAACTAAACCAGCAAATATATTTAAGGATGTCTGCACTGCTATGCTTTTATTGATTATTAACAAATTAATTTAAAAAATGACTTTGAATTCACAAACAGAGCTAAAAATGGGCATCGGGTATTTGTAAGCTGAGGAACAAGTGTGTACCAGATAAGGCTCAGAACAGCTCAGCGATGCTGAGAAGTATTGGTTCTCACAGGGACAAGAGGACTGTGGAGCCCACCAGTGAACACATTGCAGTAATCGATGGAACGGGCAAATATCAAAGGTTGGGATGGCGAAATCACCTGGCGGCCTGTGCTTAACTGCATATCCTTCTGACTATAACTGTGTCATCCAGCAGAGATTTTGCAACTGCCATTAAAACCCTCTGCATTAATTATGATTCCCAAAGATTTAGAATGTAAATAGATAAACTCTTGCACTATATTAAATATCACTCCCAATCGATAATGTTAAGACTAAATGTGTACCAGATGGAAAAATATACAAACCAAGGACTTTAATCACGTTTTGTAAAAGTTTATTTCTTCACCAAACTGGGAATTGCTACATTTGTTTAAAGTATGTAGAAATTAAACTGATATATACAGATCTCACCTAAAATTATAACTTTATGAGAAGGAGTACTGGTTCTGAGTAAAAATTTGCATCATTCTAAACTATTCCTAGGGGTCAGTCTCTCTTCTTTTGTAGGTGGGAGGTTTTGAGGCTGAGAGAAGAGCACCTACACTGTAAGGAGAGATGGGTTTCCAATGAAGGCATGCTCTGGGATGGACTTGATGTTGTTGCTATGGAAGCCCCTAGAAAGAAGTTAATGCAGTGAATTGATTGTGAACCACAAAGTAACAAGACAGCTACAACTATATCGGTACTTACAGTTCCTTCAGGTTGGGCAGGGTTTTGATCGCAACGGGAAACTCATCCAGGCTGTTGTAGTTTAAATCTCTGCAGGGCAAAGGAAATGGGTTACGTCCTACAACGGCTTCTGAAAATCTGAGCAGTGATCCACGGTAAATAAACTGTATAAATAACAGATGAATAAAGCATTGCTTTGCACACATCAGTGAGCAGGTAACATGCTTATTCAAGCCTAGTATTGTGTGTCAGATACATAATTGATACGTTTTAGCCTCTGAGTGACATCTGGAGAATCAGGACATTGTTGCATAGGATTTACCTTATTGCATCAATGTTGTGAGATTTTTTATAGGTCCCATTGCAGACTGTGCTTTTTCTTTATGACCAAACAATGTGACTACATGTAGCCTCTTACAGGGTGCAAAAAAAGGAAACGGTCACTGAAAATTAGCGGTTGGGGCAGGTCCTCCACCCAGTCTGCCCCAGCCTTGTGCTGCCCCGGTCAGTGGTCTCCTGGGTGTAGCAGAAGGCGGGCAGTAAATAACACATAACAAACCAACTTCCAAGGACGGGGCAAGCAAACAAAGCCAGCGAGGTCAGGAGCCCCCACTGCCCTCATGTGACATAACCCTTCCTCCCCACGCCGGGTAAACAACGTGCAGTTTCTCACAAAGCAGACCTTCCTGTTTGTAAACAGCAGAGACCTGAGATCTGCCCACAGCTGATTTGATACGACGTGCAACGCTGCACTTTGTTTTGCATCTCAGACCTGGTCCTTCCTGCATGACACGATATCACTGTCGGCGGGGTGTCCAGCAGTCATTAGTGGAACATGACAGCAAAATTTCCTGCTTTCACAAGGGTGGGGCTGTGACAATTTTCCTTGGGTTATTATATTGGTTGAGGGGGGTGATGTCAAGGCTGACTCTGGGACATGGTTTTTGGTACTTTAGTTACAAAACCAATCCTCCCTCCCAAGTATGAAGAATGAAAAACAGCATCTAGACAAATGAGACAATTGCTTCCTTCACACCTTTCCACCAGCAGGTAAGCAAAAATCCAGGTGAACATGGTTCAACAAATAAAAACAGATAATAGCTCCTCTATGGCCTTGTTTAGGGAGGCTGTGTATAAAACAAAAGAAAGAAATGTAATTAAGCAAAGCCCTGCAACATTTTTCCATTGTACGCATATTTAATTCCTGGAACATCCTGCAAAGGGATGAGGGACTGGGGTCCATCCTCTGCTTAGGGGGCGATGCTTGCGGTCAGCCGTCCCTCACGCTCATCAGCGGGGCCCATTTTTGGTGCCTCACATGCTTTCGATTACTCTCAGTGACGCTATTCTGGGGCACAGGTGGTCTGATGCTGGAATGTGTGTACAGCGGGAGGGCAAGACGCATGAATTCGAACCTTTCGTAATGTCAGTGCTGTGGCACTAACATAGAAAGAATAACAAGATGAAACTGAAATTGTTTCAGTCTGACCTGTACTAGCATTCATCACAGTACTGACCTGAAATAGATACAGTAAAAATTGCCCAGTTGTACAAATGAATAAATCAGTGTAAGCAGATTAACATTGCATGTTCCTCTGCAGAAAGCATCAGATAAATAAATAAATTTAGGTGTAAAACACAGTGTGAGATGGATATTAAGAAAAATTATTTTGGAGTAATTTGAATATTTCCAGCTTTCTTTTAAACAGATTTGACTGAAGAATGATTAAATGTCTCAGTTTTCCCCCTCTCACATTGAGGGAACAAGCAAACTACTATATTTTGAGCACATTTATTAGATGTTTTTGGTGCTGGCTTTCAGAGCACAGTTTCATTCCTTCCAACAGTTGATTCCCTATTTTTAAAAAAACATGGAGGAAATGTGCTGTGTTGTGCTGACAGTAATTATTATTAGACACCGAGGCCACACACTGAGAAGCAGCATCTCTGGAATGAACTTTTCCAAACGAGTAATCCTTGTGAGTTTAAACTTCAACAATGGTTCATTTCAATAATACAACGACCATTGTGGCATTGTTTCTTGTCACAGAGATGTTGTTCCACTTGTAGGCTTCTTTGCTAGATAATTTTTGGAAATAACTTCAATACTGCTCAAAAAAATCGTCATTAACTCCTGCCTAGGTAGAATTAAACTGCCATAAATTAATGCTAGCAAAAAACTTTATTTTATATAGTACCTTGAAAAGTAGCTTCTCAAAACATTTTAAAATAAAAAAGGAAGAGGTTGCATACAATTATAAGTTACAATAGGACCTCAGTGAAATTTAGCAACAAAATAATAGAAAGAAACTATACTACACATAATAGTGAAACAAATTATGAGCAAAGGGAAAAAAGAATACAGAGGTATTAGTGAAAAGCAATCCTGAATAGGTTTAAGCCTTAATGTGTTTAAAACTTGATTTGCAGGGAAAAAAATGAGAAATCATTTTGCAAATACAAACAATGTAATCTACGTTCATAAGACTTTTTCACCAATGTGCTTTTATAGAGTATTAATATTCTATTAAAAATCTTTTAATACTATTACTACTGTTAATATTATCTTCTATTAATTAATTACTACTATTATTAATAAAAGGAGAAAGAAAGAAAGAAAGAAAGAACAAACAAATGAATAAAAAGCCTTGTAAACATGCAGGAAGGCAGTTTGAAAGAGTGCTCACAGGTTGGGCATGAAAAGCTGCAGATGATGTGCATTTATGGCCCCCCATCAATTTCTCCTCACCCCCTGTCAAGATGCTGCTCTTCCCTGAGGCAGGCATTCTGTCCCTGTCTAGTCATTTCCTTCCATTAGTGGGACAGAGAAAGAGCCGGGCAGATGCAACCTGTCACATTGCTACCTTATGTGGGCCCCCAGTATGTATAAAAAAATATATTTTCATCTGTTTTTTTGTATATTTTTAGTCTGGATATGAAATTAAAACTCAAAGCATGGAGAGATATGGCTTTAGATAATTTTTAAAAAATAATACTACAACATTATTAGTATTTCTTATTGAAAAAAACTACACTGAGCAAACTTAGTATCATGAGTTATCAGCTTATCCATGTCTTTGACTGTCTATGAAGGTCACTGGTGGCCAACAGAGAGATAAAAACTCAGGCAAAAGCCCAAATTCTAGTTCTGAATCATTCATAAACAGCCTGATCTGTGTTTGTAACCCTCCCCTCAGCTGCACATCCCTCAAAACCTACAGTAATAGTTTTCAAAGGCCAGGAGAAGAGCACCTGTAGGCTATTTTGAGCAAGAAAATGCAAAATCCTTCCCCAGCTTGTCTTGGGCTGGGGGGGGGTTGGCTGTAACGTTTTTATGCCACTTTCTGCATTTTAATGGAAACGTTTCAAATTTAAACAAGTCAGAGGTCAACTCACAAAGTCTCCAGGCTCTGGAGCCCATCAAAGCTCTGCTTTCCCAGGGAGTGGATTCTATTGTTATGGAGATGCCTGTGGAGAAACGTGAAGAGAACAGTCAGGCGGACACAATGGGCACAGAAGGCCTGAAGGGTGCGTCCCATTGGCCAGGAGAGAAAAGATGAAGGGAGGGGATGTCCCCTGTGCACACGTTACTAGCAAATTGCCCCCACTGTACAAGACGCGTCTACGCCGGCAACCTCAAAGGGGTTCATAGGAGCAAAGCCAGGGACCGTTTCTCCTACTGTTACACTGTTACTGGCCAATCCAGCAGGAGGGACATTTGTGTGTGATTCTGGACTGAAAGCTCAGCAACGGTGGACACAGCGGGTCATTAATGGGTGATTAATCATAATAACATGAATAAGCTGAACTAACAGCACGGCCCCACGCAACAACAGAACCAAGCAGCTGAACAGTAAATCTCATTCGTAGGCTTTGCAGAATTTATTTGGGAGTAGAATTTACCCTTTAAAAGGACAAGTACAATGAGAGTTATTCATTGTTAACACATGGTTTGCAATAACTGAAATAGGAAAAATTGGCACCTTTGCCTGTGTTTCCAAGGTTTGCTTGAGAAAATGGATAAATTTCTATACCATACTATTTCTATACTAGGATCTCCTAAACCTCATCCAAAACCACAGCCAGTGACTGGGGGAGTAATCAGTCCCACAAGCTCTCATATTCATAAAAATACCAGGCTGGGGGTCGGAGGGCATTACACTGGTATTGGCAATGACACAGTCAGGCTGCAGGAAGATTCCTGTCTATTGTTGTTAAGGTGTGTGTCTGACATGGTGAATTCTTGCACAGGAGGAGGCAACAGAGTCTGAGTCAAAGAGAGGGATGTCGATAGATTCTACTTTGTGTACATTCAACCCATCCACCCATCATCCATCAATCATTTATCAATAACTGCCTGTCCAGTGCAGTGCAGGGTGGTGGTGGTCCAGTGTCTTTTCTAAACGCATGGGGCATGAGGCAAGGTACACCCTGGACCGAACAACAGTCCGTTGCACAAAAACCACGCATTCATTTACTCACACATACACATATTACAGGCAATTTACAATCCCCATATCACCTGAATTCCTAAGTCTTTAGACTATGGGAGAAAACCAGCTCATCCTGAAGCCAATGCAAACACACAAGGAGATCATGAACATCCACAGAGACTGAGCTAGATTCAAACCCACAGTGCAGGAGCTGTGAGGTAATAGTGCTTCTTGTCGTGTCACCTTAGTGTAGCCATTGTGCGACCGATTAATGGTAATCAGTTAATAGTGTAATTCAATTAATGTGTAATTCGAAGCAGACTAATGTTTATGTCATACCAGTTGCAACCATCATTTCAACAAAGCCTCTGGACATAATGTGTAACATTGGTAAACAAAACCTCTTATTTAAGATTATTCATCACTTAAACCTTAATAATATCATAATGCTGAGGTGGCCTCCACGAAACCATTAAGCAAACTGGCCACAGGATTTTGGAACATTGTTTTCTGGTACTTTTGTTCATTTTTCTGGAATTTCAGTAGATGATATTTCCTTCTGAATGGGCATCTGTTTCATGGCCAAATCGACAAATAAGTGAATACGCACAAGACCACGAGGCTGGAGAGGTTGGCGAAGGCATGGTCAGGGATGTGACTGATCTTGTTCAGGGCAAGTGTCATGGCCTGCAAGGAGGAGAGCTCTCCCAGAGCCTGAACAGGCACTTCCATCAGGGCATTGTCATCCAGCCAAAGGTGGCGCAATGACGTGAGACCTTCAAAGCAGCCGGGCGGCACACTGTGAATGTGGTTGGCATCCAGGCGCCTGTGGAACGAACACTTAGGTCATGACAGCCTTCAAGAAATGCAAGCATCTTCCATCTGGGCATTTTCAAGAGACATTCAGTCATATTCTCAGACTGCTATTAAAGAACATCTATAGAACTCAACCAAAAACTCCAGTGAAAGCTCAAATGAATCAAAGGAGTTGATGTTGAGACACATTTACATTGTGACTTAAACAGAGCCAAGGATATTACCTACAGGACACCAACGAACCATGTGTCAATCTGCAATTCCAGTCTTTAAGAGGTGCAGGATATAGTGAGATTTTCTTTAATAACAAATAGCTTACTGAAGTAATCATTTCAGCACAGTTTGTATTTTATAGTTCTCTCTCTGCAGTTTCCATGCTTAGACATAAAGCAAGATGGTTTGAATGGAATAGTATTCTAAAATAATGCAAATGGAATAGTGTGCTTGTATGCTACCTTTCATTGTTATATAAACGTATGAAATCGTAACTAGTAGTCAAGTTTCAGTGCAAGCCATGAAGCAGAGGCACGGAAAGAACTGGCCCAATGGATTTAAAGAAAGTGGACATCCAAATTAAGATCTCTTGTTGAAGCTTTGTGCCTGGGCTTTTGAACCCTTAATTCTTGTGACTAGATTCATCTGCAGCCTAATGCTGTGAATGCAGGCAATGAAGAAACTTGCCTTGGAGAGAGTTGCCTTAGGGTCTTCCACTCTGAAGGACAACAGCAGAATGAGCTGATGTGCTCTGTTCTCTTAGGTTTCCTTTCTGCAGTCGGGTAGCAGTGGTGGTGGTGGGAGGGTGTTTGGTTTGGCCCGTGCCGTGTGTGCATGTGCCAACAGAGAATAACCCAAATGATGCTGCTTGACACTGACATCAGCCCACATTCCCTTGAAGACAGACACGCTTTGTATATTTACACATGCCTCAAACTGACGCCTCTGAGCTTAAGCGTCTCTCAAATGGGACACGAATCCCATTACGCATGTCAAGGGGCAGTTGCTAGCAGAGCCTTTTTGGTTTCTATTCTTGTGGTGCAGGCTTCACAAATGCCATTTATGAACCAGAGGGGTGGGTGGTAGTGGTGGTGTCGGGAGGGGGATTGGCCTTCAAAGACTAAACAGAGCTGCAATCGCACTTGTCTGTAGCCCACTCGTCATGCCTGCCCTCCAGGATCGTGCGGGGTGTGTTTGGATCTGACTGGGAGGAGCGCTGACAGTGTGTGGCCCTTTTCCAAACAAGCCACGCTTCTAGAAACAAACATTTTTTTGAGAGGATGTGGCAGGGGTGCAGGCCTCCAAGGCTACCCGCGGTTTAAACATGGTACTAATAATCATATCAAAATGAAGGAGCAGTTTGGTTCAGTTCAGTCCCTCCTGAAAGCGATGCTTCGAATGGAAAACAAATCAAAGCGATGACTGAACAATTACCTGCTTTCTGAATCCCACCTCCCACGCCCACATTATTTTGCACAATATTTAATTAAAATTAACACTGTACGGGACAAAAATTCCTCTTCTGTATTTTGGAGATGTGGTTCAGGACATTTAAAAGGATGAATTTTTAAACCAGTGAATAGATAAGACGAATAGCAGTCCCTATTAAAATGGCCAGGCGAACTTGTTCAGCCACAGCTTTGTCTTATCTGAATGGGGTATCTGTGCAAGGAGACTAAATTAGGTAAAGTGTCTGGGAACCATTTATGGCAGAGAAGGCGAGAAGAGGTGAGGTTATATTGTGGGGGGCTCCCAAATGAAAAGACTAATTCAAGAGAAGGCTGAAGGTTTTAATGGCTGGACCCTGCTTTTCAAAGCTGCCTTCACCAGCTGCATTGCCTCACTTCCATTCTTCTTGCTTTTGGACGTGCCGCCACGTGAGCCACTGAGGGTCGTCAAGTACACACTGCAGGTATCACTTACATGCGCTTTTTTGCAGACAAGATCTGTGGCACCCATGCACATCAACAGCAGATTAACCTTTCTGCTGTCATGATGGACACCCTAATACATGTTGTTTACTTCGTTCCGGTTACCTCTTGCTCGGTTTCATTATTTATTCTCTCCAAAAGATGTCATAATTTTGAATTAATATTGTTTTTTCTCCACCAACCTAGCAGTCACTTCTTCTTCTGAGGTCCATAGGAACATACTTTCTAAGAAAGTATCTTACTTAAAATTTGAAGATCGATATATAGCAAAGGCTTGTACATTGGAGAGCTTTAGGATTTATAACAGCAAACACAGAGCACGGTTCAGCAGTACAGCCTGTGCATTCCAGTCCAACATGAGCTCTGATCCCGTCTCACAAGGTGGTCCAACTGGAAATGGCAACTTCCTCTCCATCTAATCAAACCCCTCCCCGAAGTGGGATGTCTGCCTGGCTGTGGGAGGGGGGAAAGCAATTTCGGTGGGGAAGGGGTTTGCCCAGTTTTCATCAACGATGCTTCCAGACGCAATAAAAATTGATTTTGCAATCACCTGATCCACAGTTGAGCTGACTGCCCTCTGACCAAAGTTAGGTGTTGATTTAGATCATACAACATCATCGGCATTTGCATGGTATCTTGGGCAGCAGCATAAATCTGTACATTAAATTATTTATTCACTTTTTACATTTTAAAAAAGAATATATTTGATAAAATGTGTCTAATTCATGAGGAGGGCATATTATCCAGATGACTCCTTTGAAAACGCTGATTCTTTTGTACTTCCGTACTGTACTCTTTTTTTTCAAAGGAGACATCTTCGATCATGGAGGTCCATGCATTCTTCAGCAGCATGGTAGTAATTTCCTTAATTTCTTCTGTTGACGTTCGCTGTAGGGACATACTGTAGCTGTTTGACACACGGCGCTGGCAGCGGTGCAGCCCCGTTTGTTTGCTGGTGAGCAAGAGCCTTCTGTCCAACGTGTGAACTTCAGACTGGTATTCATAAACAGCTGTGATCATTGTTTATGCTGGGCCCTGCACTCTGCTTGGCATACAGCAAACGTATCAAACAATCAGTTGCTGATGACACGATAAGATGGGTAAACAGGTTGGAAGGTGTTCCAAGGGCGAGTCATTGGAGTTGATTAAGGAGGAGTCCTCAATGGCCGACTGTTACGTGTGCGCACATGTGTGGTGTTACGGAATGGGGAGGGGGGCGGGTTACTACACATTGCCAACCACACACAGTGTTTATAAATTGGATGGAAAATTCAATTTGTGGTGTTCTGAGTCTTGACTCTGAAGTTCTTTTTTCGTTCCTCTGCTCATGGATGTGAAGTGGACAAGCTGTTCCTACCTTGAGAGAGCTATAACATGGTAAGAGTTTGTTTTTATTGAGTTGACACCTTTGTCCAAAGCAACTTACCCATTTACACAGTTGAGTGAGCATTTTACCGGAGCAATTAAAGGTAGATACCTGCTCATGGCTGCTACAGCATGAGATGGGACTCAAACGCGACTTCCGGAAACCCAAGGTAGCAGCTCTAACCACTATGCTAACTGCCATCCACCATTAAAAGCAAAAAAACCTGTAAGAAACCTGAAAGGGACTTCCGTGTCAATCACTGAGGGTCTTCAGGTAATGTTTATCTGAGAGGATGGGAACAGTCATATGAAAAGAGGCCATGAAGGTGAAGAGGTTCAGTGAGCACTGAACTAGACATTACTATAAGTGGCTCTGACAATAAGTCACTTGGTATCAGTGCCTTTTCCCCATTCTAATTTCTTCTCCTATCCTGTTTCACAAAATTGCAATAATCAACAAAAGACCTACCCAATAGACCCAGACCCACCCCAGTGACTCATGTCAGGGAATTAGACCTGAAACATCTCCACTTCGTAGGTATCGTTTGTCCTTTCACAGCACTGGAGTCTGTAATCCTCCAGAGCTCCTCCCTAGTCTCTAGGGTAGTCCTGACTCCACCCTGACAGGTTGAAAATCTTATCTCAATAACCATGACTGCTGGAGAACATTCAAAAGGACTTTTTGTCATTCCATCTCAGCCTCCTGTGGACCATATTCAGCATGGTTTAGTTCACTAGCAGATATACTGTATCACCAACAAAGTCTGATCAGAGCTATGATTTTTTTAACCATAAAAGCCACAAAAACAGAAAAAAAAAGTTTAATGATTTTTTTTTTCTTTCCCATACTATTCCATTAGCATTATTTTAAAATAATATTCCATTCAAACCAACTTGCTTTATGTTTAAGTGTGGAAACTGCAACTAGAGCATCATGAAATACAATTTGCACTCAAATGATTACTTCAGTAAGCCATTTGTTAATAAAGAAAATCTCACTATATCCTGCACAAAATGTGGGACTTTTCTTAATCTAAAGAGTATAAACTGTAATTATTACATGTGTTCAAACAGTTATGGTGGCCCAGACAGTATCTCTCCTTCAACCTGTGCTCACCACACAGCCTGTCCCAGATGAACAGTTACCTGATACCCTTCGTTCTCGTCCTCATCACAGGGGCAATGGTCTCCCTTGGCTTTATTCAGGAGGACACATTTAGGAGACAAAGGTTCCTAAATACAATCTGTTGTGCTACTGAGGGGAGTCTGAGGAACATGCGTTTGAATCTGGGCCTGTGATAATGGCAGGTCTGTTCGACTGACCCACCTAAGGACAGATCACGCGTGCAATAATGTGATCTTAATCAGATATTTAGCATTTGTTTGAAAAAAAAAGGAAGAAAGAAAAGATTCCAGTGCAACTACACTGAAAGGCAATCTGCATTCAGCCTTCTTATCTCTCCCCTTCTCTTTTTCCTATTGATCAAAGGTATGCTTTCTTTAGAGCCAAATTGATTTGGACTCTTTTCCAAAATTTTTGCTCCCATTCTCCTTGACCCTTCCACCCACCAAATACTATACCTCATTCTACATTTCATATGATAATTAAAAGACCAAGCCACTTAAAGTTCCTGGCTTGAAAAACTAGTGAACACTGGTCTGCCGAAACGGACCCGGTGGCCTGTGTGTCCTGGGATTCCGTTAAGGAGGGGAGGAAAGGAAGAATAAAAGCAGACAGCGACTGTCATCCCAGTTGCTCTGCCAACATAGATCAGTAGGAGAGGTGAGTGTTTGGTTTCATCTATGGGGTGGGGGGTGTATCAGGTACTCACAGGGACTGGAGTCGGCGCAGGTTCTGGAATGCTTCGCTGGGCACCTGTCGGAGTTGGTTGTTCTGCAGCATGCTGTTTGGGAATAAGGCAGGTGGGATAAGCACATGGAGCATATTTACATCTACTTATTTATCTGACACCTTCCTCCAAATCAACTTGCAATGTTAAGCTACTTACAATAATTCACCCATTTGTACAGCTGGGCAATATTTCCTGCATCAATTCAAGCCAAGTACTCTGATCAAGGGTCCTACAGCAGGATCTGGACTTCATAGGTGTGTCGTTTGGATCCAAAGGCAACAGCTCTAATCGCTAGGCTCCTGAACTAGACAGCAGGTCATACTGCAATCAAGTGGCTCAAATCCTGAAAGGGCCTTCCAGTTGTACCTTTGAATTTGAGAATCCTTCTCATCATATTTGTAATATCTTGCTGTGTAACTAGGTAAGCTCCTGGTTTATGTAAGTTGCTCTGGATAAAAAAAATTAAAAAAAAACATCTTTTATACAATTACAATAACAACACTGATAATAATTATTCCACGATTGGATAACAGCTACACTTATGGTGCATATTCATATGTTAAAAGGGTAGTGAACACTTAGTTTAGTTTAGTGCAAATATTTTAACCACATTAGCCAAATTGACAGTCTATCTTTAGTTCACAGTTCAAAGCTAATGGAAGAACCTATATTGCTAGTTTGTTATTCTTGGCAGCAGCCTCTTTTAAACTTTGCAAACTGGTCATTCCAGCACAGCTTACTGGCCCATGCTGTTGTACCCTTTGTTTGACCAATGCTATTTGCACTTGCTGTACCTTTGCCTTAACTGATATGGAAGTCACTTTGGATAAGACTGTCTGCTGAATGAATAAATGTCACTAATGTTTGCTGTTGTGTTCTTTGAGCATTTAAGATGGCGGTGCTTCAAGCAATGCCCTCATCTCCCTCCACTGGCTTCTTTTAGCTGCCTATATCAAGTTCAACACTCTGGTTACGGCCTACAAAACTGTCAAAGGATCTGCAGTCCGATACCTTCAGGGCCTGATTACTTGCTACACACAGACAAGAACTCTGTTCTCCTCCGCATCTACCTAGTTGGCTGTTCCATGCACAGAAGTCCCAAAATTTCAAAGTTCTGGGTTTTGGCTCTCAGGATATGGAATGAGCTCCCTCTGTCCCTTAGAACTCCTGAATCCATTTCAGTATTAAACACAGCCCTTGGGTCCACTTCTTTCCTAATCTTTCAACTGCTCCATAAACTTGCATCACAACATCTGTCACAATCACATTTGTATTTCCTATCAGAATCAATTCAGCTATTCGTGTAACGTGTGTCAGCAAAACAGTGGCATTAGTCAAACCAACTGCACTGTCTGCTAAATGAATGCATATAAATGTAAATATAATGTGACTCTCACAACTTGAAGGGCATGTTTATAAATGCGGTGTGTAAAAACTGGGCATTTAGAACATGTGCACAAAAAACAATGTGTTCCCAGCCCATAGGAAAACACCTACATCAACCCATTACTTCAGCCTGATAAAACACTGTAAACACTAGTTACCTAATAAGAAAACTTTTAATGTTGTCATTAATTTGCACGTTTATAACGCATGGTGCAGTATTTACAGTACTGGACATTGCACATTAGTGTGTTACACGCTGGAGATGAGTGCGAGTTCAGTGGTGAATAAAGGGAATAAAGACATTTGTCAAAGTAACCTGCCACGTTTGCCTCTTTGTTTCACACAGCAACCAGCATTTAAATAAATAAGTTTATTTTTAAAAAATGAAATGCTCAATAAATGTGGTTACATGGCACAAACGTGTTATGACAAACCGAAACGTGGAAATAGCAGATGACATCTGTGCATGCACACATCTGGCTTCAGATACATTTTTAACAGTAGACTATAGACTTTATTACAATACATATAGTATTATTGTATTGCAGTACACTGTAAAGTACTACATGGTATTTATTTGCTGCTTAATTTAAATTTTTATTCATATTTTTTGTTATGGATAAGATTTAGAAAAAAATTATTACAGCAAAGGTTTATATTCAGATGCCAATATATAGGTACTGATGGATTGTAGCATCATTACTCAGTCTCGGTTCTAACCAGGTTGGTGTACGGAGTGATGGATCTCATTCGTCTTTGTCAGTTCACACATATTAATTTATTTTTAGGGTGGCTTAATATGCAAGTAAATGGTGATTGTACGGATAGTGGGTTAATTTGGACTTTCCTGTCAGACTGATAGCAGGAACATTTTGTCATCTTTTTCAGCAATTTTTACATCCTATATCTACAGTATAGATACAGATCCTACATAAATAAGGATGTGGTTAAGGATTTTACATTCTTTTTCTGACTGCACATATTAGATCAGATTTAAAATACCAGTAAATGATTTATGATTTAACAACGAAGGTTATAAAAATGTCTCAACACTGAGTCAAGAATAGCATTTTATCTTGACAAATATGCAACCGTCTGACAAGTTCTCAGTACAATGTTTCCTTAAAATGCAAAATTTTTTTGTCAGAAAATCTAGTAAAGAAAACACAGTGTTGTGCATTTGGATGCATACTGAAGTGTCTTGGGTTCAAATAGCCATGACTGTGAATAAACAACCATTTTTATGTTAGACTAACACTGAGAATGTCACTAACTGCTGGTAGACATCCAGGATACGGCAGAATAAAAACTTGTGCCACAAAAGTCAAGTGCAGCTGCTCGGTTTTATAGTTTCTTGGAATATGAAAACCCTGAATCCCAGTCATGTGATAAATGTGGCTGTTGCTGCCTGGTCACCCCTTACATAGCCCTGTCATATCTGCATCCCAACAGAGTTATCTCACTAACTTTAAAATAATGGCTGGACTATTCGCAGGGGCCAGGTGGACCTGACCTCTCATATGTTAACACGTTATATGCACCTGAAATATTGTGCAGTGGTCCTGTGGTCGAGAAGTCAGAATAAAAAAAAACAGCACTTTCACAGGAAATTTAGTTTCAAACAGTGTGCTTTCTTCCACATTTGTTTTTGTATGTCACAAACAGGTTTTTATCTACTTTTATGAGTGCAACAATGAAAAGCCAGATGTTTCTGTATGGAGTAATAAATTAAAATGTGCATGTAGTCTTAACATGTGCATCTAAGTAGAAAAACATCTACTAGAGTGGGACTGTAAGTGATTATGCCTTGGTTTTGATATAAAAGAATATTTTTTATTAAAGCTTGTAGGCACCATAACAGAACATTTATGAAGTTTTCCTGTTAGTCTGACTTTGGAGCTATATGACTGGGTCACTGAAAGGAGAGTGAAGTCTTAGAAGGCTCACAATCTGGCCTTTACTGCCAAGCATCATGTGCGTTATCAAAAACACGGCTGCTGGCGATTCATAACTGCCAGTGTGGCGGACCTAATCTCAGACCAAAATGAAGAAATTGATTAAAGTTACAAAAATCCATCCTAATGGAGAGCAGAATGTTTAAAGATGAAAAACTTTGTATTTTACAGCAACATGTTGACTAGTCAGTGTGCTTGGCTGTGAGTTTGAATGTGTTTCAGTCTCTCTATAGGTTCTATGTTCTTCTCATGCCTGTATGGCTTTCTTCTGGGTGCTCTGGTTTCCAGTCCAAAGGTGGTGTTTCAGGTCAACTGGTTGTTTTAAATTGCTCATAGCATATGTGGATGAATTCCCATCCCACCCGGGATATAGTCTCCTACAAAGTCTAAAGACTCCTCTTGTACCAAAATGCAGATATCAATATGTCCATGATGGGTTCTCTTGATCACTGTCCTCGGTTCTACACACTAAACACATGAAAGCACCCTTTAAACTGCATATGCTTTTAAACACTGTTTAAGTTATCTTGGAACATTCGCTTAATTTATGTGATCCAGGTCAAGGACAAGTCCTGCATTTCAAACTTGTATCATCATTTTTGTCATTCTATAGCTGATTTTTGAAATGTGTTCCAAGTAATTTTCCCAAAGAGTCAAATTACTTTCAATCATTCCTAATGACTTACAAACATTTAACATCAGTTACAATAAAGATCTCCAGGACACTTCCACAATTCTGAAGACCCTATTAAAATGATCTGATCCTGTTCCAAGAAGGGTTTTTCTGACGTAACAATAAAAAAAGATGCCAAAATATCCCAGACTGCACCTTTCCAATATAAAAATCAACCTAGCGACCTTTCGTACCGAGCGACCCGTCTTTAAGTGGTGAGTGCACGAGACACTGGGGTACATACTTACAGCACTTTGAGATTGAATAAGCCAGAGAAAGCCCCTTTGGGGATGTGTGTCAGGTCATTTCCTGCAAGACGCCTGTAGAGGATAGAACGGGGGAAAAAAAAAACAGAATACATTTTTTGGTCATGTGGATTTCATTTAACTGTGAAGAAAGGCAATGCAGATATGCCTCAATAATAGGTGCCAGCACATGAAACTCCCCCCCTTCCCTCCCAGTGTCTCTAATAAAGGAACAAAGGCAGTTACATTTCCAAAATTAATAATAGGCAAACAGACAACAAAATTGCACAGACATTTCCCATTTATCATTTATGAGTTCCATGCAGAAAGCAATGCCCCACAGTGTCAGGCCACAAAAGGGCAAATGGACCAGTACTTTCCAGAGAGCCCTTGAAAAGCAATCATTACATAGCAAAAAAGTTTGTGCACCAAATTCATATTGACTTGTCCTTTAGTATAATATTCGTAGTCTCAGCATTGAATTTTTACACTTTGGCCTGTAAACGATTTCCCCAGAATAATAGAAATGATCTTAAACCTTAGTCTGAGCAGTTCAGACCAATAACATGCTAAAAAAAAGCTGTTTGAAGGCACAGTTCATTTCAGATACAACCAGGAGAGGATAAGAATGTGTTTTGATGGACAAGGGCAGTAATGAACCCTCCTGGAAATCATTCAGTGAGCTGGACTCATTGTGGGGAAGCCTTGCATCGATGAGGGACAGCAACCAGCAACCACACGAACTTAGTTAAATCCAAGTGGATGCGTCCTGTTGGTGAGTGGAAGCAAAAGTATAACACTGGGAAAACAGCTGATGTTACTGTAAGTACTTCACCTCATGGAGACACTTTGCAGCTTCTGACCCCTTATTTAGGGAGCACCTTGATGACGCTACAGTCTTCACAGCACAATAAGCTGCCGGGAGGTGTCATAAACATGCACATGGCTTTGGGAAGGATTCATGGAAAGAGATCTCGTGACCCCAGTTTTAAATATCTGTACCCCGTGTCTTAAACCTGTTTTCTCATAAACTTCTCAAATGTTTTATCCTGATGACCTTTTAATAACAACCATAGCAGCACAGCAGGTAGCTCTGGTGCTTCACACTTCCTGACTTGTTCTCCTCATATTTACATAGATGTGTTTCCTCCAGGTGTTCAGGGTTCCTTCCACAGCTCACAGACATGTGCTTCAGGTGATTGTACAGAGTGTAGTGTGTGTGAGAGAGAGAGAGAATGTGTGTGTGTGTGTGTGTGTGTGTGTGTGTGTGTGTGTGTTATATTGGTTATTGCTCAACAGTATACAATTTTCATCCCTGATCTGGGGATCAAGGCTAGGGATTGGTACACACAAAGTCCACAAGTGAAGAGTGTTATCCATTGCGCAGAAGGTTGACACTTGATTCGAGAGACAAACAAGTGGTGTGTGTATATGTCACAAAAAAGGCTCACAGCTGATGAGTTCAACACAAAGGTCCAATACTCTTTGTGGACCAGACAGGACATTACTTTTGCTTAGTGGCTCTTCTACTTAGGGTTAAAGTAGGTTACAGCACAGCTAAAAGTTAATTCTTTCCATCTAAATTTCCTTAAAACAAAAAAGTAAACATGGTTTACGTTAAAATATAAAAGACCTATATGAGAAAGATCAGTCAATCATATAGCAAAGTAATAACTGATGTCTCCCATAATATATTGTATGGCAAGATTTAGAGTGACTTGTACACATAAAAGGCTTAGAATGCTTAGCATTTTGTTTGTCCTATAGTCATAAGAAGTAGTAGATTAAAATGCCTCAGCTACACATTAGGTTGTAGGTTGAAATTCAGCTCAAGCTGTGTGAAGTTTGCATCGTCTCTGTGTATTTAGAATTCAAAGACATGTGTGGACAAAGGTAAATGCAAACCACTTCCATACCCTCCTTTATCATGAAATCCACAAGAACAGTCGCAATGAGTCAAATATAACTCTATGGAACGTACCCTACCCTACCATGCGTGTAACATGGGGCTAGGGAGGATTTGGCCTTTAACCACAGGGTCAAGCTGCTGATAGCTCAAACAGACACTTCCCACAGACACAGGGGGCACATGGAAGTCAGCGTGCCTTGATGTCCCAACGGGGTTCTGTGTGCACACCCGCAATATGCAAATGGGACTGCAAGGCCGGCACTGAAACGGTCGCTGGTGGGATGACGTTCTTTTTATGTTACTGGGTCCTGACAGCACAGACTGACACAGAATGACCCAGTGTCTGGATTTTTAATCTGAAACACACTCGCGACCCTAACCCAAAATCTCACACTGTATGCGTGTTGTTACGTCTACAGCATACAATTCCGAGATGTATGAGACATCTCAACATTTGGTTTTTCAATTTTTCACCTGAATGAGTAAATAAAGAGAATTATTAAATCTTGTTTTTAACAGAATAATCACAGAGAGCTCTGCATGGTGGGGCAAGAACTGCCTTAAAGCTCTTCCATATGGGTGCAAGGGCAATGCATTAAACTCAGCACCTGAGTGCTTTCAGTACCGAGAACTATAAAAGTGGCAGGCTGTAATGTGTGCTTTTATGTCTTCAAAATCTGGGTGTCTTTAAAATGCTTTAAAACAGTACATTAACCTTGACTCCTTTATGTTGTTTCACACTAACATTGCCATGGAATTGTTACTAGCCATGAGCAATATATACTCTGCATAATGCCCAACTGTATTCAGTTAAATTAGACTTTAGATCTTCAAAATTCTAAACATTTTTAAAAAATCTAGAATCATTTCCCAACTTATAGCTACCTCCTAGGAACGATACATAAATTTCACTGAAGCTTTTCTCCAAAGTGTTTTAAAATATACTTCCTCACAGTTATTTACCTATGTACACAGCAGGATAATTTTTACTGGAGTAATTCAGAAAAGGTTATTTGATCAAGGGAACTGCAGCAGGAGATAGGGTTCAAAGTTTTTTGAGTGCTCTAGCACAGCTCTAGCCATTACGCCACCTGCTGCAACCAGGTAAAAAAGCGATATTTATATTTTGCGTTGAAGTCGTAACTGGACTCCCTGTCAGTACTAGTAGGCTGATTCAGGCGTTATTTTAAAGGTACGGGTTAGTTTATGGAACTGCTCTCTATTCCCACCCCTCTCCACTGTGGACACATGTTGTTATTTCATTCATACCTGCACAACTGCTGCTCTTGACGCCTCTCTCCATGGCACCAGTGAGCTCGCAATGGGGAATAAACATAAAGCCATGCAAGAATTTGACAGGACCGATGTGGGGGCAGGGTGCTGGGCAGCAGAGGTTACTGTGCTCCCCCAAACAGCTGCTTGGCAACCTCGACCCGCACGGTGGTGTTTACACCCAGTCAGCACTGCCTGGCTGGACTCACACTTCAAAAACCCTAAATATTCCTGGCATGCATGAGAAACAGAAAATAAATATTGCAGCTTTTTTAAAAAATGTTGTCTCCAAGTGTTCATCTGAGCGGTTTTTAAACATCATATAACGTGTGTTTTCGTGACTGAGCTCCAATTATTTATAGCCAGGGGAAAGAAGAATGTTGTGTTTTGGGGCGGTGACTGTGTCGTGGGGGGCAATGGGAAGCGCTGTTTGGAAGGACAACCTGGGGGAGGGATTTCATCTCATACTCACGCTGAAGCAGACGGGATGGTTGCCACCATTGCACAGGGCTGCGGAAGTGGACCTGTAACCATGTTCTTGTTTATGTAGCTGCACAGAATTTTTGATGAATGGCAAACGAATGCAGTATCCAGTGTTTTGCAGTTAATATGTCATATATATGCACACGTGCACAGCTTTGCATTCTCAGTTACTTCTCATATATTTATCTATATGAATTAGTTAAATTAGGGGCACAATGGCACAGTGAGTAGCCCTGCTTGGACTGTTTTGGTCATGGGTTTGAATCCAGCTCAGTCTGTATGGAGTTTGCACTTTCTCCTCAAATTTGTGCGGGTTTCCTCCCACAGTCCAAAGATGTGTTTTTCAGCCTAATTGGTCACTGTCCATAATGTGTAATTGGTGTCCCATCCAGGATGTGGTTTCATAGCCTAGCAACCAGTCATTCTGGAGGCTCTGGACTGTTGTGACCCTGACTAGGACAAGCGGTTAAGGATGATGGATAAATTAGTTTATTTATATGTACATCTATAAAAATCATATTTATATAGTGTAAGTGATATATTAATCTGTTAAATACTACATCGTGTTTACTCCTAATCACTTTATGGACAGGAATTTGCTAAATGAATAAATGTAAATGTATGCACATACATAAGTGCATGATGTGTATTTTTTATTCATTTTTCTTTTGTTAGTTTTACAAAAGCACCCTGTAATGGATTGGCATCCCATCCAGGGGCTGTTTTACTGCCTCATGCCCTCTGCTTCTTGGACAGTCTCCAAACCACCCCCACCTTCCTCAGGATGAGCGCTTAATGGTGATGGCTGCATGGATAGTTTTGCAAAAGTTTGTATGACTGTGAAAATTTTTATGTTTACTAGCAAGAGCTTGTCAGGAAAACATGGATGTTTATTTGTTTACTTGTTTGTGCTTGCAATATTGCTCTGGTATGTCATGATTTGGTACAACATTTCTGTACGTTTTTTTTTCATTATTTGCACATTTATGTGTCACTTTAAGGAACGACTGAGCCTCTCCAGGTTTTGAGGTGAACTCTGGTTCAGTCAGTCCCAGATCAGCATTCACAGTGATCTCAGAGCTGCAAAACGTGACGGCAGACCTCGGGTGCAAGTGCTGTCCCCACGCAGCCTGTCTCGTGAGCCCACGGCTCGGCGGCAAACCCGGGAGCCTGTCCTGCAGGTTTTCATTAGCGTGTCGTGAACGTGGAGTGTGAACTGGCCAGTCCCAGTTACAGTCCCCTGCATTTCACATAAACAACCCCACAAAAAGTCAAAGCAGTTTCTTTCACGGTGCAAAAAAAAAAAGATTAAAAAAAAAGGAAATGTCAAAACAAATTTGACATATTTTGACAAATATTCATTTTAAGTGATTTTGACTCTTTGCAGTGCAAAGGACCTGGCAGCCGCTTACTGCTCTATGACGCAGTGCCCTGTCGGCGATACAGTCCCACACACATGCTGCTTGGAATGGCAGTCCTCTCGGCGGTCGTACTCACAACTCTTCCAGGAAGTGCAGATTGGAGAGGCCGCTTGTGGGCAGCAGGGTGAGGTTGTTCATGCTGAGGTCCCTGCGGGAGGGGTTGGGGGGGGGTGGTCACAGAGAGGGAGGGCGTTAACATTACGAGCCACAACTGCACTTTCCAGCTGCTCATTCCGCACATTGTGAAGTAATACTTCCTGGTGAGGAACGAGTCAGGAGGCTCAGCAGCCCACTCTGCCAAACGGTGATGAATGGCCATCTCTCCCCGTGACCGTATTCTGATATAAAAAAATATTTCAGTGACGTTCCCTGCGGGCTGCCTGGGTGTGCGGTTGGCCAAATTGTGGGGGCGCGGCCGCCGGGGGGAGGGACCCTCATGCCGACAATGTGCGAAATGCTAGGACTGGTGACCCTGCTTGAAAAAACTGCTGCGAATGGATCGACTCCAGTGCATTGAACTCAAGGCAAAATGCCCCTGTTTTACATGCTGACAATGACCCTCACCTGCATCTAACAAAGTACCTCTTCTTTTGGGACCTTAAATATATCAAAGCAAAGTGGGTGTCTATTCCAGTTCTGCCTCAGTTAGTGCTTAAAAGTGTTCTTGAGAAAGTGCACTTAATGAAACAGTGCTATGGAGTTTGCAGTATATTGCAGAAATGTAGCGTGAAAACTGTGGGTGCACATTATAATACAAAATAGATGTGTTATACCTTTAAATTGAGTGAAAATAAACAACGGAAACAATATATTTTATGGAAAACAAATATAAAATTCCAGAAAATTTGAGTCAAAACATAAAATTATCGTGATAAATTACCTAAAAGGCTAAAATTAAAGAGTGCTGCCACAAAACAGCACTACAGGAGGCAGCAGTAATTGAGGTAATGCTGTAATGAATATTCATTAATTGCATGTAGTGGAAGGGTTTGTCATCAAAGCAGAGAAAACACTGCAACACAGTCGCCAAACACTGGCCAAGCAATTCAAACAGATATTTTGCAGGTTTTCATTGAGCCTTGATCAAGGAATCAGCTGCTTTTAATTCATCAGATCTTTGTTCTAAATGCAAAAATAAACCTCCAGTGCTGGTATGCTGTGTGCTTGCTGGTGTGTTTGTTTAAGTATCAATCACTTTTTTGGCCAAAAAAGTGGCAAAAATGCTCCTGTGGCCTGAAATATTGCTAGTATGAGGGTTGCAGACCAGGACAGACAGCACAAGTAAATGTGTATCAGTAAACCAAAATGTATATAATTTACAGCAGTAGTTTGCTGTTTTCCAGATAATATGCTAGTGGAAATTATTCCAACTACAATTATGATTGTTGTATTTATGGGAGGGGTGTAGCAACTAGTCAAACATGGGGTGGAGCACAAATTTTAGAGATGTTACTCATATTTCTTATACATAAACATAGGTGGGGACAAATTAGGGTTGTTTGAACATTGCAGGAGACTAATGACTCCTGGGGCTCTGGTTTGTATGGTTCTGACTCTTCCAAGATTTTGAATATATAAATTACCACTGATTGTGGCAAGAAATCAGAAGCTGAAGTCAAGCACATATGAAAAAAAATCCTGTAAAGCTGGTAAAATATACTTTATAGATATAGCAGCCTTTCATTCCAAAGACCTGAGTTCAAATCCCATCATTATTTAGCATCCATTGTTAAAGGTACTTATAGACTGATAGAGTGAAAATAAAACAACTGTGAAAAATGGGTGAATGATTGTTAAGCGGCTTATGTATAGTAAATCACTTTGGAAAAGTGCATCAGGTAATGAATGTAAATACGAGACAAACATTTTTTTACCTCTATATGTTATACATTCACATAAGCACAAACACTTCTCACAAATCCATTCATTACCATTAACACATCCCTGAGCATCATTTGAATAGTTTTTTGACTTTTTTTACACATAGCTAGCACATACTGAGCTAAACAATAAAAGGTTTCTCAACACTTGATGGCGGTATCTGTTAAATCCACTCTTATCTGCAATCATAAAAGGGCCATACAGCTTTGAAGTGTAGGAACAGGCAAAAAAAACACAGATTGCACAGTTCTTTGACTTCCTGCTCGCTGGGGGGGCACACACAGTGCACTGCATGCCTTAAAAAAGGTGATGCAACACCTTGCATTCTTGTGCATATAGAGACCCTGGTAGAAGCGCCAGAAAGCCTCCATTATACACCTGTACTCGGCAGATGAAAGCCACTTGGAAGAGGTCCAACTGAGTAACCTTCCTACCAAGATGGCTCTCTTAATAATTGACAGGATTTACAAAAAATAAGGACTTGTCAAAGTTTTACACCTCTGAGCTAAACTCTTTGATTAAATGAGTTAGCCATAAAACCAATGAGTGAAACCAGAGGTTCACTCCTAGTTGAGGCGGACTGCTGCTTGTGCTTCCAGTCACAAAGTTCCTAGATATGTCCTTCAAGATTAGGACACGGCAAGCCTCTGAATACCAACGAAACAAGCACTCACAAGTTAAAAATGCACAATCTGGATCACTGCAAAATCCCACTAGCCAAGATTAGCACTAAATTAGAGAATGGAAGATGACAGCACTTACATTTTCTTCAAGATATAAATAAAGCATGAAGAAACCTAATAATTGAAGTGAACACACAAGCTCATGTTCCTGCTGATATAAAGAGCAAAAGGCTTATTGTTACAAAGTGTAACTGCTTCATTTACTTATATTAACAGACATTTTTTTCCTTTCACCGTATTTACAGTATATAATTACCTTGATTGTTTAAACAAAACTGCTGTCTAAATACAACATGCCGTCTACTCATTGCTCATTTGAGTCGAAAAGAAACACAGAATAATAAATTAAATGTTAATTGGATGCCATGAAACAGAAATTAACACTCACGCACAAAAGTAACTATATAACTTACGTTATAAATACGATGATTACATTTATATATTTAGCTTAGGCTTTTGTTCAGAGTGATGTAGTGTTACGCCATGTACTGTGATTTACCCACTTACACATCAGAGTAATTTGCAGGAGCAGTTTAGGGTAAGTACTATGGTTAAGGAGACTACAGTAAGAGGCTGGATTCAAGCCTGGGTACCTGAAGAGCAAGTTGGCTTCACTAACTACTGCATCACCTGTTCAAAGGCAAAACCTCCTGAATGAGAAATTATATAACATGTAAGAATAACAAATCACTTTCCAGTTCAAAACTACAGTTCCACCTCACAAAGGGGTGGGGGGGGGGGAATTTAGTAGTTCTGCCCCGTCAACAAGGCCCCGCATTGCATTAATAAGACAAACGATCCACAAACTGGGTGCGTAACTCGATCTGACCGCAAAGCCCACAGCAGCCCAGCTTGTCTTCGCTCAGGAAACGAGGCCCGGGTCTCTCTAATCAAACTTTACACCGGGCCAAATTTAAGGTGATTAGGTTTAATGCAGGAGTGTGGGAGGGTGGGGGGTGTAGTCACAGCAATTTCAGAGTCCGTCAGGGTCTTTCCCAAGGGTCTTGTGTATCTCCAGCCTTTTTTTCAGGATAAGAGTGGGCCTAAAAGTGAGCAAAAGGCAACTGAAAAACCGAAACTGTGCACCACAGAGGATGCTGCCCTCACTGGCTGAGGAAAGCATCAAACAAAAGCTAGAGGCAACAAAGGTGGGATTTGTTGCCGGGCACCTCTCCCTGTCTGCCTACTTTAACTGATACCTATCAAAACTGTGTCTCTTCTCTGGGGTCGTCTCAGTGGTTTATCAGCAATTGGAGCCTCGGTGTCTGTAAGGCACACAATGAGTGGTGGCTAAACAAAGACATCTCTGGGTTTTTCGAAAACACTAAACATGGTGCCTGTGCATCAGCTGTCAAAAGAAATGAAAATCCCATCCATGAATGACACAAGGGTTTAAGACATTCAGCAATTGGTCAAGGTGATCTCTTACATGCCCTGTGAACTTGCATTACAGATCACCTTTGAATTTCCTATCAATTCTATATGCAGCTACTCATGCAATTTGTAACAGCAAAATTTGTGTCACCCAGCAAACACCAACTGCACTTAGATAATTGCATCTGCATTTAAAACTCTCTCAGTTGTGAAATTGACTTCTGTTGACTCTGAGTTGTATGTCACTTTGCAAAGAGGTGTCTGCAAAATGAATAAATAGAAATGTCGGCTCTTATTAACAACTACTTGGCTTCAAAATGGAGCAAACACATCACATGTTCTTTCAATAGATCAAAGTTGACCAGTGCAAACTTCAGATTTCAAACAGTGATAAAGACAGAAAAAATATGTCTTTAAGGCAAAATGCAGACTGCTCCTTTGCTTTATTTATATTCCTGAAATCATATCAAATAAAACCAACATATGATAACAGTACATATCTCTTGTAATGTATGCCGCTATATCAAGTAAATGAGAAAACTTCCATCTAACACATCTGAACTTGGATCATTAAATACGTGCCATTTACAGCTCACCCTTCACTTGCCATTTGCAATGTATTAATTTTTTATTAAGATGATTTATTAAATATTTGTGGCACTCTGCATTATTGGCCCCTAATAGCTCATCACCTGTGGCATAGTAGTATATTGTGAATAAGGAAAAGACACGTCATACAATCAGCATTAATAAACAGACTGACCATAGAAGTTCTGGACTTTCATGTAGTATAGCAGTGAAGAACTAAGATAGTGAGGTTCAAACTTTCATCCAAAATTCTGGGAATGCTTCAATAAATGTATTTCTATTATACTAAAGTATCACATCACATTATATAGTTCTTAAAAGGTGGATATATATTGGGTGGATATATGATGGATATACTAATCCTTTAATTTCTAGCATACAGTAATTTTGTATAGTTTCATAGATTTAACTTGATATACATTGGAATATATCAAATGACCAGAGTTCTTGGGCAATATTCAGCACCTGGGGCATGAAGGTCTTCGGGCTAGTACTGCTGAAGAAAAAATAACCATATGCTGAACTGTTTTTTTACAAGTAAAAATAACTGCACATAAATACACACATGAAACAGATTTTTGTAACAAAAAGTATAGACACTCTTCCAAATAAATAGTGCAATATAGTGTTATATTCACAACTGCTAAACAAAGTAAAACAAAAAATAAATTAATACAACAGGGCAGGATGCAGAAGTAAGACTACGTACTACATTTGATCCAGTGTTCAGGTCTGTGGATGTGTGCATACAGTACATACTATATCTGGAAATAAAACATTAGTCCAATAAAACTCAAACTTTAAAAACATAAAACACAAATTAAATATATTTTAAAAACTTTCTGCCGTAAAAACATTGTGTCTCTAATGTTTTTCCACCCTTTTACTGACAGCATATCAATCTAATAAAAGTAAACATGTCAACCTCAATATTTTATGATCATTCTCGAGCCCTAAAAACACAACATTTCCATTCGGAATGGTTTAATCTGACACAGGGGTTAAGTTCCACATAAAACAGAAAGCTTTACTAGTGCACCAATTACAGCCAGCACCATGGGGACCTGTTTATTTATCCACCTGCATAGGCTGTGGCTGAGGTGTGTGGGAAGCTGCTAACATGAATTAAATTCTTTCTTTGGCAAGACGCTCAGACTTGTTTGACACTTTGCGTCAAGCAAAACTTCCTGAATTTTCTTTTCAATGCTTTATTGCATGAACATTTGCTATTGGAAGATTTGTGCCTAAATGTATTTTGTGGGCCATCTTCATTGGCTGTTTATCTTGGATGAGGGACCCACCGTTCCTGTAAAAGCAAGAAATCACTTCATTTTGTTCTTGCCCGGAAGGGTGCAAGGGTCAGGATGCTTTCTAGTACATCTCATGAAATGCATTTGGCCTCTGGCCAAGCATTGACTATGACAAATTGAATACAAACAGAGCATCACCAGGAATCATTAGGCTGGTAGAGTCATTAGACGAAGAGCATTCCCTCTGTTCACTCGCTCATTTAACACAGCCTCCCAGGCTAGGAACTGAACTGTCTAACAGACCGAGCATAGAGATGTATGAAGGCAGTGAGAAATCTTACTATTCATATCATAGGCAAAAAAATAGATCACAAAATGTGCACAATTTTAAACAGACAAAAGAAGTATTTTAAGGTGCAGGGCATTTGTTTTTGTCTTTTCATTGAGCTGAATGGGAACTTTAAGCCATCCAACAAGGCTCAATCAAGAGAGAATTCAAGCTACAGGAAAACAAGTTGTGCAATGAAGCAGAGGATGAGGGTGTCATGATTTCCTTAAACATTTTCTTTGACAGAATAAGACACATCTAAAAGACAAGACCAATAACAGGGCAGGTCACTTTGACATTTGGCGCATGACACCATTGGGGTGAGGAGTTGGAGATGCACCTGGGACAAGGAGTGCTTGGTATGATGTGATGGTGCGTTTGGCCCAATTTAATGTTGCCATATTTATGGCTCTCTACTTTAAATGCTTGACTAAACAGCTTTGGGTAGCCCCGTGTGAGGGCGGCTGGGAGAAAGGGGAAAGCAAACATTTAAATGGGAATATAAAGACATCAAGCTCCTTGAAATAGACTCCCAAGGGAGGAGAGCAGATTTAAAACTGGGCCCCGTGGATAAGCTCCCAGGCTTTGTGCCTCATGCGTGAAAGGGCCTACTATGGACAGCTGCCTCTCCCCAGGAAAACTTGCACACTTCCCTGCCCCCCTTGCCTTCCTTTTCAGTGGTTAAAACCCAGAAGGTTCAGCCAAGATCTCAAAGACACAACCCCCTAGAAGATTCCCCCAATAAGGTTCACACCCGTGTCAAGCCCAAAGAAACCATGGGTCAAAATGCACACAACTACTGCGTCACATAACAGAGATATGCAAAAGCTACGTCAACACCTGTAGCGTCTGTACTACAGGTAGCAGAGGATGCTGTGGGTTCAGGTTTTCGAGGTGTGAGGAGAAGATTGGACTGTCAGCATAGCTTAGTGTTGAGATGATAGCCAGCAGGAGGATGCCATCTAAAAGCCCTTCAAAGGCTGAGGAGTTCATATCATTAAACAGGGATCAGTACAGGGACAAGATGCAAGGCATACTTCTCTGGTGCCCTGACTAAAGTTAACCATTTCCACAGTCACGATTCAAAGCCACCTTCAGTTTCAAACTGTGGATATCTGGTCACAGGCTACATGCATTTCATAGAAATCAGACTAATTCTCAAATAACTTTCCTTAAGGGGAAAGATATACATCAACTACAATAGGCAGGTACACACAGATGCCCATTAACACAAACACTGGAAAAAACACTCACTTGTCAAATGTGTAAAGACCAAGTGTGGAGAAAACTAATTCCGATGTTAACAAAACAATCACCTTGCTCACATACAGTGTATGTCCTAGAAGCTCAGCTAGTCACAGTTATACACTTTCAAACACTTTTCTAACATCACCATTTCATTCAGACCCCCAGCTGAGGGGGAAAGAGACCAGCTCTTGGTGCTGATGCATAAAACCAAAAGAAAGGATTAAATGCATCCTTAGTGCCCTGGGCCAAAGTGGGAGCACAAGCAGTTTAGATTCTGTGCAGCCCTGGTGATTCAGCTTACATTTATTCATTTAGCTGTTTTCTCCAAAAGATCATACACTGATTATTGACTAGTATTTGGCTGACACCTTTGTCCACGGTGACTTACACTACATTTAACTCCTTACAGTTATTCACCCAGAGTAATATAACACACATACACTGTGGACAATTTAGAGGCATTTATTCACATGAAACATGTCTTTGGTTTGTGGCAGGAAGCTCATGCAATATAGGAAGAACATGCAAACTCCCCAGAGCCTGATCTGATTCAAACCCAGGGCTAAATCCACAGCCCAGGTGCCGCTGTCTTGCTCAGTAGTAATGAGTAGCATAGTAGCAATTGTTTACCTGTGAGGAAGTGCAAGGAGGTATGACACACCTTTTGGCCATTAATCAACTCACCATGTGGCTCCAGAAGGCAAGTATTATACCCTTCATCACAGACTGCATGGCCAGCAGCTGTTTTTTTTTTTTTTTGCAGTGATGATTAACATTATTTTCTGAAACATCAACCATGCAGGAAACATGTTTTCGTCTAAAAGAAATGGAGGATGGTTTTGAACTATTAAAAAGCCATTTGCTTCTGCACTTTAACGATGTTCCATTTTCCTGCAATATCTTTCAAGACATTAGTCAAAATGTCTGCAGCAGAATTTACAAGATTTGTGGTTCTTCTAATGCACCTCTGGAAATTTCACTTAGTTTGTTCAGTTTATTCATTTATTCAGTTGCTACTTTTTATTTAACAGTTTAAATCATCTACATTTTTGGCTCTTTTGATATTAAGAACATGTATAACTCTTAATTTGAAACGTACAAAACATTTTTCTTTTTCGTTTGAAGCATTTTGGGTCAAGTACTTTCACAAAAAAATGATTATGCATTAAACAAAAGCAAGATTTTTAAAAACCAGCAAAAATACAATTTATATCTAAATCAGAATGGAAGCAAATGTTTCGTAAATAATAAAGATGTAGAAATTAAATGTACAAGTCAGACCACATTTGATTCATTCAAGAAGTTCTTTTTAATTTGTTCCAGGTTGGCTTTAAAAATGGTCTTCAGGGTAATTTTTGTCTGTTCTGACAAAAGTGAGGAACACTTTAATTAATTTTCTGTCACTGTGGAATGAATACCACAACACATTACTGACACTATTGCACTGCTGTACTATTCTTGATCAAACAGGCACATTTCTGAAGTGCTTGTTTTTGGGCAATTTTAATCCGGATACCCTCAAGTCAATCATAGATCACAATAGACACGCTCTCCTAGCCCTCCTGCTTTATTAGAAAAGATCATCTGTTTTTGGTTGGAAAAGAACACAAACCAAATCAACAGCATCTGAGCAACCCTGGGGCATCATAATCTTTCAGTGCCAGCAAGAAGGCATTAACATAAATCTCTCCATTAACGCTGTTATCTTCTCTCCCCTGAACAGGTTCTATTTTTAACCAGGCACATTTTTCAGAAGTTTTGCTTTTTTCAGATAAGGCTGTCTTGAAAGGATCATTATGACTATGCTATATTGCAGGATCACCTTACATCAAATGAAGGTTATATTTACAGGCAGCATACCTACTGTTTCAGACTCTTTCTGCTTGGTGACCAGACAGTGACCACACACTGTGTCTTTAGACATGCTACTGGACACCATGTGAAAAACAGTAAGTACAGTAAATGTATGGTACTATACCATAAATAGCTATTCCTTTCCTGATCCAAATATGGTGGTGTCCTGTTAAGGCTGTAGTCTAACCATTGTATGAGGTCAATTTCAATGTGATTTTATCCAGGGAAGCTCCACAGAATGCACCCACACCGAAACTGTCAAACATAGTACCTCCCGCTGTGGGAAGACCATCAAATGATTCGGAATTCGAGTCATCGAAAATAAAAAATAAAAGAATCTGAAAAACATAAACTTAGACTCAAAAGATTTGAATGTAGTTCTGATGCTATGGAAGTTTACTCCGGTGAAATTAGGGACATGTATGTACTGTAGCAGACAGTTCATGTAAACATCTAATTTAAGCTCTGGGTAACTGGTCTGCTATAATTTACAATCTTACCGCCAATATGAAGTCTCTGGACAAGCAGAGCATCTGTCAGTGGAAATGTTCTGAATCATTCATGAAAGTATTTTTGCAACTCTACTCTTGTTTAGATTTTTTATGGACAAATGTCTTTGTTGTAAACGCTTTTGCTTATGGTGGGGGTCTACCGGTCATTTTGACAAAACTCATCATATCCATGTAAGGCAACATAACACCAGGGTGGGAAATTTGCAGGACATCAGTCAGTCCACTGTAGTTCACCAGTGAGTGTAATGTGGCATAAGGAAAGTCAGCTTCTTAATATATTGGCAGTATTAATAACAATTGAAAGCATGCTAATATTTTTATTGCTGCAAGATATGTTGTGTTGGTTTCCAAGGTTCTTTGATATACCAACCTTCTTATGGTTGGCACACAAAATGGCAAACACAGGGTAAAAGTCCTGTTACTATACTTCTGGGATCCAGGACAATGCCAAATTCTGCCAAAGTCATCTGAGGATGTCTAAGCCATGAGGACCATGAGGAGGCTGTGTTCTGGCTTTGCTGCACATGAGATGTCAGCCACCATTAAATTAATGCAAAGGGCTGAACAATAAACTTCTGCAGGCTGGCGTTTGCAAGATTTATAGAAATGTAAATTGAACTGAATATTTCAAGCCACTCTTATGATAAAAAACAAAACAAAGCTTGCAAAATCCACATGACTTTTTTTTTAACAAACAAGCAGTCATTTAACTGTTCTTTCACCCTGGTTTCCATGATGTAATAGTTTTTCAGAAGCACAGAACATGTTTCTCAGAGCTCTGGTTTGGTGATGCCTTGAGTGGTCCATTGGTGGGTTGTCAAGCCTTTGTCACCAGGGAAGCAGGGGGCTACCTGAAAAACAGCAAACGAACAAGGCCCCGTTCGTTTGAAGAGGCCGCCTCCAGACTTGGGCTACTGAATAGTTACATTTTTTCATCCGGGCCTGCTTTCTTTCAGGCCGGCGCTTTCCAGCAGCTGTAAAAACACTTTTCTTTTTTTAATAGTCCCGTTCCTAAGGAATTTCGTAATTAAATTTGGGTTTGTTTTTCTTTCGATGCAAATCCTTAATTGTCTCAGCCTACGTCTTTAGAATTTGCTTAAAAGAGATTGATAATGAAATGAAGCCATTTCTGTGGTCCAGATAGTAAAAACAGAGCTTACATTTAAAAAATAGAAACTCACTTTGAGTTGCTATATTCAAAGTCCATTAGTGTGTGGCCACAGATGTACCATTCCAGAAAGTGGAAAGGGGGGGGGGGGGTCCTCCTTGAAACAGTTGTGCTTCATTCTCAGGTCCCAGGAACAAAGGCAGATTGGCACATTCTGAGGCATTCAAGATTTTCCTTGCGAAAAGGAACAGGGGGCCTTACCCTCAGCCCTTTCTATAGCCACGCGCTTCACAAGTCCCCCTTCGGAGGCAAAGACAGTGCGGCAGATAAATGAATAGCAGTGGGGGTTGGGGGTGCAGGGGCTACCATGGAGCGCTTTCCAACTTGCAGCCCGCCTTTCACTCCGAGACCCTTTCAGTGACATACTGAGGCCCTTTGAATGGTTAAATGACATATGTCAACATGCTGAAAGCCCAGAAAACGGTTTGTGCCGAGAGTCTCGGGTCCAAGCCTTCGAAGTAGCTCATTAATCAGTAAGTATAAGTGCCAAGGGCTCCTTGCAGCCCTCTGCCCTGCCCCACCCCACTTCACCTACTTCTTTAAACTGAAGAGAAAGGCATGGATTGAAAGCCCTATGGAATCAGGAGAGTGTTAGCATTCACCTTGTGTACACATCCGAGCAGGGTTGTTCAGAGTCCATCAGTGCCTACAAATCAGTGTAAGCGGAGACATCTGTGGTCAGAGGAAACCTTGACACCCCCCCCACCCACCCTTGGCTACCAATGATGGCATGGCATCTTGCAGCTTGCAGCCAGGCTTTGAACAAGGTACTTACACTGACATCTTCACCATTTCTGTAAGAACTTAAAAAGACAGGGCGGCAAAGTGGCAGTACCAATGTGGGGGAGTTGGAAGATGAAGGTACATGAGCCTCTGGCAGGAGAACAGAGAACTGGGTCTGAGAGCCTCTCAATGCCAGTCCCCTCTGCCTGTCAGGTGGTTCTTTAGCTTAAGCAGAAGCCCCCCCCCCCCCCCCCCCCCCCCCCCCCCCCCCCCCCCCCCCCCCCCCCCCCCCCCCNCCCCCCCCCCCCCCCCCGTGCCTCCGCTTGGCCTGTAATTACACCATCACGGATACAGCCACTTGGACCAGCCAAACTTTTTATCTGTGCCTAATTTGCTCCAGATAAATACCTTTTATCTCAACAAGGTTGTCATGTTAAAGCACCAGTGTACATGCAGGAATGTGGAATGTGACTGTGGAAATGTGGTTGTCAAAGGTCTACTGATACTGGTTGTCACATTTACAGCAGCTGTGACCACTTATTTTTTACAACAAATATATGAGTAGTTACCTATAGTAAGATATTTTACAATCTCCTTCCACACACGTCCATTACAACCAAAGCTCGAACATTGCTAATCAGTCATAATGAGCTGCTTAAAGTAATTAAAAAAGGTTTCTTAATATATAAAAAATTTGTATCAGAAAGCTTAAACTTCACCTTTCTGAGCAATTCTTCAGTGCAGACATTCCCCTTGAAGGTGTGATGTCCCCTAATGCAGCCAGTTTTTCCAGCTTTTGTAAGTTATATTACAGCTGCCTGGCCAAGGCTGTCAAATTTTATATTTTTATTTTGTGTTTGGTGAACCAAAGGGAAAAGATGCTGAATGCAAATGCCTTAGTATTAAAAGGTACTCATATTCCCTTTATTGGCATGTTGGTGTGCGTTTTGGCTGGTATCAGCACAAACAACAATTCCTTGGTACCTGTAAGTCTCTATATCCAAAGTTTTGCTATGACGGCTCTTGAAAATTAATACATAGATGTATGTATCTGAATGGAAACTTTTGCTATAATGAATTTTTATCCTTAGTTTACCCATAATAAAAAAAAATCAAAAGTAACACGTGAAATGTCCTGTATTGTACATACTGCACCACGTGGTATAAACATGCAAATGAATGACAACATTAAGTGATTTCTAATTTGGCAACCATTTTTTTAAAGTGTTTTATCAGACTGAATTCCTGGGTTGATAGTTGAAATATATTTTGATGTTCTAGGAGGGCATAATTTATTTATCTTCCCCATTTAAAAAATGGAAAATAGGTAATTGTTATTCAAAAAATTCTGTACGTGACACATTTTCAGGGATGAATTAGATTTGGATACTGAGGAATTACTGTATTATGTCAATTTTTAAAATTTCTGCGGGGAATGAAAGATCAGGAGATACTGCTGAGCTTCATAATATATATTTCTTTAAAAAAGGGCACACAGATTTCACACAGACAGTAGGAAAGCAGGATGTGAGCAGATCTGCAGTGTAACTTGTGACCTGATGTGCAGCATAACTTTAGCTGGCACTTCACAAGTAACAAGTTGCAAAAATGTTTGACAAACGATAAGAAACACGCACATTTATACTTGCAAGGGTAGTGGCCTAATATTGGCCTTGGTATAAAAACGAAAGGAAAAAGATTTATTCTCATTTTAACACTTGGAATTCTAATCATATCTACTTCCTATTAATATTTTCAGGCCCTTTTGTCTGGTTAAAGGATATTTAAAGGGCTAACTGAACACTAAAAGTCAAATAAAAACGTGGTTGTAAAGTCCTGTAACTTTTCTTAAACCCCACAGATCCCAACAATTGTGTAGTCTGTACATGACCAAAAAAGATCCTTTCCAGCAGAACATGAAACGTGTTGTGCTGTTTCTCCGGACGTATTTGGACAGAAATACTGGAAAATAATAATCTGGGTAAAACTTACAGTATGGTTGCATAATTGCATTAAGTGCTAAGAAATGAGCTCTGACCAAACACATTTGTGCACCATTCAGATATTCTAATTAATGTAAAATAAACCCTATTTGGCCTGTTTTGAGCTAGTGTATGTGACTTGGCTGCACACTTTCCAAGAGGGTTGGAGTCCCCCTGGGTGACATGGCTCTGCCACACAAAGCCGCTTGAATACAGCTTTTTGTACCCGGCTCCACCATTCAGACCCATGGCATTGGCTTATGCTGCCTTGCACGCGAATCAAAGAGGAGCCCCCCACCCCCACCACCCCCATCCTAGAAGACGCTGGCTTCATTTATCACCCAGGCCTTTTCTGTCACCTTCCAGCAGAACTGAGGTCAGGCAGTTGTCCCATACGAAACCTCACATCGCATTGGCAGACCTTTGTCACATTTGCCACATTTGTGTGAGGGCATAGCTCAAAGAGTGCATCTTGGGCAGATTTGTTCTTTTTTTGCTGGTAAAATGGCCTTCAAATGACAAAATTTCCCAGTTATTGCTGGATGTTTAATATAAAATGTCCTAAATAAAGAGAATAAGATACAGTGATAAGGAAAAAGAATTAAAAAAAACTGTTGGATTAAATTAGATTCACAGTCATTATGACAAAAAACTAAATCTTTTGCATATTCTACTTGTTTGCTTTTTCTTGTCAGCTAAAATGCAGGGAGTTCAGGAGATTATGATAATTGAAAATAAAACTAATCAATAAAAATAATTATCTTAACATTAGTTTGTCCAAAACACCAAGAATTTCACTCATTTGTCGGTGGAGTATATCATATTTTGGAACCAAAGTAGTCTAGAGTGTTAGTTTTGTAGATGAAGCTACTTACAGTGATGGGTAATTTTTTAGTGGAGTAATTCAGGGTAAGTATTTTGCTCAGGGGTACTAAACGAGTGAAAGGCAACAGCTTTAACCACTATGGGGCCATGTTCAAAGCAGGATCCAGAAGACTCAAACCCAACTCCAGTTTCCTAACCAGGAGGTTGCTTGCCTGTGGCACAGTGGTTCAACACCGATGGTCAGGCTGTGGGCAGGTCAAAGTTTACCTCAGTCATCCCACCACCCATTTGAGAGTTCTGCTCATATGCATCCTACATAAATTTATTCATTTAGCAGATGCTTTACTCCAGTGACATATAATTCACAGTAAACAACTGTGTATTTCACTGCCAGAGATGCTGCTACAGACACCTAATTCTCAAAGTATAGTCAGTTAGTCCTTACTTCAGTTTTTGCCAGCACCCATTACTGAAGTAGCTACATACAGAACTGATAAACTGCCCAGCACTGTAACAACCATGTTAAATCAGCATCACCTGGTTGTGCTCCAGTTTGAGTCCCAGCTCATTTTCTACACATCCCCAACACAAGACTCTTTCACAAGAAGATTTATTAAGGAGAGTAAAAAATATCAAAACCCCAAATTACCATAACAAAAAATGGGAAAATGGGAAAATATTGCCAATGTCAGAGCCCTTAACTGTTCAGATTTCCTGCTCAATAAGGTTGTGTTTTTACGGCTGAATGTTGTTCTAAACTGTATTTTACACCAAGATAAAAGTAAAGTGTCAAAAAATTTCAATTTACCTTTTAGTGTTTCAAAGCATTCAAAAGACAGAAGGCAGCTTACGTGCCTGATGAAAACACCACAGGCAACATCTGGACCGTGTTTAAATCAAGTGACTCCTTTGCACCTGTTGCTGGACTTCTCTGTATGGAACACCTGTAGTTTCTACTCCGAAACCCAGAACATCTGGCCTTGTGTGGCTATGCCAGCATCTAATCTGCCTTTCACTAATATTATGTCTCTTTCCAGTCACGATAAACAAACAAACAAATGCTTTATTTGATTTAAGAATGCAGAATGCGAGCAGCTATCAATGCACTTTTATATATGGCTGGAAAACAAGCTTGCTTGAAATGAAGCAAAAAAACATTCTGGTTTTCCTTCAAACAGCATGAATGCATGTTTGTCTGATCTTCCCACTGGTTTCATTAGCGTGAGGGTGGCGAGTACACACTACAAAATTCCCCAAATCAATGCTTGCAAACACTTCTCATCACCCAGAACGCTAATTCATTATCCACACATAGAAAAAAAATCACACGTATACGTGTTAGTGAAATTGCAGTAAATGTTAGAATAACAGGCTATTATCCTCTTCCCGAAGACTCTCTGGAAGAAAGAATGCTATGTTTATAACATCAACCATGATTAATACCCCTCTTTAAAGTCAGGTTTTTCTGGCTAATGGCAGTGGGTGATGACTGGAATTTCATTTGGCAGTGAAGCCATTTTGCCATGTTCTGATTGAGTATTTACCTGCTGTCAGGACTTGGGCTAGAAACCCAGTACAGTTCGTACAGTTGCACTGGTGTGTGGTATGAAGCTGACGCTTTTGGGTGATGGAAGGGCACAGGGGTGCTACAAGCCTGAACCTGCCCCTTCCACATAGGCCCCGCCCACATCCCCACAAAGGTCCCCTTTGCTCCAGACTCTGGACTTCAGTGCCAGTTAGCCATTTGCTTTGCATGAATCCTAGGAATCCATACTATTTCCTATGGAAATCCTGAGGATTCCACTGCAACTTTTTCTTCCTGGTCATTCAGCTTTGGTGTCCTTCACCAAAGCTCAAAGAACGCTGCAGCATTTCTTAAAACATAAACATACATGATAAAAGTACAAATCAAAGAAAGTAGTGAAAGTGTTCGTTTACCGTACAGGGACCTAAACTTCAAATCCAAGATGACTTTAATTTTACTTGATGCATACTCTCAAAAAAGAATCATTTTGTTTTTTATTTAATGTAATTATTTAGACAACAGAAAACCTGTTTCGTAAGGAAGACACCATTTTTTAGGAACCCAAAACATTCTGTGCAGACCTCTGTGCATTTTCCTCAGGCTATAAATACCTGCCATAAATTAAAATATAAAGTCAGACAAAATATCTTCCACAAAGGTAGGATTCAAACTCAAATTAAAATAATTAAAAAATTAAATAAACTGAACCTAATTCAAAAATAGACATAAGCTTAACTGTCTGTTCTCATCTAAGAGCAGAATCATCAACTATGCAAATCCTCTTAATGACATTTCAATATCAAGCTGTCATTTTAATTTCGACATGCAGCTCCTGCTATGTATCGTTGCACCATTTATGATCTAAAATGGGGAAAATCAATGCGGCATTGCGAATCAAACTACAAAAGGCCAACTGGAACGCAGCAGGTTGTACGCCAGTGTATGTTTATGCGAATGCCTTTCTTCTACTGTAAAGTTCACTATACAGTACATTACACCACCTAGTGTGAAAGCGTATTCCACCAGTCGCTGTTTAATTCATCTTCTTTGTCTTTAAAACACAGCCTCGCAGTAGTGAAAGAAAAAATAAATTACCCATCCTTTTTTAATCCAACCTCCCCACCCACCCTTTTCCAGCAAGCCCAAACCATTTCAGTCCAACAATACTTTGATGCGCTAAGACTTTTTCAGAGCCGTCACTTTCTTTCTTCCCTCCACTGTCCTTTTCTATAGCCTATTTAGGCAACATGAAAGCATTAGGCTGCTAATTACTTTAGCCTGGGCTATAGTAAAATTAGTTTATCTTCCACATCAAAGCAAATTAGGCATACCACGGTTGGTTCGAAAGCGACATTAAAATGTCCGCACACTCGGCCAGGGGCTCGGTCTCTGTAAGAAACAGGGGGCTGTGTCAAATATGTAGGTATTTCCCACGGTCTCAGCGCATTTTGTTTCCAGCCGAGGCTGAGCGAGGGGACAATGGTCCTCACAGAGACACCGGAGCCCTTTAGTTCAGCCATTGTGGAGAGGAGGGGCCAGCGTTCCTCAAGGGAGCGCTCCTCAGAACATCCACATTTACATATTTTGTTTAATTGATTTTTTTTTTAATGAAAGTCTAGTCTCACCCCGTGTTTAATGGTGCCTTTATTGTTTCGGTTCAAAGGGCAAACACGGAGTTCTACATGCAACATATGAACCAGATCAGCAGTATAGGAAGCAACTGAAGGTGATCATGAAGGATATGGCAACAGGATGATATATGATCTGGATAGTTGGTACTACATAGTGCATTATTAACATTTCATTAAGCACTCAGTAGTGCTAAAGCTCAATTGGGACTGAATTAAAGACTAAAGTGATCTGGGTATTGTGGACCTTCCTATCTAAATGGTGACATATTAGCAGCCAACATTCATTTTTATACAAAAACAACACATTTCCGAATGCATTTTCATCCAGATGACTGGTTAAAGTCAAACTTTTAAATTTTGTCCTAATTAACTGCCATCTTTTTTTTACCAGTAGGAAAGCAGCATCTTATCAAGCATTGTCACCACAGATTTGCTTTTAACCACATCCATCCATCCATAGGCACACCGAAGGCTTTTGGGATGTTTTACAGCCATGTAAAGCTCATTGTGTAGTTTGTGTCGGTCAACAGGTGGTTGGGAAGTGGTGCCACTTGACAAAAACAATCCAAAACAGGCCAAGGGCATGTAACACAGATAAGATCAGGGCCCTGTGCACCGCAATATAACACAGAAAGAGACGCAATGCATTGAGGGCATGAGAAAATTCTCCATCAGGGGATTTTTTTCTGCTCATATCCACCCATTCTGACGCAAAGCCTGTAAATCATGGCCGGCTTCTGCAGCTGGCCATGGGAAAGTAAAATGGTCGCCTTCTTTTGCTTGTGCAGGCCATACAAAACAGCCATTGAGCCCTCCTTTTATTAACGTGGGCAGGGCCCGGCTGACTTTTCACAAGCCGATTCGGTGGGGTGGCTGGACGTGGGTGGAGGAGGGAGGGGTGGTTCGTAGGAGGCAATGAATCTGCTGCCCACCCTCCCCCCAACCCCGCCACCAAACTCTCCCTGAACAGAGCGGCTTCACCACATCCTCCTTTCAGCAGCCACGCATCGCTTGCTGTGGCCACCACAACTAAATAAATCTAATAAAGGGACAAACAAACCTTGTGGCAGCTAATTTATCTGCTTTAAATGCCTGTGATCAAGGCCTTGTAATGGACTTAAGTGTAGCAAGACCAGGGAGAGCACTGGTTCCTCCACGGCTCTCAATCAGTCTTTTTCAAATATTGGTTTTTCAGGACTATATCTAACAGATTAATGGCTATTGAAGATGCTTTTGCACTTGCCCTCACCACACGACCTAAACATATCCTTTTACCATCTTTCGAGGGAATGAACCAGCCTGGATCACAAACAAAGCAATCACTTCTACTTCACCCTTGGTTCCAAAAACACATTTTATGAAGGTGGTATAAACTGTATGAAAACATGCAGTATTACATACTGGATTACATTTGAGGGACGGATTTTGTGGACAACGACCGTTCTGTCGTCATTTCGCTACTAACCGAGCTAAAAATGGCAAAAACACAAAGGCTGCACCTTTAGTCTGTGGTAAACCCTTAATAGGTCAAAATAAAGTTTGGACTGCTGGGAATTGGTCGGGCCTGTCGACTTTGCCAGCAAGAGGCTCTACCGCAGGTTGTTCAACCAATGCCAAGCCCTTTAATCCTGCCAAAGGGGGCCAGCGAAGAATCCCAGCGCGTTGCCTCAATGTTAATTAATTGAACACACTTCTAAGGCAACCTGTGGAGGCATCCAAACTGTAAAACAAATGCAGTTGCCCTGGCAAACGCTGCCCTGCCATTAAGCAAGCGGTAATGGGTCTGCATGGACAGCCGGCGGGGAGAGCAAAGTCACCTGTGATGTCCGGGCTGCTGTCATTGAGACAGATCACAGATGGAGAGGGAACCAACCAGGTGGATAGCTCATGGCTCTCAAGGCCCCCGGGGGCCATTAATCAGAGGAGTCGACTTCCCGAAAAGGGCCACTGACAGAGCGGAGATGCCCGGGTAATGAAGACAAACGGAGGAGCAAAGGCCTTGTGGCTTTTTCTGGAAGACCTTTCCAGGGTTAAAGGCAACCGCCTGGAGATCAGGGCTAGAACTGATGTGAGGTCACCTTTGGTGTCACTCTGTTTCATTGATCGCTTCAAAGATTAAGTAAAGTAATCTATTACTTACAAATCTGTATATCGTAAAATATACAATTTGTTGCCACACATAAATAGGGGGCAGCAAGCATCATAGTGATTAAAGCTGCTCCTTTGACCCAGGTTCGGCTCCCACCTCTTACTGTCAGTCAAGGTACTTACCCTAAATTGTTCCATAAAAATTACCCAGCTGTACCAATGGGCAAATACCTGTAAATAGCTCAACATTGTAAGCTGGTTTGGGGAAACAGCATCAGTTAAACAAAAAAATGTAATAATGGCCATTCAATATACTTGTGAGAAATTATACTTGATTTGGGGATGAAATACTTATTGTGATACCTACAAAAATTGCTGTTTTGAAGAATTTTTCTATAAAAAATGTTCTATGATACTTAATCGTTATATTTTTCAAAATGAGTACTGAAATACTGAGTCCAAGTTAGACTATGTCATGAAAACAAAAACAAAGGGATATTTTTATATTTATTTATTTATTTGTTTATTTATTTATTTATTTGTAACAGTAAAATTTAAAAAAAATGAATGAGTCCATGTGGATTAATTTTCACTGGATTGTTTTTACATGCTGATTTAATAAATACTCTTGCTGTGAAGTGAATTATGCAGTTGCTCATAAACTATGAATAAAAAATCTAAGGAATAAAATGGAAAAAATGTTTATAACAAACTGACCTGTAAAGAGATTTTTATTATTCATGTGCCAAAAACTGGCCAAATGTAAAAACTGCATATATGAGGGTTGATGAAAAAAATTCAGAATTTTACTCCCTTCTCAGAACTGAAAAAATTCTTAGTATTTTTTTTATCAACCTTCATATGTTTGTCAGAAATAAATGCTGCGTGCAAAAACCACATTGTACACACTAAACAAAATGTGGAGAACCAAAAAAAGATCAAGCTCAGAAACACTCCCTTTAAGTCAGTGGTTTCCAAAATTTTTCTGGTTGCACCCCAAACAAGGGTCACGAAGGGTTTCGAAACAAAGGTCCCAATAAATAAAACATTTCAGTGTTATAAGGGGATTACTGCACTCGAACAATAATATGAATTATTGTAATACTAAATGAAACACAGTAGATGTGGATAATACAGCACATGTAAAAACAATGAAATATTTGTGTCTACTGATGTCCCATAGTCATGTTTCGAATAGAATAGCAAGGAGCCTGTTGTTAAGTATCACTTTTATCTGAAGGCCATGCTATAGATGTTGCTGTAATTTCAGCAAACTTAGAGGAGCTCACCCACAAAATGACGCAGTACCATGGTAGCCACTGAGAAAAATCTTTATGAAATAAAATGTAGTTTTTTGTAAACTTTTGTTTCATTTTGTTCAATTAAAAATCTTTGACAAGCAAAACGTGTTGGTAATTAATACAACAAAACCATATGAATAAACACAACAAATACATTAAAATGACTGGGGATTAACACACTGTGTACCAGTGTTTAGGGTCACTAGGTCTGGAGTAGACTGGTTAGGATTGCCATCAAAAAATTGGTCTAAGCTGTGCACTTGTGTGCACACATGGTTCATTATAACTGTGCAATGGCAAAACGTGGACAGCACATAAAGCATCCACAGAAACTGTGTATAACAGTGAGTGTGAAGTGCCTCGTGGCTGCCGACTCCTATCCAGCCAGTATACACTGCTGCTGTTGTCTGCAGTCTTACAATTTATCTCAGGGGGCAAAAGAGTCAGAGCTTCTACCTTCTACCACGCCACCTCCTGCTGTAGCACCCCTGATCAATGTACTCACCCTTATCTGCTCCAGTAAAGATTACCCAGCTTTATAAAGGGGTAAATCAGTGTAGTTTAAGATACGTTGGAGAAAAATGTTCAGCAACATATACACATGTGACATGACTTCATTTCCTTGTCTTAATGGTGCACATTTTAGCTATGGGTTATAATCTTGTGAAAAAAGTTTGCTGCATGCATCATGTAGAGGAATTTAAAGGGAACATTGGTAAGAAGAGTGTTCGACATCACTGCACCACACAAAAACAGCCCGCCGCAGAACAACGAGAAGAGCCCATACGGACCTCGGCAGAGCAGACAGTGATTGAAGGCAGGCACCTCTTCACTCCACAACAAAAACAGAAGTCTTGGTGTTGAAGTGCACGACCCTGAAATCTAAACAGCTGCATCCTTTGCATCCCAGAACCCCCCTTGCAGCCTCACCACCTATGTAAAATTTCTATAAAACATTTCTGTGCTGCTGCACATCTGCTGGGGACAAATTTCTCTGTGTACCTGAATAGGTCCAGACATGCACTACCTTCCTTAGGTGTCTATTTGTAAAAATGTTGTTTTCCAGCACTGGTGTCAGGGGTTTGACCGCAGCAGCCCCTCCCTCCCTCCACTCCACAGGAACACAGTGTGGGTGTTGATTTCAGGTCTTTATTAAACAGAAGTGTCTGTTTTCAATTCTGGCAAATACATCAGCGCATGATGTGTACAGCTGGGTTGCTACATTTGACATCTCTGTGAGATTTTTTCACTGTTGTGTCATACAAATTTTGGCTAAATCCCAAGTCTAACGTACAACAAAAAAGGTGACTCTGCTCAGTGTGTGAACCCTATTACTGGTGACTACTGAACTGTAGCATCAGTGCAAGTTTTGACAAAACTCAACAAAATATACTTATTATTTTCCTGTATATTCCATATACAATAATATTCCTGTTCAAAACTAAAAGTGGATTTGTGACTCTGAGTTGCCCAATGTGTGAGTGAAATTAGTGTGAACGTGTTATATTGCTGCTCTGTTGTGTGGATGGAAGATAATTTATATTGCTCAGTATAATACAATAAATAAATAAATAAATACATAAATAATTAAAAAAGAAGAAAAAACACCACACCACTATTCAAGATATTTACCATGAAATGATGCAGTAATAAATTGACCAGCTGTACAAATGGGTAAATAACTGTAAAAACTTTGAAAAATTCTAAGATGCTTTGGTGAGTGAAATAAATCAATACATTAAATTATTTAAAAATTAAAACTTTGTCACATTCTTTTAACAGTTTAAAAAATGCAGACTAATAATAATGATTATAATAATTTTTTTGTGACAAAACATAGTAAAATTTTTTGCACAGGTACAGAGAAAGCTGAAAGAGCGGGACTATGCAGAACCTGGCCGTTCCAGCTGTGTCCTCATCAGTGTACGAGCGCACACACACACACACACACACACACACACACACACACTTGCCGCTGGACCCTGGCCGCTCCAGGGGAACCTTTGTCCCCTGCTCCTCGAATAATGAGGCACATTATAAATGGCACAGACCCCTGCGGCCCTCTATAGTGCCTCCATGCGTGGCCTTATGGTTTCCCTGTCAATCTGTCTGTTGTGAGGACAGAGGAAGTCGTGTTAGAAACATCCATTAGCATATTAATTTAATTATTGCCTCTGAGCAAAGGGAACAATAAGAAAAAAGGCGACAGCTGAATAAAAGTGTGCACAGAATGTGACAAGTGACAGAGCTACAGTTAACCTTCCGTGAAAAGCCGCACTGAGAAGCTCTTGCTTACAAGGAGAGTTTGCCTCATCCTGTTTGGCACAAGGAAAACAGTATCGATATATTTGAGACTTTCAGTGTGGTTAGATATCATACACAGAACAAGTATACCAGAATAAAAGTGAAATATAAATCTTTATTGTAATAAGAGAAAATCTGGTGCAAAATGTGGTCACTGCCACTACATATTCATTCCCCTACCTGTACGTAGCAAAACATACTCATGTGGGATTGTGTCCACTTTCAGTGCAATAATATGTCCTTTCATTTTGGAAAAAAATCCTACACAAATGAAAAATTCCACAAGTTTTTTTTAATATAAAAAATATATACATGTTATGCAATCCATAATAAAATGTATTCCAGTGCATTTCACAGATGTGAATAAAAAAGTGTAATTATGTAAATTAGACTGTCCTTTGGAAACTAGTCATTTTTAAAAAATTTTATTGCTTACAAAAGGTTGGTGTTTTGTTTATTTTAATAGCTCAGAAGAATGTTGCTTTTAATTGTTATAATAATAATAATAATAATAATAATAATTATTATAATAATAATAATAATAATAAAACATCTATCCATCCAACTTCTCAAAGAGCCTGGTCATGATCCGGAAGGTCTGGTGCCTATCCCAGAAGGTTATCTTGGAGGGTGGCCACACACCCAGTTACACACTATAGGCAATTTAGACACCTCAAGCTGAAGCACATGTCTTTGGACTGTGGGAGGCAACCAGAGCAATGACAGAAAACCCACAGGGGGCCGCAGGTGGTACAGTGGTTAGAGCTGAAAAACCCACTTGAGATACCCAGGTTCAAATCCATGTCATATCCCTGATCAAGGCACCTACCCTGAATGACTACAGTAAAAAATTCCCAGCAATGATAATACATAAAATCATATCATTGCAAGAAAACACTGAAAAAAAAAGAAAACATCTTTTGACAACTTTACCCAAAGCAAATTTTCATTGTTTTCCTTACATGTGGGCAACATTGATCATCTATCTGTGCACTCTGCATCGGGATGCTGAATAAACTGCAGTTTGTCAACAGTGAACACGGAACGAACATGGGATCTACAACAGCAGGGAAGTACATTAACTTTGAATAACTGTACTTTTCTGCGTAATTTTAGGGAACACACTACAGGACCCCCCCACCCAAATTATGTAACAGTTCAAAACACACAGGTGGTTCACACAGCAAGTGGTCATAAAAACACACACAGAGGACTCTGCCTAACCCGCTATAGCACGGACCCACCCCCCCGCTTTGGGCCCAGCTGTTCTCCATTAAAATTTACAGCAGAGAGCAGAAGAACCTGCTTTGGTCTAAATAAATCCATCAATAAGATCAATAACGTCATCACTGCACTGCCAAACACGTGAGGCCATCACTCGCAGCTCATTGCTATCGCTTCTGTCTGAGCCGGTCCTCTGCCTGCCAAGCACATCCCTCAGGGCAACTGCATCAAAATTGTCACACAGACTGTGGAATTTCCACAGGTGATGGTTGGATAGCAGGGAATGGACACACCCACTGCAGGTTTTTACCAGGTTTGTCTTTCAAGTGGGACATTTCCCATCTAACTGACTCAGGTCCTGGTGCCTCACCCCCCCCCCCCCCCCCCCCCCCCCCCCCCCCNCCCCCCCCCCCCTCCCCCCCCCCCCCCCCCCCCCCCACACACACACACACACACATTTCTATTATACTGTATCACCACTGCACACTGAGTTCAGCAAAAGGATAGCAGGGGGAGTAGTGGTTAAAGTGCTTTCTGAGTAAGCTGACGGTCACAGGTTCAAATCCCACCCTTGATCATGGTACATTCCCTGAAGTGGCACAGTAACAAAAGCCTGCAGTATAAACGGATAAATCAATGTTCCCCCGGACAAAGCTATACAAAAGATCATAATAACAATGAAATAACTCATTTTCAGCAAAATTTGCACTTTAAGCAGCACTGTTGCACCTCAGCAGTCACTTCTATCATTTCTGTAATGCTCACACTAGGAAATTACAGAGGAAACAAGCATTTATGCACATTTTCTACATTTGTGTAATTTCCGACTACTATACTACAGAATACATTGCTGGCAATAATCCCTGCACAGTGCAGGACTGTACAGCTTTTCAAAGCACTGCAAACTTCTGTGTAACTTCTTGCAAAACAGTGTAAACATCACAGTGCAAAACTGAACCTTTTCCATCTGAACCAGTAACACTTTTTCATGTATCAGCCATTTATATTAGGCTGTTCTGCAGGTCCCCTAAATATCACTGACACACCAGGGGTCATCTGAGTCAAAATACGAAAGTGTGTCAAGTGCAGCTTTTAGGGGGGTCAAGGTGTGACTGGCACGACACGCAAACAGATGCTTAGAGCACGTGTGACTTTCCCACACAGTGTTAGTGTCAAGGTGTTATTACACAGTGGCAGGGTCTTGGTGTCTTACAGTTAGTGATACAATGTCACACTGCTAGTTTCACAGTGTTGTGGTGCCTTAAAATATTAGTGTTACAATGTCACAATGTTGCTATGTTACAGTGTCTTACAGTGTGAAGCATTCACACAGCTGGTGTTACAGTGTTGTAGTGCTCCAACGACTGGTGCCCCAGTGTTAAAAAAGGCAGTGCTGCAGTGCAGCAGGGTTTGAAGTGCCACACTGCTGCAGTGTCCCAATGTTAGTGTCTAACAATGTTGCAGTGCCAAAAAGTTCCAGTGATCAGTGTCCCAGTGATGAAATGTCCCACAGCACTGCAGTATTAAAATGCCACACTATACCACTGATCACAGAGCTGCAGTGACCAGTGTCCCTGTCTGTCGTCGTGTCACTTACAGATAGGAGGTGAACACGCTGAGGTTGGCCGGCAGTCCACTGAATCCCAGGTCCGAGCAGTCGACGCGCAGCAGCATGCCGTCCTCCTCACAGTGACACCGCGAGGGACAGTCCGTGCGCCCCGCGGCCATCTGCGCGCTCCCGCCGCGATCCACGAGCACAGCCAGCAAGGTGAACCAGAGGGCCTGGGGGTGCAGCATGTCCGCCTGCAGAATCTCTCTTTGTGCGCGTGTCCGGGCGTCCGACGAGTCCGCAGTCCCGATGCACGGCTCAGGTCGAGCGCGTCCACGAGTGTGTCTCCCGCAGTCCCGCGACTTCCAGCTTTAAACAGCCCAGCCTGCGCTCCGCGCGCCGTGACGTCACTCAGCGCCATCTACAGAACCCCCCGTCCTACCCGCACTCTCTTTGTGTGTGTGTGTGTGTGTGTCTGAGTGTGAGAGAGAGAGAGAGAGAGAGAGAGAAAGAGCAGGGGTGTCAGTACCCGCTCCCGTCAATGATTCATCCACCTTATCTGTGCGCGCGTTTTAGATACAGTAAAGCTCTGCAAAAGTGCAGTCTGAAAATCAAAAAATAACAAAAAAGTTCTACAGCTTTTCAAAGATCGATCAGATAGAGCAGAACTTTGTACATCCCGAAGGAGACTGCACGGGTTTCCAGTGGTGCGCGCACAACAACGTAGCAGAAGGCACAGTTAACATCACACAGTAACAGCACACTGTAACACCACACTGACAACATACTGCAACATCGCACAATAACATCACATTGTAGCAACACACTGTAACATCACACTAAGAAAACACTGTAACAACACTAACACCACAGTACGATTAAAAACTAACAAAACAATAACATCACACCATAGCATCACACTAACAACACACTTTAACATCACACAAAAAAACACTGTAACACCACACAGTAACATCACACACTAACAACACGGTAAAAAAGTTTGAACTGCTGACAATGTGTTTGAATTTACGCTGCGCACGGGCAGCACAGTGGCGGTATTGTGCGCGCCGTACAGTGTTGCGTTATTTTCCCCGCACAACAACGAGGGAGGTGGGCAGCCACACGGATTATAAAATGAAATGAAATCACTTCAAATCATCTTCGATAAGATGTTATCGCCCCCGAGGATGATGCAAGAGGTGCGGTACCGCTCATAAAACGCCGTATTAAAGCGCGCGGATGTCTAACCTTTCTACACAAACAGTTATCCCTTTGTCTGGGCTTTTTTTTTATATACATTTGTCTGTTGGAGGTAACGTGGGTGCAGGAGAAGGGCAGCCCTCCAGCTTTTAGTGTGGCCGCTGTTCAGGTGTGTCGTTTCACAGCAGGTGCTGAGCGGCAGGGACTTATGGGAAATTTTGTTTACTCGCACAAGTGTGGTGGTCAGTGAGAGGCAGGCTGGGGGATCACATAGAGCCATTGTGCGTATAGTGCAAAAATAACAGTAAATCAACCTAAATACTGTCAGGTTTTAGAGGAAAAAATAATATAGTTCTCAAAGGAGTTATATGCAGACGCTGAGACCACTGACACAACATATAATAATTAATAAGCATCAAAAGTATAAGCTTTAAACACACCGCTAACGTCTATTCCTATTAGTTCGTGCGCGGTAGAGACTGCTTCGCTGTGTCCACTACATGAAGTGTATTATACGTACAAATATGGTAATACATAATAAACAGATATGTTAAAATAAATAACTAAATACATAACATAAACCGATATTTAGAAGTGTAGCTTCGGATTTGGAGAGCAGGAAGTAGCAGTTTTACACTGAAATTCAAGGGCTGCAATATACAATCAAAAACGATCATAAACGTTTAACACCCTTCAAGCGAAACACTCAAGGAAAGTGTGTAAGAGGGGAAAGAAGCTGCGCGGTGTTGCGCAGTGAAGTCATGCCACGCTCGCGGAGACCTATTTGGAGGGATTATGGTGGGACTGCGCTCTCCGTGGCTCGATGCCAAAAGGAAATTACACAAACAGCCCTGTTTTTGCCAGCCATATGCAACACCTTGCCGTTCGGCTCGGCACGATTTAAATGGCATTTGCTGCACGTTTGTCACACAGACGCTGGGCTTTAGATACCCCTTATGGGGCATCTACTGCATTTCTCACATCTCCCGTAACGCACTTTCTATTTTAGTGATAAAAAGGCCTTCTACACCTTTAGGTGAGTGATACTGATCATTTGGCCATTTGTATGACTACTGCTTAGTGGGCCACACACATACACTCCAAAGTGTATTTTCTGCTAGTGGTTGCACCCCAGATTGCATTGGCATCTCTCCACCTTTCTTGAAATTGCTTTTGTCAGGAACTATGGGATATCAGACAGGTCACTAGAAAGCCCTTCTACCCTCCGACAGGTTGTTTTCCACTTAGCTTCCAAATTTCATGGTCAGCTGTGGTGCTGAACTGGCACTACGCTCTTGGGTTACATTTTCTTGGTTCATTCAAAATTATTTCCTTTTTCCATTGTGCAGATTAACCCATAATTTACCTTTTTTAATAAGTAGCGCAGGATTAGTGGCAGCCAATGCATTTGCCACAAGGGATGGGGAATTATGTATTTTTCTCAGCTAGTTAAACCCCAAAACAAACAGCTGAATTGTCGGTGGTATTATTTGCTCAAGAAAATTAGAAACTTCCAGCTGGACATGGGTTCATAATCATGGCTAATCCTGTTATAAGCATTAGGGCCTATAAAGGAATGAGTAGAGCAGTGAATTGATGATTGTTAAAGTGGTCAACAGCAAAACAGGGTTCCACACCCTTCCATATAGGGGGGAAAAAAACAAAAAAAAAACCCCAATGTGTTCAGAGTGTCATACAGGACACTCCACAGTCAAGGAACTGCCTTCCCACTTTGCAGTGACATGCTCCTGTGCAAGTTTTACTAATTTTTTACATTTCATCCATCATCACTCATCCTGGTCAGGGTGGTCTAGAATGCATTGTGGAATCACTGGACTATGAAATAATACCCTGGACAGGACACTAGCCCATCAGAATGAACAGTTAACCTGAAACAGATATCTTTGGACTGTGTGCGGAAATCAGAACAGCCAAGGTGCTACTTGCTGCCCACTTTTTGACACTTGTGTAGTATTAATTATGTGTCTAAAGAACTGTTTACTCCACATGACAAATTGCTACCTTCATACCAACAAAAACATCAGAAGCTGCACTTTTGGATATTGCGTGTGTTATTAGGTCATATTTGCAAATTGTGCTGACTGGATTATGGTCCCATCTCCCAACTCTAATATTAATGTTTGGATGATGTATGTGCATTGCCTTTCAAGGGAAAAAGCACATTCAAATCCAACATGTATTTTTTCATTGTAATTCACATTGTTTAAATTCAAACACTAATATCAGATTGGTTTATTCTGTGAGACAAGAAGTTATTTGAAGTTGAGCCACCATTTTATTTCAGACCTGTCAAATCTGTGGTTAGAACTTTTTAGGGAAGTACTGTGGTAATTTCTGGTTCTCAAGAATTTGCCTTTTTGTATTACTTTATCTCAGATGTTAATGCACCAAAATTTCGTCTCAGAGCATGCCAAACATACCGAAGCATGACTAAATTCACACTGACTCTGCTACTGATTTAACCATGTTAATATTTAGAGCTGCAGAACAGTCTGTGGAAGAAGATCAATTGTACTGAAAGCCAGAGAGTTTATATGTAACATCTGTTTAAATGATAGCCTGGTTGATGAGTAGGTAGGAGGTTGAGCCATTTCATTTCCTCCAGGTTAACCTGTAGCAACATTCCGGCACAGCACGGGAAGTGTATGCTGTGGAGGAATGAACCCTTCCATGATTTGAATGACACACAGGGGACTCCTCAGTGAGCAGTGTGTTCAAACCAAGTGCAACACAAGCGTCACACACAGAGCAGTGTTCATTCCACTACTCCAAAGACCTTTAATATACAGCTACATTTGTCCCTCAGTGTTCGCGCTATGAGCCAGTAAGTGCTTGTGTCAAGAGTGGAAAAAACATCAGTATTAAATCTGTGGGATAATTTGAATAAAAATTAGACAATAAGGCCATAAGGTTAAGGTTTTTGGCTCCTCTAATATAGTGCAATTTGACCACCCCCGCTAATTACTGTGAACCTTTGCCCTTGAGTTGCCTTGTGTACTTATCAGCATTTTCCTAGTATATTGATTATGTCGCTGTATTGTTGTGACCCAGTTTTTTCCTGTTGTTAAAAAATATGTGTACATCCATACAGTTGATACACTGGGGTGTGTACACACACAGTAATCCCTCGGTATCCCAATGCATTTCGCCCCAAAAATGTGTTGGATATCAACTTTTCGAATACAGAGTGCCTATTTCTCATTATTTTAAATGGGGAAAATAAATAAATAATGTGCTCTCAGCCCATCGGAAAACACGTACATAACTATCAATCCATGACGTCAGCCTGATAAACACCTTAAACACCAGTTGCCTAATTAGAAAATACTTAATGTTGTCATTCGTTTGCTTGTTTATACCGCATGGCACAGTATGTACAGTGTAGCACATTTCACATGTTAGTGCCACCATGGCACTTAAATAGGTTTTTTAAAAAATGAAAAGCATAGGAAATGCAGTGCAATGGTGCAAACATGATGACACAAAGCAAGACCAGTGGAAACAGCTGATAAGACACTAGCGGGGGCCACACACCCACACACATCTCACTTCAGATAAATTTAGAACAGTACACAATACAGTTTATTACAATGCATACAGTATTTTTTGTTTTTTTACACTGTATGGTATTGCACGATTCATATTTGTCGATGTGCTGAATTTACGTTGACTGATTCCCACTGCAGTATGTTTTATTATGGATAAGCTTCAGATAAATATTTGTTTCCATTCAGACTTTAGTGTTTAATTTAGGTTTAATTTTTAAGACACATTATAGTGAAAATTCAGATGTACAGAGTTTTGATACTGAAGCTGCAAGCTGGTATATGTGTATATATGTTTATCTTCTGAAATGTTGCTGAAATGCTATAGAGTGTTAATCCATGCTGGAGGTAAAATTCCTGAAACCACTTCATGTTCAAGTTCCAAAATAACTGTTTGTCTAAATGGCCAAAACTACTACACACATATACATTTAGCATTAATATCATTTCACAATGCTTAATTTGTTTAAGAAAGACTCTCCCTGTGATGATTCTCAGCAATTCATTCATAATGAATGCATGAAAGAATAAGATTTACTGTGGTCCCAGCCACACTCCACACATGAAGCCTTGAAGAAAGCAAAACGTTATACTTTCAAAATCATAATGATTTTAGACCATATATAGCTGGTGATCATGTATGAAAAAGTAATCCCTGTTTAAAATAAACACCCATAGTCTTCTTCTTGTCCATGTCTGAATGCTTGGTGGCAATGCTGCATTTGAAAAGGTCTAAATCTCACATTTGTGGGAGGATGAAATGAGATCATCGTATGCTTTGCCAAGTGCCCACCCCTCTTTTTACCTGCTCTATGGTGATGTCACTGCCCTGACTTGCCCCACCTGTGACTTTACCCTTTCCTACTGTCATACTGACATCCTGCGCATCTCTGTTCTCACCTCCTGCCACTCTGACAGCATCTCCTCAAGTGGCTGTGGAACCAAATCTCCACTAGAACATTAACACTTCAATAATGCACTGCCAGTTAATGGCATTACAGGCCAACTGCTGCTTTGCCAACTTTCTGACACCATCTCTTTTCTGGAGACACTTTGAGTGGCTTAGAGAGGGTTGGGAGCTTGCAATCATCCTTTCCCAGACATTTTTGGCTCTGGTGGTGCTCATGTTGAGATAGGAGATGATGTACAAAGCCTGCCTCCAAGGCCAGTGGGCTGGCTGCTGCGGATCCCTCTCCAGGCGCATTTGACCCCTCCAAGGCAATGGCCGGGGCTCAGTGGCACTGCAGAGCGTGAAATCGACTGGAGGCTGAGCCCCGTCTCCACTTTGTTCCTCGCCAGGGTGACACACGGCACTACAACCTGCCCCTTGCAGCCAGCATGTTCCATGCATCTGAGGGACATGTGCCCCTGCTGGCCCCCCAGCCCCAGCTACCCCATGTCAATCAAAAGCAGATGACTATGGTGTGGTTTTTGAGGTTTTCTCAGAAAGTGGGTGGAGTACAGAGCCACATGTGGGCAGAATATGACAAAAGTGGTTAAATAAATTAATAATAAATAAGCACCAAGTTTAGCCATCAGTTATCGAAGCAATATAAGGTTTGTTGGCATATTGATGTACTGATCTCCCCTTCGTTAACTCAAAATATTCAAACTTTTATTGCTGTTATCAGTTAGCAAATTCTTAGACCTTTAGGTTTAGTATTATCTGAATCAGCTGGCAGGTCTTCACTGGTGAAGATAAAAATCACCAGAATCAACTGCTTTCCTGCTTTAAAAGCTCAAAGGTGTAACTGATGTCACTTGTGCAGCAGTTTGTGTCACGAAAGGGTAACTTTCCATGCTGCGAATCATGCAGTAAATAATGGTCAAGGTCATGTTGGATGTACGGCTGCAGTAAGGAAGAGTTTGTCTAAAGGAATAAATCTCACCATCCCACTTTTCAATTGCTACATTTAGTTTGTTCAATTAATTCATTTAGTGCTGTTAAAACTAGCAACAAGAATTAGTCACAAACTGCTAACTGAAGGATTAGCTGAGAAGGTGTTTTGTGTGGTTGTTATAATTATAAAGATAAATTGAGAAATATGAGAAAAATCGCTTATATATTCCAGATCTGATTGATGCAGCTTCGATTGGCCTTAATAGACATTTTCCACAAGTTCAGGACCCTCACAGACTGTTCCGTATCGCCATCTAGTGGATATTTTAATCACATGACCGTCACCGTTCTGCCCTGTCAGCTGGCAGAGAAAAAAATGCTTTTTAACATTTTCAGAAGATGGATGGTGCTGCATGCCACGGAAAACTACGAGAGAGGAAAATTGAAATAAGTATAACTAAGCCCTGAGGGTTTGAATCCCACCATCAAAGACTCATTGTTTCACTTTGGTCTGTCATGTTCCTGCCTCTGTGACACTTTTTTAAACAAACTGAATCTAGCCTTGTTACAGGGTGTTGTAAAATGATACTCACTTGCACATACGCTTTTCACATATGTGCTGACAATGCCACCACAATTGCTCTTGTCTCATTTGATATGTATCTGTTTCTTGCTCCTCCTCTCCATCTTCCGCTACCTCTTCCCCTCCACTCTTTCTTCTTCTATTTTGTTCCCTGACTCTTTGATTCAGTTTCAAAGAATATATGGAGACTAGAGATAATCATTTTGGTTGGCTGTGTTGCACAGGTGATGCGTGTTGTCGTGCAACTAGCTCATTGTGTTTTTTCCTGCTAGCTGAGGTGTTTCTGCAGAAGGAACAGATTTGCTCACTATGACATCTGCTGCTTCAGTGAGATGTGTGTGTAGAGTTTTCCAGAACGTGTGCTGAAGAATTGCAAATTGCATTGACGCAACAGGAATGTGTTTATAATTGTGGAGACAATAGTATATAGTTCTGCCGTGTTAGATTGAGCAGCCGATGACTTGGTGAATTCATTACGTCGCAGTGGGAAACCAGCTGGGAAAAACTGTAAACCGGATGTTATACTGTGATGTGAAATCTTTTCAAACATACCAACAATTAAGTGTACGAATGCACATGGCATCACTAAACGAAAAGTATCTGCGTTAATAATAAAATAATAATTTAAAAAAAGTAAAACGTATCAGGATTGAATGGAGCATTTCTTTACACCAGTAGAAACAACGAGGACCTGAAAACTTTTTAAGAAAATAACACATTTCTCACTTCTCATCACGTTCTTCCAGGTGCTTTGGTTTCCTCCTACAGTCCAAAACCGTGTGTTTCAGACAAACTGATGGCTGGTGGATGGACTGGGGTTCTGCTCAGAGTGAATCTGGCTCTTGCCTTATACATCCAGGATATTGACCACCATGATCTTGTATTTGACAAGTGGACAATGGAGATAGAAAAGAATAGAAATAATCATGATGTTACTCTGAACCACAATCAGTCTCTGCTGCTGTCTAAGGCACAGTAAATATTATTAAAAACTAAGTTATTATTCTTGCTCTCATCCTACATTTGGAAAGGCTCAGATAGGATAAGCTAATCTGATTATTACAGTTCACTATAAACAAAGGTTACCGTACTGCAGCAACGTGGGAATAAGACATTCCTGATCACTGCTTACCTGCACACTGTCCTTTATTTTCCACACTATATGGGAGAGGAGGTGCCTGGATGCAGCAAAAGTCTGGAAAATCAAAAGCATAATTTAAGTGTAATATCTTTTATTACATCTCTGTATACAGCACTTTTAGAACTTAGCATGATGTAAAATGAACATATAAAGTACCTAACAATATATAAAGTCAATACTGTAATTGAAACATAAACATATACAATGAATTATCTGTAAAAAGCAGTTAGGAACACACACTCTTGGCAATAAAGCTCCATTAGGATGCCATTTCACTGCCTTATTTTATGCATTAATGAAATTATTTTGTCCAAAAATTAAAATTAGTTAAACATTTCTCTTATATTATGCTTAAAAATAATTTTTTCCTTGTTTACTTTTGATGATTTTTCTGTTTTCTTCTGAAATTTTTTAAGTGTTTGTAAAATCGGAAATCTGTAAAATTGAGGTACAGAAAATGGCAGACAAATTGTAATTTGTAATTGTAAACGCAATTTGCCTCTATCTCAGTGCGACTGAATAATTTTCTGATTTTTCTGTTTTTTTTTATCAGTAATAGAAAATGTATTGAAAGGTGCTTTGTAGCAATTTGCCTCATTACGCTAGTAAAGAATCAATACTTGTTTCTACAAATGTGTTTGCTTACCGCTATTCCTCCGCCACTGATTGATTAAAAAATTGCGGGAAGAAATTGCATGAAAAGATTTGACAGGGACCACCTCCATTTTATACCCCTTAAATCTCACTCAGCATTTAGACTTTCACAGAAATACCCTGGACAGGTGTGTCTTACAGGTGTGTGATGCTCTTCCTCCTTAACCTGATCTCTCCTCCAACTGAAAACAGTACAACAACCAGCTCTCTGCTGCTCCTCTGTTTATCCACTTACTCTTTCTTAATAGTTCAGTTTGGTACCAAAGTACCAAAACATTGCTGCTGACCAGGTGCACCTCCTCATGATGCAGCCTAGCCTTTCTCAAACTGATACATCCTGCAGGATAGTGGGCCATGTCACAAAACACATATCATTCCAGGATGGTTCCACAAAAATGATGAGTGCCATAACTTTTATGACTGTATGAAACTGTATGAAGCTGTCAAGCCAACAATGATCAAGGAAACTGTTCGGGAGGTAAAAGGCTCTCCCACCCAGTACTTGATAGTTGTGCCTAATAAAGTGGCCAGTGAGTTTACCAAAGAGTTTAACTTGCAACTGAAACTTATTAGATCATGCTTTGTGATTTTGCACAATACTGTAACCTTTTTTTATGTATATAAATGTGCAGTTCCTCATTTTACTGGTACTGTATGTTTTTGTGATGCAGACAAAATTATAATTAAAAAATTTGGATAAAAACTGAACATTCTTTGTTAATGTACATTTGTACGAGTGAAACTGGTTTTCCATGTTCTTGGAGGGTTTGTCCATAGAGGATTTGTGCTTGTTAGAAGATCTGCACTATATAAAACATGCTCACTGAGTCTCTGTCACACACACACACACACACACACACACACACACAATCACCACCAGAGAATACTGCTCTATGCAATGATAAAGCAAAAGATACATATTTCCATAAACATAAGATTAGAATGATACTCATAAAATTCCAAAAAGAAGTCCTGTTTCAGAAACTATGTACAGTAGAGTAAATTCTTTCTGTAGCTTCAACATGAACAGTAACAAATGGTCAGGAAGTTGGCGGTGTGGAGAGAAAGCACAAAATGTGGCCTCTACTATGCACTTCACCTTAGTAGTAACAGGTTTATATATACTGCCTATAAAAGTATTCACATTTCTTGGACTTTTTCATGTTTTATTGTTTTACAACATAGAACCACAGTGGATTCAATATTTGACACTGATCATCAGAAAGAGACTCTTAAATGTCAAAGTAAAAACAAATCTGTACAAATTCATATAAATTTCTTAAAATATTTCTTATTAAACATCAATAACTTTTTCACCCCCTTCAAGTTAGTATTTAGTAGAGGCACCTTTAGCAGCAACTACAGCCATGCGCCTGTGTGGATGGATCTCTGTCTGCTTTGCACATCTGGACAATGCAGTTCTTCCCCATTCTTCTTTGCAAAACTGCTCAAGCTCTGTCAAGTTGCCTAGGGACTATTTTAAGTCCGGCTACAAATTCTCAGTTGGATTGAGGTCTGGACTCTGACTTGGCCACTCTAGGATATTAAAATTGTTGTTTCTAAGCCATTTTTGTGTAGCTTTGGCTTTGTGTTTGGGGTTGCTGTCTTGCTGGAAAATAAATCTTCTAAGTTGCAGTTCTCTTACTGACTGCAGCAGGTTTTCCTGCAGGATTTCCCTGTATTTAGTGGCATTCATTTTGCCCTCTAGCTTTACAATCCTTCTAGGGCCTCCTGCAGAGAGGCTCCCCACGGCATGATACTGCCACCACCATGCTTCATGGTGGGGATGGTGCATTTTTGATGATGTGGGGTGTTTGTAAAGCAGTAGAGCATGAAAAAGTCCGGGGGCTATACTTTTTATAGGCACTCCTCAGAAATACACACAGACACATTGTATGCAAAACTCTTGAACTGTTTAGGCCTCAGTTTGAATCCAGTTCTGCTTGCATGGAGTTTATGTATTGTCAGTATCTACGTGGGTTTACTTCCACAATCCAAAGACAAGTGTTTCAGGTTAGCTGATTGTTGCACATAGCACATGCATACATGTGTGACTGCATTTGTGGCCGTGACCCTGACGACGATAAAGCAGTTATGAAAAATATTTGGATGGATGGACAACATGCAGTAAGTGAATGTTTAATAAATGAATCATGAGACTAGTCTCAAATATATACGATGTATGAATACTTTTGCAAACAGTTTACAAACTTCAGTTTTTCACTTTCTTGAAAATATCTGCCTAATAAATAGCTTATTCAGTCTGAAAATTTAGTATTAAAGCATATGAGTTCACAATATGAAATACTGATTAGGAAAATTTTTTAAGTACATTTTGTAATCAAGTCAATGTTGGTAACTCTCAAGGAGTTTGAATACTTTTGTAATGGGCTGATGATAATAATGATAATAATGCAGATGCTATGGGCTCCTCCTAAGACCACACCCACTGGTCTGGGAGGCAGAAAAGTAGGAAGACAGTGAAATCACATTCCCATGAAAAGAGGAGCAGACTCCACACACAACAGGCTGAGAGGTCTAGGAGGTTAGTGAGCGGACAGTTCTCTCCAGCAGCAACCATGGCTGTTAACAAATGCATCAAGTACTCTCTCTTCTTCTTTAATTTACTCTTCTGGGTAAGTGATCTTAATTTTTTTTTATGGAGAGAAGACATATATGTTTGGGGCAGTTTATTTTTGAAGGGTCCAGATAACTGTTATGTTGATTTTGTTATAACATCATTCTAAAAACATGACAACCTCACCGTTCACTTGAGAAAATTAATATTATTCAATATAATATATTTTAAAACATTTATTTTTGCGTTGTTATTCGTAATGTATAGTGTGACAATTTGATCTGTATGTCATGTAATGAAAGTCTCTGAATAATGTGGTTGAGAAAACCCTGGAGTTTAAGGCTTAAAAGCTTCTTTGTAAATCACCACTGCAGTAGAACAACACGGGTAGCACGGCTGGCTACGCCCATGCAATGATATGTGGTACATTGCAGAAACCATCTCATTCGACAATGCTTTAAGCATATCTGTGGAGAGATCAATGATAATTGCATCAATGTCGGTGGTACTGCCTCAGCAACATCTGTTGCCATGGTGGCTGCAACAGGTGTGGGCACAGAGCCAACTGAGCAGTTTGATTTTTATGTAGATGAGACACATGTACACAACATTGCCCCATATAAGTAGTGATGCAGTGTGCACAAAATCTAGAAACCATAGTCAAAGTCCTCAACTAAAAGTCAAAAAACACCATGGAGACAGAGAACAGATCAGAACAGCCAGAATCACACACCACAAAGGAGGAACAAGACCTCACAAGGAATGTTACCGCAAACAGTTATTTAAATAGTAGCGCAAATGGGCAACGCTTGTGCCAATTGGGACCGGTGATCAGTAGGCTGAGGAGTCAGAGTGCCTACAGGTGGCGCCAGAGCCCCTCATGAATGTCACAAATGGTTTTTCATGACACACGATTGTTTTTATACTGGTTATATTCTTTTTTGTCTCTTTAAACCACACAACCAGGCTTCAAGAACAAAGCTTATGAGTTAGACCGCGTTTTAAATTTATCTCTCCATGAAAATTATTACAATTTTATGTGTAAAGATGCTACTGTGCTTTGGCAATGTTCTATTGTCAAATCTTGGAAATGCTTTTTTCTTTAACTTTAGTTGGTCTGCTTTTTGCAGATCAGTGGATGCATTATACTAGGCATTTCAATATACCTCAAAGTAAGCAAGGATGGAAAACAGGTAAGAACCAAGTTTTTAAGTTTATGCACACTGTGTATCAGAAATAAACTTTAAAAACTATCTGAGAAATAAAAGAGACAAAGAAAATGTGACTGCTCCACACTTTCACTATTGCAGATCACCAGTGTTACAGTATTGGGTGCACACCTTCTGATCGCTATCGGCATCATAATCATGGTCCTTGGTTTCCTCGGTTGTTGTGGGGCCATTCGTGAGAGCAGGTGTATGCTCATACTGGTAGAGTATCATTATGACAACACCAAGAAAGTTTCCTCCAACATCCCCACAGCATGATTCTTTTGAAGTGTCTTTTTTTTGAAAGTTGTGGTTTTCAACAACAAAAGAAATAAAAGTATGACCTAGTTTATCAGAATTTGGTTTACGAGAATTCACTCTATGGCATTTATGTTTGTTTTGTACAAGATGTGAATAAAAATGCCCCCTCTTTGTCATTATGCCTCAGTTCTTCACAGGTTTACTCCTGATCTTTATTCTTCTGTTGGCCACTGGCATCCTCGGGGCCTTATGGAAGGACAAGGTCAGAGTAGATCTCAATTTGGTTAACTAGTATTGTCCATGGACCCTTGTGGTTCATCCTCTTGCACTGTCATTTTCAGTCCATTAATTTTTCAGTCCCAAGATCTGATTAAGAAGGAGCTGGAGGGGGTGCACCTCAGCAATGCAACTCAAAAAGTCCAGGCTGAAGTCCAAGCTCTGGAGAAGAAGGTGGGATTGTTTATTACATTGGAAGTGAACTGGCCATGTCAGTTAGACTGCACCTCTATAGTACACAATGTGAAAAAGTACAAAATGTCTCATGATGTTTATTTAAAACAGGAGCAGAGAGAAACATGATCTTAGGTCAGCTGAAAACAAAACTAAATGACTGAAATATGGTAAAATTTGTCCACATTTTCTTCCAACATTTCATATTTCCATAATAAATTTTGTCATTCAGAATCTATAACATCTAGATCCTGTACTCAGGTACAGCAATCTGGTGATTTTCCCAGAAGCATAAAGTGCCAGGTTATGAAGGAGACATCAGAGAGGGTGATTCTGGTCCATCACAAGGTCAAAATTTGTTGTTCATGCCTTTATTGTTTTTTCACTATACTCATGCAACATTTTCTCATAGGTACATAGGTATATATGTTCACACATAGTAGACAGTAGGTGATGTGGATGTTGATTCCCTTGAGCAAGGTACTTGCACTGAACTGCTTCGGTAAAATTACCTAGTTGTCTAAATGAGAAACAAAAAATAATTTGAAAGCAGATTTTTTTCACATTTTAAAGTAAGGAAAATCATCAGTTAAAGCAAAAAATGGTGTGATCTGATGTGAAGAAATGAAGAGGTGGAGCATGGGTAGAGTAATTTATGGAAAAAACAAAGATGCTACTGTGAATAGAATAAAAGCTGCCACCCTGGTGACCTTTGTGTTGTTGGAAGCAGGGCAGGTGCTGTGGGCTCACCAATGGCCCTTCAGACTGGGGCACAGTGGTACCACCTTCCTGTGACTGTGTGGACGAGTCTGCTGCCTGTGAAACAGTCAGCGAGCGAAAGCTATACAAAACGGTGAGAGTCTCTGTGCCCATGTTGCAAGTGGTAGGAATATTTCAATTGATTTGATAGAATGACAAATACGGGCAGAGGCATAACAGCAATGCCCCATTTTTCTAATATCACTTAGTAACTGATGCTCTGCCAGGTGCCAAACCCCATTCAGATAAAGTTATTCATGTAGAATGAATGCCACATCAAGACACACACACACACACACACACACACACACACACACACACACACACACACACCCATAGAACCATGTTGTGATACAGTTTATACAATTTATTTTCTGGCTAGTTTTATTTGTTTTTATTGTTGCTACTCTCTTTATCTACTGAGCTATGAGTTGTTTGTTGCTGCTGTTTGTTGTACATTGTTCTTGTTCTTTTTTACATAGATTTGTCATTCTAGTAAAGCATATTGCATTGACCTTGATGATCTCTTTGCTAGTTATTGTGAAGAGCACTTGATGGTTCTGTATGGGGTATTTCAGTCAACTTAAATATTTCTACTCTGATCCATTTAATCCCCATTCGCAGCTTTATTCTGGATTTATTTTCAATAATACTTGATGACTTTCCCCAGGTGATTGCAGCAAACAGCCAGTTGAGGGAAACATTATATCTTATCTTACTGGCCACTCTGTTCTTCTGCTGCATTTCTGTAAAATAAAAATAAATAGTCCCAATATTGTTCCTTTAATGTGTTTTTGCATGTGTGCCTGTGTGTCTGTGCTAAGACCTAAAATCTAACAGTTGTATTTGTTTTCTACAGCCTTGTATCGAGTTTCTGAAAAGCTTTATGAAACAACACCTAACAGTACTTCTGGGAGTTGCTTTTGCTATTGCAGTCCTGTTGGTAAGAATATTTTTTTTACTGGGCCAAACATTTTGACATGTTATTTTCAAAGCTTTTACATATATTTAACTAACCAGCACAGTGGTCCAGTGGATAGCACTGGTGTTTCACAGTGCTTGGGCTGTACAGGTGGATTTGGGTTTGATCTTTACTCAGTCTGGGTGGAGCTTCGGAAATAGATTTAAGTATCTATTTTTTGGGGTTAAGGTATACATGCAGTCTTGTGAAATTTATTTAAATAATTGGCTTGTATTATTTGCTTTAAGTTTAAATATAACATGTATCATTTCATTTTGTAAAAACACAAAAAAAATCATTTCAGTATATTCTTTTTGGTTTAAAAAATTTGACAAAGTCAAATTTGTCACTCATTCACTTTCATTAATCATTTATCCTGGTCAGAGTCATGGTGGTCTGGAACTCATCCAAGAATGACTAGGTGCAAAAACAAGACCCTGAGTAGCCACACATGCACTTATTCTCTCTCTCTCTCTCTCACACCACACACACACACACACACACACACACACACACACACACACACACACACAAACACACCTTAAAAGTGACATGATGAGAAAAAGGAAATTGCACAGACTGACCTGTATCCAAACCTAAACCAAACAAAGCCCAAGTGCTGAGGCAGCAGCACTAACCACAGTGCCAACTTGCTGATTCAAATCAAACTTCTGTTACAGTAAAATATTTCAACATTTCTAACTCTGTTTATATATATCAATGACATCTTTCAAAAAGTGCATGTTGCTAAAATCTATGCCTCATTGAATAAATACAACATTTAGTTTGGTTCTGAGAAGAAATGTTGTAATCTAAAAAAATGTGCAGTACATGCTCACTCTTGCAAATGGCATACTGCAAAAACTATTGCAATAAAATATTATAAAGGCCTTTTTATATATAGAACTTGAAATGTGAGTATATCATTGATGCCATTAACCTTTAACATCTATTTACATTTCTAAAGGACACAACATATAATAAATAGAATGATAATGTGGATGAATGAAATTGTGTTTCAGATTTTTGGAATGACCTTTGCCATTACTCTGTACTGCCAAGTGGGCAAGAGAGAAACTACCACTGCCTGATATGTAGTTCTGCTAGAATGCAGTATATTTGCTTCCAAACTGATGACATGCATTTGTAAATCCTTTTGAAAATCAACATTCAGATGCAAGGATGCTGACTGTAGTAACAAACTGTGTATCTGTGTATTTGTGATTCTGCATTCTTGAATGTTTCTAATGCTGGGCAGCATTAGTAGTCTGTGTAGGAGTGTTTTTGCATAATTTTTTGTGCTGTGAAAAAAAATTGTGAAATGATGTGAAAATGATGAACATTTGATGTTCACCCTTGTGCAAGTACCCTAGATTGGGTCCAACCCCTGTTGTATTAAACTTTATCACAGTTCCCTCTGCCGATAAAGAGCACCCTACTGTATAAGTGTGAAGATGATTATTTAACTTTGTCAAGTCACTTTGAACAGAGGTGTCAGTTAAAGAAAGAATATTAATTGCCTATTGTTAGTATATTATAATATTGTTTTTTTCCTCTACATTCAGGTCTTGTTATAGTTGTGCCTAAATAGATTGTCATATTCTTGTCTTGGCTCTCTGGTGCAGTGTATCTCTCCATCCATCCTTTTCTAAGCTACTTATTTCAGTGAGGGTCATTGTGGCAACAAGCCATGCAAGACAGATCTTTCTGCAGCAATGGAGGATCCAAAAGCATTCCCAGTCTAGTCCAGAGATTTCTTTCCAGCATGTCCTGGGTCTGCCATGGAGCCTTCTGTGAATGAAAAATGCCTTGTACACCCCCTGCAGGCGGTGCCCAAGAAGCATTCAAAGTAGAAATCAGAAATCCTTTGATGGGTTATTTATATGTCTGGAGAAGCAGATAAAATCAGTCAAGTTAACATGAGGCATGGTTGTGCCGCGATATCTTACAGATGAATACTGCAAACAGTGGAGACAATCCACAGTTCAGGAGTTACACTGAAAAAGTTTAAGTTAATACTTAAAAAGTGCAGATAAAGTGCATGTTCTACAGATACAGGGAACAGTGATTTGGGCTTCACATACAGACATACTGCAGCTCTCCTCAAAGACTATCACAGAGCACACCTGTAGACTTTCTCTAGGTCAGCAAAATACGTAGACCAGATCTTTAAATCCCCACAACCCTTCCAATATCCGCACAAAAGTGAAGAGTTGATCTACTGTTCTATGGTCAAAAGAAAGTATGTATTCTCTCTCCTGAATCTGAGGCTCTACAGATGGCCATACCCTTTTCAGCTAGCGCTGTGGCATAGACATTGTTGGGAAGGCTTAAAAATGTGACCGATCAATTGAATACTCACTTCTTTCAAAGATGGGAACCACCACCCCAATTTGCCATTCCCTAGGTGCTCTCCCAGTCCTCAAAACAATATTGAGGAAGCAATTTTGATGAAAGACCGCAACAAATTCTAGTGCTTTCAGTATGTCTTAATCACCCCCCTTCAGCTCTGTCACTGAATTGTCTCAGTGCTAGAGTAATTTTAGCCCAAGAGATGGATTCCAGTCTTTTACAGATTTATAGGTCTACTTCTTGAAAGGATAGCTTGCAAACCTAGGTCTGGAGTTCCTCAAAATATATCCAACTAATATCTTCAGATGAGGTCAGCACAGAACCACCCTTAGTGAGAATTACTTGCATATTTCTGCTTCACATTATACATTCCCCTGCCATGTCATCGGATAGTTTGCCAGAACCTTTTAAGGATAGCCAAAGGTCACATTCAGTGACCTCATAAATTTCATCTCCACATAAAGTGTTTTTCTTTCTGCAACTCTTACTGTTGTAGCCTTGTAAGTTTGCAGCATTGTTCTGTCAGATTTTGAGTTCAATGTTAATAATGCTCAATAGGCATCCTTCTTTCACTTTATAGCTTGTTTTGCAGTTGGTGTCCACCAGTAGGTTCTGTCTACTGTCATGGTAGCCTCCATAATAATTGTCTTGAACAAGAGCTGCTCAAAGTCCTTCTCCCTAGCTACCCTCCAAACACAGTAGAAACTCTTCTGAAGATGTTCTCAGAACACTATCCACTTGGATCTCTCAGAGCCCTCTGGTAGTTTCCCTGGGCACCTGATCCAGCCAATCATCAGGTGATGACAGGCTGACAGATCAACACCCCACTTCACCATGTGGCTATAATTAAAGTCAGTCGTTAACATTTAACAAAAAGTGTCCTGGTATCAAGTAGATTTGTGATAAGCCTTTTGCTTTGCCATGGTTATCATGGCCAAACTGTGATTTGCCCAAAAGTACAATAACAACTTACCACTTGAGTTCTGATCAAGCAAAGACAACAAGACAAAAAGGCTGTAAATGAAAAACTTTGCATTCATCATTTCTAGAAAAGCTTCATGCTCTGCACAAATGTTTTATGCCAAAGTACCCATAACCATGAGAGCTTTTCCTGACTTCCAGCTCCTTTTTTATGATGCTTTTGTCTATTGAGACAAACTCCATCTATACAGAACCCAACTGTGGGTTGATGAGAACTAACATTTGCCCAGAAAAGGGAGGAGAGCATCTTCAATCTAAAAGGCTGGTACCTGTGCTAGTTGTAAGATAAAATATGATTATTGAAAGTGAAGGGGTAGGATGAGATCACCCTTAGCTCATGTGGAGAAAACAAAGAAATGGCTCATGGACAGCAGCGACAAGGGTTACAGCGACCTGCCTGACAAGCGAAAAGCCAGACTAATCTTGTAGTTAGAAAGGAAGCGAAACTGTTGTTTTGATTGAAAACATATACCAACTGCAGAGTATTACTTAATTTGGGGCTAGCGTGACTGAGTCAGCTTTACTAACCAATCAGGAATCAGGGTAGACAAAAACTAGATTGTGCAAGAATCATCGAAAGAGTATATATATGGACTCTCACTGAGCAATGTATCTTTGAATCTGCATGGTTATATTGATTCCCTTTGTGTATATGAAATAAAAAGTGGTAGAGGAACCTCTTCTCTCTCATTTTGTGTATTTTATTCACAGCACAGTATTGTCCGTGGATTTAAGACGTATATCTAGCATAATTATCCCCCAGTCTTCTGACTGCAGAAGACCCCTGTCTATCCCCTGTCTTGTCCCGCAATGATATCACTTTTTGGTAATTGGTGTGAATTTTCATTTATCAGGTCTGAGACATCTGATTTCTGCCTCGGACATTGACTCCAAAGCAATAAACTGAGACCATATTTGAAAATTTCTTCAAGTGGCCACGTGACAGATATTATTATATGCAATTCATATTTACAATGACTTGGTTGGAACAATGCAACATCATGCATTCACTTTCTTTAAAAATGCATTATTACCCCTTGTGGTATGTAGATGGAGGTGAAATGTCTTGGTGTACTGTTGCTACCTGTATTGTTGTGACCAAATTAAAAAAAACATATTAAGTTATTTTTATTAAAAGTCATGAAGTCAATTTAAGTTGAGAGACATGTACTATTTACTCATTACTGATCAACCAAATTTGAATTAGCTAATATATTGACATTTTATGCATCTTTTCTTGTAACCCTAACCGTAAGAAGTGTAACCCAACAAATAACATTTAGAGAAGTGGAAACTAATGCCTTCCAAATAAGTTTCTTAGAATTTACCTTTCTGAAATGGAACATGTCTGTGGCATTTTCAACCCGTTTAAGTTCCTTGAAGCCAGTGAACTAACTATACTAAGACCACACTAGTAAGGACTGGCTACAGTACATAATGGAAACATTTAGCATATCAGAATAAAATGTTTTAATTACTCTTCACTTTAATTTAGTTTTTACCCAGGATTCATGTGTTATTACAGTTGTGTTGTAAATGAATTCCCACGTTGTTGAATTAGCAGCACACAGCGTGATCTATAATGTACTTATCAGCACGCATAGTATTACTGAAGCTAGTTGTAGTATGGTTTAAAAAGTTGAATTATAGAGATAAATCTTTAAATATGTGGTAAAGAAAACAAAGTTGAATTGATAGTAATTCTTTGTAATGTTTTAACATCTAGTTCATCAGAACTTGGTAATAATGCATAAAAACTCTATGAAGTATATATATACTTGGTAGTACGAAGTACGAATATACAGGACAAGATGATAAAATATCCTGCGCTTACTTCACTGGGATTACACATAGGGCCCCTACACACTAATCTAACAAACCTACCTCCTACACCATAGCAAGCAAGCCCTAATACACCACCTTGTAAGCTCTTCACTGGGGTCGTCAGGTAGGCACCTTCCTTCATTGGTGTTTCGCTGATTTAGGCCCACGCCACCTCCGGAAGGTTCAGCAGTGAGGCCTGGCATCGCAGACCCACCCCCCTCCAAGCTTACTAGGTCATAAGTCCACATAGCCCCTGGTGACAGGCCATGCAGCCCTTACGTACCACATCCACTAACGCCTACATTTACACCCCGTTTCCCCACACCAATTGAGCTCTACTCTTCCACAACCACTGACTAGCCCTTTCAGCTACTTCTGCTAATTCTTTCACCACTTCCCTTAACATACGCCCTGTAATTCCAAACACACACAGCAAGGAAGTAATAGTTCTCGCAACAAAGCCTCTAACTCCTACCTCTACTGGCTTAACGCATGCCTGCCACTCACGCTCACAACAACAACATTGACTAGCCCTTTCAGCTACTAGTATAGTGTTATGTTAAACATTTTAAAGCTGCAGGGGTTTTAGCATTATATGTACAAGCCTGACTTAATCACAAGCCTGGAATGTGCACAAAGTATATACCCCATGAATGACTGGCAGGTATACAGTACTGTGCAAAAGTCTTAGGCACCTGTGGGAAAAATGCTATAAAGTGAGGAAGGTTCCATAAATAATGCCATGAATACTTATTAATCAATAAACTTTCTAAAAAGTGCAGTAGACAAAAAAAAACCTCAATCAAATCAATATTTGGTGTGACCACCCTTTGCCTTTAAAACAGCATCAGTTCTCTTATGCAAACTTGCATGCAGTTTAAGGTAGAGGTTGATAGGTTCTTCCAAACATTTGGAGGAACTGGCCACAGTTCTTCTGCAGACTTTGACTGTCTCTGCATGTCCTCCCAGACTGACTTGATCATGTTGAGATCAGGGCTCTGTGGGGACCAAACCATCTGCTACAGGATTCCTTCTTTTTGCTTAAGATAGTTCTGTATGACTGAGATTGGGTGTTTGAGGTCATTCTCAGGCTGCAGAATGAATTTGGGACCAATCAGAAACCTCCCTGATGGTAGAGAAGAATCTACCTGTACTTCTCAACAGACATTCAAGTTGCATGCCTAAGACTTTTGCACAGTACTGTATGTTTCTCAGAATTTCCATCCTACAAATGACTGTGGGTCTCTGATGTATATAAACTCACTAAAAATGTGACAAAATGTGATCCTTCTATATATAGAGCTGTGAAAAAGTATTCGTCCCTTTCTTGATTTCACCTATTATTGCATATATGTCACAATGAATGGTTTCAGATCTTTAGATAAAAACAACCTAACCCTAACCCTAACCTCATTGTTGAGGAATTTGAACCTCCTATTCTTTGCAGAACTGCTTTAATTCAGACGCAATGGCAGGTTTTTGAGAATGAACTGCTTGTTTCAGGGGCTGCTCCAGCATCTCTATTGGGTTCAAGTCAGGACCTTGACCAGGCCACTACAAAACTACTTTTGTTTCTTATCAGCCATTCAGATGCAGACTTACTTTTGTGTTCATCACATCATCATCACATCATCACATCATCATCTACATAATCCAACTACACTACAGTTTCATCTCATGGACAGATGAGCAGACATTCTCCTTAAGAATGGTCTTTTGAATGATTTCACGAACTACCTCCCAATAAGCTTGTATCTTCTCACAGTCCCAGAATTGGTGCATCAAAGTGCCAGGAACAGCTTTACATTTAAAACAACTGTGACGTCCCTGGAAACATCCTATGAAGACACACATAGGGGAAAGGTAGATTCTTTGGGTGAACCTGATGTTTTGCTCCTGGATGCCTAGGGACATGCAGGCTTCTGTACTTCAGTTAATTCTGTCTGGTTTGTTCTCTTTGTAAAAGACTGTAATAAAATGGTGAAGTTGTAGATATTTAAATAGGTCTGCACTGGGTGGAACAAATTTACTTATTAGATAGTCAAAGCTAACCAGTGTTTTGTCTGAACATAAATGTGACATGTGCAACAAAACTTTAGATAGTCATTTCCAGGGATCAGTTTGGCTAATGTCTGTGGGAAAATTGGGGTTGAGAGTAACAGTCGACCAGAAAGAAAGACCACATGGATTTTACAAGTATTTCTTAATATCTCTCCAGGTTAATATGACAAAGTACTCAGATAAGCCTGGAATCTTGCAAAATTTTCTGAATGAGTAACAAGAGGCTGAGTCTATACCAACCCATAGAGAATTTGGTCTGAGATGCAACCAGATCTGTGCCACCCAATAGTAGAGTCTTATATCCAATAGTGAAGTCCCTCCCTTTTCTTTCATTTGGCAGAGTTTGAAGATCCTGATTCTGGGTAAAAAAGTATAATTGTTGAGTGGTTCTTGTCTGGCATTATGGAAGTGGATGGTTGTTGTAAGAAGGACTCCCAAAGCATTTACTAGCGAACTGAAGTTGAGGAACCAGGTGGCTATAAAAGCTCATGGCGATCACTTAATTTAGGGGATGTGAGCAAATGTCTATGAAGGACTGTAGTTCTTGCTCATTCTGAACTCCACCACAGCCTCCTAAACACTCTTCCCCTCTTTAGTGGACAGAATTTGTTCCTGAAAATGTATATGAATACATATGTACAGTGTTGCCGGCACCACCTCATTTCAAAAACAGGAAGTACCATATTTCCACCCAACCCTGCATATAAAACAGGCTTCGTAAAGACAGGGAAATCACAGTGTTCTACTTTTGCAGTACAGACATAGCACACTCTGCTTTTCCCTTGGAACTCCAGCCCTGGACAATGGCAAATGAAAACACTTGTCTAAAACGACTATGCATTGTCTTCAATGCTGTTTTGGGGGTGAGTAATATTTTATATTGTAATTAGATGAAAAAACAATTTAAAAAAGTGTTTTGTTAGGTTGTTACAAAGTATATTTTACTGTTCTGATAAAATCCATGCTTTGAGGTCATGTTGGAATGACTGTAGTTAAAACCTGAAACCATTTCATTTTTTGGGAGCACTGGTAAAATAGAGGTTAACTGAAAATGTTCATAAATACCCTATTAGTGTTTACATAAATCTGTAACTAAACACTAGTAAAACTAGTTAAACCTCATTCTAAATAATATCAATGTTTTAACCTTCCCCAGGAGCAAATGCAGAGCTTTATTGTATTGTATTATGATTAATACAAAAACAAGAACCAATGGCACCTGTAATGCATATCTGATTTTTTTTATGTTCAAAACTGTAAATACAACCTATGTTCCATCTTGCTCAGCTTTTGGGAGGCACTGTCCTTACACTGGGGGCAATTGTATATGCTTACCAAGAAAAGGTTGAAAAGGTAAGGCAAGATGTTATGGATTTAAGAGAATGTAATACTATTTGTAAAACTTTAAAATGTGTATTCATTATACATATATAACTGTTTCTCATGCTTTTTGTCTGTTGTGAAATGCAAATCTGTTTACTCTGAGGTCTACATTGCTTTGGAGAGAAGCTAAATAAATAAATCTTATTGTATATTCTAAAAAGGACATTGTTTTACTATGAATGTTTATGTGTTGAGAATATTATGTTTAAAAATATTGTTTTTTAAATGAAAAGGAAATAATAGACAAAAAACAGTACAACTACAAAGATATTTAAAAGCAGCGGACACTGCACAGAATTCCTTGAGAAAAGCAATCAGAAAACTGTTGGATCACAAACTCACCTGATGATACCATGTGCATTTCTGCCCAGTTCAACAAGGAGGCTTCATCAGGAGTGACTCTCTTCTGTTTTTTTGGAACTGTTACTCTGCTCATCTCCCTTCTTGGGATTTATGGTGCATACAAAGAGAAAAGGATACCACTGAGAATGGTAAGAGTGCTCCAGGCAAGATTTGAAGATAGGGCATCTATACATTTAGGTTTCAACTAATAAATCTTCTATGTTTCTATTTGGCATGAAAGCTGCTGTTTACTAGTGATCACTGAGATTTTACTTGAAGGTGGTGAGCCATTCTCTTGGTCTCTCTCTTCTTTCTCTTTTGCATTCTTTGAAATGTAAATTATAAGTGAACGCAGAATTAACTCAGTTTTATTTGTTTGTCTTCTTAGTATTTGGGGATTTTGTTTGGTGGAATAATTGTCATCTTGTATTTCATAGTACAAATGACTTCCCTAAAAAGCAAGGTATGTGATGTGAAATCAGTCGTCTGCTGTAATTACAATGGTACACATCAGTGAACACATTTTACATATTCATTTTAATGCTGTTTTATGCATATTACAAATCCGCCTTGTAATCTGCTTGTGTCAGTTAGCAGACCAGTCAATGCTGAAGCAGGTTTTGATTTACATCATCATCCATTTGTTATATATAGACAAATGGGAATTTGGACGCTGAATTCAAAGAGCTGATGCCACTAAATTCTGCAGCTCATGAATTACAAGAATCTATTGGAAAATTTCAGACAGTGGTAAAGACTCCTTTTTCTTTATGATATGCTTGCTTTTTAGATGGCACTCCTCGCCCTCCATGACCTCTTACAACTGCTCTACTCAGTTTACTGTGCAACCATGACGTGTATAGAGAATCCTAAATATACGAAATATCCTAAATATGCTAAATATACAGTGTAAAAATCATCTGAATTGTTTAGAATTTCGTTTTAAAAATGCATGTTTTGAGTATTGATTGATTATGATGCTGGGTTCTAGATCAGGGAAAATTAGCAATACTTTAATTACATTCTTGAAGTTTTCAATTATTTCATTTTTTCTTTTCTGGGAAAAATAGTTTGTAAAAGTTCAAATTTTTCTCTAATCTTTTTCCTTTTTTCCACTAACCAAAGTTTGAGTGCTGTGGGTTCTTTGGTTACAAAGACTGGAGCGATGAAATTCCAGAATCATGCAAATGCCCATAGTATTCACAGACTGATTCAAAATGTCAAACTGTGAACATTAGAAAAAAGGTATGGTTTGTCAATACACTACAAACAAATTAATGTTTGAACTTTTAAAACTTAATATAAACTGGGCTCTTCAATGCAATACAACTTTGTGCAATTCAAAAAAAACAAGATATATCACTTTTTCAGCTTAAAATAACAAATTAAAAAATATAGATATTTAATTAAATTAATATTTTGGCAAATGGTCTCTATGGGTTATACTTGACACCTTTGATGGACTTTTGACTGCTCTGGCTCATGTGTTTTGATAAATCTGTGTTCAGCCCATAAGCAAAGTTTGTACTTCAGCCTCACCTGAGATTGTGCTGCTCACAGTTTGCTTACCTACTTGTTTTAAAAACTCTTAGACATATGGCTATAATTCTGTGAGCAGATCTGAGCCCAGCCAGGTGGAGATACATGTGTACAAAAAGGTAAGATTCACTCCCTGTTTTTATTAGCTGTGATACAGCTGTTCAAGTTAGATCTCTTGTTTACTTAGCAAACAATGAAAATTTGCCAAAACCCTTTTCAGTTTCTGTACATAGAAATTGTACTTGCAATCGATGGAAACTGGAAATGCCACCATTTTCACATCTAGAATATAAAAAGAAAAGTCATGAAAAAAGTTCAAATAAAAGTCAACGGATTTGTATATGTTCCTAAAAGTGTCTCTGTTGTTTAGAAAAGCACAAAAATAATATTGATCCATACTGATCCATTGATAACATATTGATCCTTCTTTAAAAATTTTAAAAAATATTATTGGTGTGTTTTATTAATACCTATAAGTTACTGTTTTCACCACATGTAATACATAAGCTAAAGGTGGCAACTGAAGCCAGTTTTCCTAACTTCTCTGAAAAAAATAGTATAGACAGGAAAAAAAATATATCAAGTGCTGTTTAACATAACCCCTGGAATGATGAAATTGTTTTCTGTGGCTATTTTGCAGAAAAAAAGTGAAAACAACAATCACTTGAATGATATATTTCCTAGTTAAATATACTCTATGTGTAAAAACAAGGAAAAAAAAACCTGTGCAAGCTTCTGTGTTTAGTCTCATGTTTCTGTCTTCAGCCTTGTGGTCCCATGCTGTCTCACACCTTGGACAAGGGATTCAATACAGTTCTTGGTTTAAGTTTCATGTTTTTGGCTGTCATGGTACGTTTGGATTCATTTGACACTCTTGGTAGTGAATGTATGGGTGGCACTTCCTTTCAAACTGGGTTTCATCACAAAATCAACATTTTTGTGATGCATTTTTGTTCTCACAAGGCTCTGAATGGTGCATCTCCTTTTTTTTGCTCACTACCCACCTTTACTTTGCAGCTTGTTTCAGCCCTATTGTCCATAGCACTGTACCTAAACATGGGAACTGAAGAGAGTACCGCACATGCGTTCTCCACTGAGGACCCTAACCTGCCCTTGCATTTCCATTTCTTCAAAGATAACACTGCCTAGGGAGAAATGCTGCTTGAAAATGCCTAAGGAATTAAAAATAAATTGTGCTTTGCCTAAAAACAGGCTTGTTTCCCTTGCTTTGTCTGGAATCTGTCACCAAATATTATGAATGCATTCATTATACCCCTGTAGGTGCTGTTTGAATTAAATTTTCAAAATTTAGTTTTTTGGTTATTGAGTTATTGTGTCACTGTTATTATTATAAACGACATGCTGTAAATAAGTATAAATAGTCTTAGCAAAGATTTTAGAGAAAAAAAATCCTCCTGTCAAAAAACTCACTATATATTCATTTAAGGAGCCTTTCAGAAGAATTACTGGGATTTAACATGCAAGAAGCAAATAAAGAAGGTTAATTATTGTAAACTCCAACATGCAACTGTGCATCAACTTGAACAAATGTGTAATAAAGAATAATAATGTGTCGATGGTCACGTGGTTTGGATTAAACATGGAACAGAACTTGAATCCCTTTTTCATTTTTATACATTTTTCAAGGTTATTACTATCAGCTCTTGCTATGCCACAGGAGAGGAGTAAGAAGGGATTCTCCAGTCTCCTTATCAAATTGCTCTCGGAAAGCTGAAGAAAAAACCACCAGCACAGCTGTTAGAGCCATTGCCTTGCAATGGGATGGGCTTGGGTTTGAATTCCACCTGCTGGTGTAGCACTACTGAGCAAGATACTTAATCAGAATTGCACAAAAGACATTAGCCAGCTGTTTAAATAGGTAAATAACTGTATAAAGTGTAGCATAACATTGTAATATTGTATTATAAGAAAGGAGCTAAAAAATATTAAACCAGCCTAAGATTCGTTGTCTAACATGGCTTCTATGGATGCATCAAAAAGTGCTGTACAAATGTGGAGAAGGAAGGGATGCAGGTGTCCACTGCCATGCAGTAGAGAAAGAGAGATTCAGGAGAATTTATCAGTGCTGTCTTCCCCCACTTTACGAAGGCATTTTGATCCTGGGAAAACACTGTAAGGCAAATTCCCATAACTCCAATTAGATACAATTACCTTCAAAGATAAAATTTTTTCTGAGCTCCAAAACTGTTACCCTTCTGAGGTAAAATGTTACCAAATCCTTGCATAATGAACAGAATTAATTCAGTAGTTGATATTATTTGTGTTAGCACAACATAACAAGGCTGTTTCATTTCATTGATTAGTCTCCTAAACATAAAAACAGACAGTGAACAACACACACATAGGGGAAGGAATTAATTTAGCTAACATTTCTTTTACACACTGATGTGCAGTGATTACTATGTACAAGTTAGCAGACCCCTTTATTTTTCTGCCTGAACATAGTCTTAACTTAACTAAGTCTTATACAGCTTTTTGTTAGGACAGTGTAAGGAAACATGAATTTATTACACATAAACAAAAGAAGAGAGTAAAGACGTAATTAAGTTTTTAAATAAAATAACAGGGCCCCTCATCTAGAAATGTTAATTAGAAAGTTTCTGCATGGCAAAAGCTGAGCCAGAAGTAGATGGTGTACAGTAGGGTTTATATTTATGATGTTCACTTGTATATTTTTATGCAGACGGACAAGGAAGTTTTTTCAGGAGCAATTCACCCCTGTGTCTAGGCCTTTTGTATACATACAAAGAAAAGAAGAAATGGGTGAGATTGGCAAGATTTCCTCAGATCCAGATTAATCAAAGGCAGCTGCAATTTGGATATGGAACATCTGTTCTTCTAAGTTTTAATGAGAAACTATAACACAACTACAACAGTACATTAGACAAGTGGTTCTTGATAATACATGAATGGAAGGGAACGTATAATGAAATGTAATATTTCAGAAATGTAATGTATAATATCAGAGACTTGCTCTTCTGTAGGCATACAGTACAAGGGCTACTAAGTAACAATCGTAAATTGTTGTGATAATTAGTATTGCATTTCTTTGGTTTTTGTCTTTTTTCTCTTAGACAGCAATCTAATAAAATTTCCTAAACAATTGGCTTTGAAACTGCCCCTTAATAAATAGGATTAATAAAAAAACTCTAATGCAGCATGTATGTGTGCTTCAACACTGACATTCTCTTATGTATATGAATGTACATGTATATGTGCAAAAGGGCAGATTTAATGGTTTGGGGACCATAGGCAGAGATAGAATGGGGTTCTCATTAATCCCAGTTCCCACATTTCTAAACTTATTAGTCTAAACAATCATGCCAAGTTTTAAAAATACCTCTTCACTGACTCTTGTACTGCTTGGTATAAGAGCTGCTGCAAAGGTCCTATCAGTATTTTGTATGTATGCTAATCTGTATTAAAATAATGATATACTCAATCCTTTATGAAACATGAATTTAACAGTGCAAGCAACTATAAACTCTTATATTCATTCACTTACCCTGTTCTGCCTGGACTGCTACTCCTGTGTTTAAATCTATCTTTTACCAGTGTTACAGTAAGTTGAGACATCACATGTGTTTGAGTATTTATATAATTAATCCTTAAACTACTAATGTTAAATTTGACAAATCAAACCAAGTGACATAACAAAAATCTTTGGGGATCAAATGTAACATTAAAAACCAAGAAATAAATCCATAACTTTGGAGAGCTTAATGCTTAACATTTACTGTAAGTGAAGACAACAATGCTATACTACCTCACATTGTTAAATACATCAGATGCAGGCTCCTGTGGCTAAACCTGTTTCTGTGAGTAAAGATTTTACAGCATTTGTTAAATCTAGCTGCTAATCACTGTTTTAATTTGCATATGTGAGTAACAGGACAGGATGTCTGATGATTAAAATCCAAATGGGGAAAATTTGCTTTTACTGTTAAAAACTGATTGTTTCTTGAAACTGTCATTAATCTGCCACCAATTTGCTGTAGCTATGTTCTATAACTCACTGTCCCAAAGCAAGTTAACATTTGGCTGACAGCTACTTTTGTAGTTCCAACCTGCAATAGGTGTGTTGTGATGTTATTAGTACATGTTAAGTACATGCTGTTATACTACTGTGTAAAACACAGTATGTCTGAAATTCACCCATTAATGTATAAGTGTTGTTAGTACTGTACTCAGGTTTGGTGGCACAACATCATGGAATAGTGCAATACAGCCAAGACTAAAGGGCACCCCACACTAATGACGGGTTGCTAAGAATAATAGCTTTAAAAACAATATTGATATTTCAGTATAAGTTTTAAAAAAATTGGATGCATAGATACATGCAGATATCTTTTGTGGGGCCCTAGGATTTTTGAGGGCCTAGGGGTTTGTTTACTTTTGCCTAATGGTAAGTCTAATTCTCTATGTGCATAACATAAGGAAGACATTAGGAGGAAGGAAGAATTAGTTTGACTTGAAAGGGTTGGTATTTTAAAGAAATGATCAAATGTTCAAATTAAGATAAGAGAAGAGTTGGAAACTACACTCAGAGCCCAGATGCCCCTGAAATCAAAATTTGATAAACTTTAGTTAGTGTTAGAAATGCCATTAATCACTTTGTTTGCCATTCAAAAAATTAAATATTGATTAAATATGTCATATTTTTTACATTTTCAACTAATGGTTCTTAAAATTATTGGTGCAATTGTTACATTTTAATAAGAAAACACACAAGTTTGAGTGCTATGGGTTGTATGGGTTCCAAGACTGGGAAATTGCTGGATCATGCAGGTATTCACCATACAATTAAAGTGAATAAAGAGGTAGGTTTAACATTACAGGAATAGAAAAGCAGAAGAAGAAGTTGACATTTCATTTGCATGCAAGCTGTGTGAAGTTCCTGCTGGGGGCCACCTATGACATCCTACCAACTCTGCAGAACCTTGGACAGTGGGTAGGTGAGGATGCAAGCTGCAAACTATGTGTAGGGAATGGGACGCTGAAGCATGTTTTGTCATCATGTAAGGTTAGTTTATCACAAGCACGTTATACATGGAGGCATAATCTGGTTCTTCGTTCGCTGGTGGCGGTGATTGATAGGAAGCATCTAGAAGTTAACTTTATGCCTGTTGCTGGTAGTAATAAGATGATTACCTTCGTGAGCGAGGGGCAAGGAAAAGTAAAGCAAAAGCAAAGGGTCAGAGTAGATAATTGGGCTGAAGCGAGGTCCTGGTAGTTACAGGTGGACGTGGGTAAAAAACTACAGGTCCCACAGTTATTGTGGTCACTACATTGAGGCCGGATATGGTGCTGTATTCAAAGGATAGGTGGATAGTTTATTTCATAGAGCTGACAGTACCATTTGAAGATGAAGTTGAAGAAGGTTACAAGAGGAAGAAGTGGAAATACGCAGACCTAGTGGCTGAAGTTCATGAGCGTAAGTGGCAGGCATACGTTAAGCCAGTAGAGGTAGGAATTAGAGGCTTTGTTGCGAGAACTATTACTTCCTTGCTGTGTGTGTTTGGAATTACAGGGCGTATGTTAAGGGAAGCGGTGAAAGAATTAGCAGAAGTAGCTGAAAGGGTTAGTCAATGGTTGTGGAAGAGGAGAGCTCAATTGGTGTGGGGAAACGGGGTGTAAATGTAGGCGTTAGTGGATGTGGTACGTAAGGGCTGCATGGCCTGTCACCAGGGGCTATGTGGACTTATGACCTAGGAAGCTTGGAGGGGGGTGGGTCTGGGATGCCAGGCCTCACTGCTGAACCTTCCGGAGGTGGCGTGGGCCTAAATCAGCGAAACACCAATCAAGGAAGGTGCCTACCTGACGACCCCAGTGAAGAGCTTACAAGGTGGTGTATTAGGGCTTGCTTGCTATGGTGTAGGAGGTAGGTTTGTTAGATTAGTGTGTAGGGGCCATATGTGTAATCCCAGTGAAGTAAGCGCAGGATATTTTGTCATCTTGTCCTGTATATTCGTACGTTAATAGGAAAGAGCCAACCTGTAAGACTTGTAAAACAGAAGGCCCACTGCACTTTTTTAGATGCAATAGTACTTTCTTTTGTGTAACTGCTGTACTAAAAAAAAATTATATATGCACTTATCCCTTGATTTGGGTGCCTAATTGGTTCATAAAAAGGCTGCGTTATGTAAAAATGTGTAAAACAAAACTTCCATTATTTCTTATGGGGGAAATTATAATGCATTCCAGTCCAACCAATAAACCCCAAACAACATTCCCAAATTTTCCTAGAACATTGAAAAAAGCTTATATAAATAATAAACACTATACTGTAGCATTTAAAAGGATTCACCACTGAGACGTAATTGAAACAAAACAATGTTTTGTTTATAACCAGGTCTATGTACAACTTGCTTGCACAAATGATTCCCCTAGAACTCCATTGTTGCTGTCAGCCATTATTTACTTTCTTACCACATTTACCCATGTAGAAGAGCAGTAACATTGCTGTATTTGCAAGTGAAGGGCACTGATATTACTGTATTCAAGTATGCTATAGTGCTGAGGCATCTGTGTAAACACTTGTGCTGAATGTGTACATAGTTTGGCACCCTGTAAGTTTATGTGAGTGTGACTGTCTGTTTTGTTTATCTATGAAGGTGCATGTTAAGTGGGTTGTTTGGAAGAATATTGGACTTCCCCCACTGGAGCTTGGGGTCGCATCTGAGTGTTTCACTTGCTTGTTCAGTCTGTATATTGGCTTCATTCACATACTGCTGACTGGCTTTATAAAGATCAGAGGTTGAACATGTATATACAATATAGAGCAGTTTCGAGGATTCCTGACTTCTGAGCCTTCTTTCAGTGGTACCTTTGGAAGGTGCTACAACATATTACCATATTCCCCTATACAACCCTGTTGTAACAACAGATACGACCACACCGTTGAGGCTACCATGGATTTTTTTTTTTGCCTGTTGTAAAGATCAGGACGTGAAACAAGAAATGGTATGAAAAAATTAAAAATACATTGTGCAAAGCTGAGCAAATTGAGGGAAGATGATATTATAATTATTATGCCAATCACGTGGTTCACAACCTTAATCCATTCCTGAAAAATGAACTTAAATGACTTAGCTTGTTTCCCATTACTTTAAATAGTATATATTATAATCAGTTTCAATCCCCCAAAACCTCCAACCAATTTCCCCAAATATTATTAAAACGCTGTAAAACAAAAGCAGAAAAAAATTTAAAATAAGAAAATGGTGCAATTCAAAGTAATGAATCATTACATACTGTTAATCACCAAATGAAGAGGAAACTTGGCATGTGCCATAGTAGAAAGTGCAGGAGGACAAAGGAGATGGTGACATGTTCAACAAATGACTAAGTGCTGCACAACAATGAACAATGGCTGTAACTCATACATGTGCTCTCACATGTGACTGAGAGCACCTTTAGCTGCCTTCCTTTCAACCAAGCTGTCTAACTCTCCAGGCCTGTCAATGACTATAATAATTGGATTGAACGTACAGCATTCATGGTACATTTAGATTTGTTTTTGTGCACTATAAGCAGCATATGTATATTTGACAGCCCCAGAAATGTTTCGTAACATTTTATAGTTAGTGTGTCAAATTCTGCTGTCATTTCCTGCACCTCTCTGTGTCTGTGTGTTGCACACTGCCAAAATTTGCTTTGCCGGTAATTTCAAGATTATTGTCTTTAACACTGTGCCTCAAAGTCACCATTCAAGGTGAGACCACAGCTGTGGTCTCCGCTAGAGACACAAATCTGCCTTTGCATTCCCATTTGTAGAGAAATGAAAACAGTATAATTACCTAAGGGGAGATGATACTCAAAAAGCTTTGTGAAATAAATGTTTATGCTGGCAAGGATCCCTATATCCATATAGTCATTTTCAGCCCCAGCCTTAGCACTGCTGCTTACTGGGTCTTTGTAGCAGTTGAGGAAAGGATTATAGTTGATAACCAGTTTGAGCATTCCTTTGTAGTAATTTATTAATCCTTCTACTATACCAGAGTAGTGACCTACCTAGTAGGAAGTGCCAGAGTTGTTGTCAGGGGATATGGAACTTTTTCCAGTGGGCCAGATAGGTTTTGGCTGGCAGGATTGAAAGATACCTGGATGAACAAACTGGCCACCCAACAGACTTGTTGAGTTTCCCTCTGGGCAGAAGAGTCGCTACATTAGTTGCATTGCTAATAATGCATTGCTCAGTTGCCAGAAGTATTAATAACCCATATGTAAAATGTAAACCCGGAATTGACAGTGAGTCCTACTCTTGCCCTGCCTTCATTACTGTCTGTTTAACACAGGTTGAAAGATGCTTGACTACTACAATTTTTGGTTCAGGTTTTCACTCTGCTTTTGCTGTCTGAATAAAATGTAAAAATTTCAACATCTTTCTTGGTACTGAACGTTGATAACTGTGCATACTGTCTTCAATAAAGGTTTAAGAAAAAGAGTCTTACACTGTCAACAAAAAAAACTACCCATTAAGGTGTTCAGAAACTTCCCTTCAGTCTACCTTACATCTCCACCTTTGTTCCTAATGATGTTCTTATGGATATGGCTTTTTTAATATGCGGTTTGCACATAATTCAGACTACACAAGAGATTTATGAACTATGCAAAGCAAGCAAAAAATGTGTTAAACTACCACTATACTGTTGGGTCACTAAGGTAATAAGGCTGAAAAGAGAGAGCAATGAGAAAAATCAAGAAATAAGAAAATAGCACAGATATGCAGAGAGAAAAAGTGTTAGAAAGGGAAATGGTTTGGAGGTGAAAAGGAGGTAAATAACTTTCTCAAGCCTACTGGGCTACTATGGCTTTAGCTGGGATCCTGCCACAAAAAGCACAGAGTAGAAGATGCTAAAGGGCACAACTAACCCATTTGGATTCCCCTTTCAACCATGCAACATGGGGTATAATTAAAAGGATTAAGCTACAATTATACAAATTCAAGTACTCTTAAACACACCCTAAATAAATAAAATAGAATAGAATTGTAAATGCAAAAAAACAAGTACATCAGAAAGATATTGTCATCCTCAACAGGGAGCCAGAAACTCTGAGCAGTATAAAAAAATAATAAAAACAAGCATTTGTTTGTTCTATTATTTATATAACGATATTGTTTACCCTCTATATCATATGACCTCAGTAGGCAAGAAATTTTTACACATTTTAAAGTATTGTGGCATGCCAGGGAATCCAGGTTAAGGGATTCACTAGGGAAGAGGCAGTATGATGGGAACTTAGAATGTTTTAACAAATAAGAAACACAAAACACGAGCTTTCGGCAACAATGGCACCAACATAAGTCCCAACTCTGCAGTGAGATGACTTCTGTACTTCACCAATTCAATAAATATTAGGACTAAGAGACTTGGGCCAGGACTCTTATTGCTGATGCTGAACATGCTGGAGCTTGTTTAAGGTGGATTTTAAGGTTCTAGTGAGGAGAGTATTAGCTGATTTTGGAGAAGTGTGTTTGCTCACTAGGTTTGCAGTGGCAGAAAAAGACAACATCGGATGTGTGCAGACTTGCGCCACTCAAAAAGAGAGGCTAGGCTGAAGAGCACTTCTAGCTTGCTGAATTTAGATTAAAGTGCCACCTACACATAATGATTACACACTTAGTTTGTGTAAGTGATGGAGCAACAAGAAGCACAACCTCAGCTTTGTGACAGTTCAAATTCAGGAATTTTTGAGCCATTCAGGATTTATTATTAGATATGCAATTGGAAGATACTGACAACTACTTCAAGAATAAAAATGGAAAGGGAACATTCTATTCTGGCACCATGTTGCATTATGTTTCTGGGTTTTGATGGAAACGACTGCAATCTTTCTACTGGGACTTTTTATCTTTAATAAAGGAGACTTTACTAAATTACAATACGTTTCACTGTCTCACTGCACCCCCCACACATTCATCAGTGCAAAATTTGTATAAATAAGCATCTGTTACATAACATTTCACCAGAGTCAGGTGCCATCCACAGGCATTAATAACTTACCATGCCAGTTTCTGTGCTGTGTAGTTTTCTCAAACCTGACTGTAAGTGATCAAAATGTTATTTGCAATTAATAGACTTGCTATATCTTTCCATTATGGAGCAGAGGGTATTATAGAGGTTAGGTCTGTGTTGTGTTGTCACATCTGATTTATGTTGTTTTTATTTTGAACTGACATTTCACCACACCAAGATCAAAAACACACTCTGACTGGCATCTATACTGAAAGTGGACCTTATGGAGCTCTGTGTGACACATTTTTTCCCTCGTTTTGTGGTAAGGTTGTTTCCCCACCCCTCTTTTTTTTTGTTCACTGCTCACCTTAACTTGGCAGATAGTTTTAGTCATACTGCCCATAACAATCTTTCTCTACAATATAAAAGTGAAAAAGTTAATGACTAGCAGCGATAATCTTTCTTGTAGACAAAGCAGATATTTTCTTATGTGGTATGAAAGCAATAACAATTTAATTTAGAAAAAGTGGTGTATATTATTTTGGTGAGAGAAGTCCTTAACCATTTAAAAAATTTGTTTTTATTATTATAGCAGCTAAACAGAACTTTGTCACAGCAACATGGACATGTTATAATAATAATAGCTGAAAAGGTACAGGTTTACAGGCACATGTTTATCTAAGGTGTCTTTACAGCCTTAAGAAGGTATAAAAAAACCTCACTTCCAAAGTTCAATCAAATAATCTCCAAAATCTAGTACTGAAGGGACAAATGGTAATTTGTTAAAGGTCTTATGAGTAATTAAATGAATGCCACTTTAGAAAGCTCGTACTGTTTCCCTTTCAGGGAATATATGTATATAGCAAAGTACCTGAAAAAATATAAAACACAATTATGATGTCACTTGAACTATCTGTACGCACTGGATCAATGCAGAATCTGCAAATAAACTAGGAATACAAATTATATTAAAATAACAATACTTTGTATTAACAAATTTAACAATAAAAGAATAGCCAATACCAGGAGGCCCTGTGTATGATTATATCAAGCAAAGAACAAAATAATTTTAGTGCCTTGGAAAGATGTGCCTAGTGTGGGTGTGGAAAAATGGTACAGAACAATGAATGGAAAGTGGTTAAGGAGTACAAGGTAAGTGCACCCACAGTAAAGACTGACTTGGGGAAAGATGTGCACATAAGAGACTGCATGAGTAACTTGCAGGAAGGATAAACTTTACAAAGGGCTCTACGAGGTGATTTATGAAGCACCTCAAGCAGTCAAAGGTGCTTTGTGACTGTTTTGGCAAAGCTAAAAACAGCCATTTGTACAAGAAGCACTGATCTGGTCATGTGGTCAAATTTCAGACTGAGAAGCAGAGTAGCAGGATGCAGTCAAGCTACAGACGAAGAAGATGAAGGAAGTAGTGACACCTAATGCTACAGGTCTGGACCAACAAACACACAAAGCAGATAAATGCAGGGCATGAACAGCAGAAATCCTACATTGTAAGAAAACATTATGTGAATGTGTGCAAATAAAGATAGTTCTCATCATCTATAGTTCTCAAATGATGATAGACACAAGAAGTGGAAAAAAAATTTACTGAAGTAGAATTGTTCAAGAAAGTATTTGCCAGCAGAACTAAAATGTAAACAGATGTAAGAAATTCTATGTCTAGGCAGAAATGCAAAAGAAAGATGATTCCAAAATAACGAGGAACACCATAGACATGCTCCAGTGGATCTGGATGTCACAGAATCTATAGAAACAGAAAGTGTTGAGATGACTGGCCTTTCTGAAGTGCAGGACATGCATCCTATCATCACATTGGAGAATCAGAGCCAGGGACTTTATCCAAAAGTGATAAGTAACAAACAGAAGTAGAAATGTCATCAGAAAACCAGCTCACTACAGAGATACGTAGGGGCAAAAAAATCTCTTGATTCTCTAGATATTAAATTGCCTTTTTCTGCATGTCCTGTTTATGTGCAAGTTACACACTGTTAGAAATGGGATAATCTTAGGGGTAGATTATCAACTGAAATAACATTTGAGTTATACATATTGATGCTACAGAAAATAGAGATTGAAGATTTGCATGATGTTTCTTGTTAAAGTTTATAATAGTCCTGTGTTTTGATATAGAATTGCTATAAATGTATAACAATGTTATGGACTGTTAAAAATAACAAGGGAAGGGATGTAGAAAAGTGAAGAGATGTTGTGAGAACAGTGGCAGAACAAGACGAGAAGTAGAAAGTGAGGGGACACTGTTACAGTTTGATTTGCATAGTTAATAAAACAGTAAAAAGACTACTAATGAAGTGTCTTCATTAACATGTACAAGAGTATCTATAACTATTACCAAACAAGTGCAAATGAAACCAGTGGATACTGACAATTTTGCTAGTACAATGATAATCTTTACCAAACATCTAAACAGGGTAAGATATGATAGGTGTCATTCAGTCGAAGTTGACTCATAGCAGCTGCTCGCATGGGTTTCATTAAAAGGAAGAGTATGGATGTGGTACACCATTGCCTTCTTTCACACACATTGTTTGATAGTTAACATGAAAACTCTACACATCCTGAGACAGACTCAAGCTTAGGCTCGATTTGTGCAGCTCAGGCACAGTGAAGCACCAAGATTACATGTTGCACCACCTTGCCCTGTAAAAACCATCATGCTCCGTTAAATTCCTTGGAAAAAGAAAAATCTGCGCTTTCTGGGCTCTTTATGTAAGCCATTTTTAGTTCTCTAAGTAGGTTAGCAAAGCATTCCAGGCTGTAAAACAAATGCATCCTCTTTTTGTGCATGCACCTGAGCCTTGCTGGGTAGACTAATCCATTTTACAACTTCTGCTGGGCTGAAGGCAAAAACAAATATTCAAACCAGAATACTTCTAGGAGACAGTTCATTTCAAGTGTGCCATTGGAGTATCTGTATGTTAAATCATTCTTCCTTATGGGAGAATCAGCAGGTAAATCCATCTAGGATGGCAATATCTGCAGGAATCATTTGAAAGGAATATCTTTGTCAGCATTCTCAGGTACAGCAGTGACTTTGCGTTTTGAAGACTTTATGCCACCTCTTGTTTTCCAGTTGATCAACTTTCATTTAAAAAAGCTGTTTCTCTGTTCCAGACAACTCGTGATTAAAATGTGTTCTCAAATATTAGTTTATCTTTACCAGATCATTTTCAGAGATATCCACACTGTTGCCCCACTTTTCCTCAGTGACTGTAGTGTTGCTCAAAAGAGAGCATTGGGCCCACATATTTCTCAGATGGCAAAGTCACAGACACAGGAATATGGTGCACATGCAGCGTTTAATGTCAGTATGTGATATGTCCTGAACAGTAAATCATATACATAATAAATAACTTGATTACAAGGGTTATACAGCTATTCACATCACCTTTTTGGCTTTCCCTTCTTCCTTCAGAGCCCCCTTATAAATCTGTAGCACCACCCCTTGCAGGTCATACCATCATTACCAATGGTAGAACAGAACACACAGAACTTTCAAATGTGCATGTACATGTAAAAATTCATGTACCACATAAAACATAAGGATTTAACACCAGACAGGTACAGCGTTAAAACGGTGCAAGCAAAAACACACTGAGCTGTCAAGTATGAGTGGTAATTTCCAAAATGGGGAGTGTTGGAGGTCAATAAAGTTCATTCAAAATATGGGCTCTGTTTGGTATTATTGAAACAGGAACAGTTCAATGTATCGTGGAACAACAAGTGGTGAGTACTGCAGGACAAGCAAACAAACCTTATTACTGAACCATTGACCTGAAATTATACACACCAAACGAATAATTGGTGGTGATATGAGCTAACGCTGTGCTTGCGTGTGCACCCATAAACAATGTTGTCAAACTGTGGTGAATGAGAGTGTTGTGAACAGTTATAGTGTTGGGACAGCCTAGGCTGCCACACACATGCTCAGTTAACTTAGTGGGTTTAGTTTCCATTGCAGAAATGGAGTACAAAAACTCCTTATCTTACCATTGACAGCATTCATCTTATCCTCTAACTTATTCATTTTCTCCTGTGTTTCTTCTACTGTATTCAACTTGAGGAGCTGACCAATCTGACTTTCCATGACATTAATTAATTTAGTCAAAGGTATGAACTGAAGTGACCACAGATAATGTTTCTTGGTTATTTAAAAGCACTGACAAAAAAGGTCAGTTTTCCTAAAATACATTGCAGCACTGTCAGATACATCGCACAAATGAAGGGGCAACTGAAATATGTTTTCCTCAGCCACTTTTAAAAAGTTGGTATAGACATTATCAATTACACTGCTGGGCAAAAGTCTTAGACATGCAACTTGAATGTCTGTTGAGAAGTACAGGTAGATTCTTATCTACCATCAGGGAGGTTTCTGATTGGTCCCAAATTCATTCTGCAGCCTGAGAATGACCTTAAACACCCAATCTCAGTCATACAGAACCATCTTCAGCAAAAAGAAGGAATCCTGCAACAGATGGTTTGGTCCCCACAGAACCCTGATCTCAACATGATCAAGTCAGTCTGGGAGGACATGCAGAGACAGTCAAAGTCTGCAGAACTGTGGCCAGTTCCTCCAAATGTTTGGAAGAACCTACCAACCTCTACCTTAAGCTGCATGCAAGTTTGCATAAGAGAATTGATGCTGTTTTAAAGGCAAAGGGTGGTCACACCAAATATTGATTTGATTGAGGTTTTTTTTTGTCTACTGCACTTTTTAGAAGGTTTATTGATTAATAAGTATTCATGGCATTATTTTTGGAAGCATCCTCACTTTATAGCATTTTTCCCACAAGTGCCTAAGACTTTTGCAGAGTACTCTATATAACATGCATGTGGGTTAATTTCTGCATTATTATGAAAATACCAACAAAGCAGTACAAATATAACAAATTCACAAGACAGTGACGTACCTTGCAATCTAAACTGTAATCTATGAAGTGAACAAGGGTTGCTAAAATGGTGGATACGCAGAATAAATATATAATAACAATAAAGAACACACATACCTCTTCATTTCATTCAATATGAAATCTCACATTTTCTGTCCTCAGCTTTGTAGTACCATAGTATCTCATGGTTTGAATATGGGATCCAGTAGAGTTCTTCAACACGGCTTCACATGTGCGGCTGTTATAATATGTTTACATACCTTTAGAATTATTAGTAGTGTAAAACATGCCTAGCAGCTGTAACTGAAAGTGAATTTTATGATGCACAGTGTCACCTGTTTGGCTATCTATGCAGATGTAAGAAAAAAATCAGAAAGAATAAGTTAAAATAATGATTTAGAAAAGTAATAATCTCAAAACGAAGAAGGGAGAAGTCAAACAGAAAGACTAAGTTAGATTCACAGATTAATTTCACTACAACTCTATTACAGGTAATACTGCTTGAAAATGGTTCTATACAAAGAAATGTATTTAAAAACAAGGTTGCACTTCCATCTGCAGGGTGCTCACTGTACTGCAAATACCACATGGTGCTCTGCCAGTAGCACATGACTGCCATCATCATTGTGAAACCTTCCAGAACACTCTAACCATAACTGCACTGTAGCTTTTTTGATCTGCACAATACAGGTGAAACTTCACTCAAACATTATAGGAGTTCCTGAGAAATTTTTTAAAATGAATACATGTGGAAGAGCTCCAGACATGGTTAAGGTTTGAATATTGAACGTACCTCATCAAAATGTCAGTTTGCTGTGTGCTTTTCTGCCAAGAGCTATAGTGGTAGAAGAAAGTGTCCTTAAAACTCCTGTAGAAGATTGTGTATTTTCAGGAAGAAATGTGTTATGCATACTGTAAACCGAGATGTTTACACAATAGTGTGTGTAAAGACCAGGTCAAGAAGACCAGGACAGACTTCGAGAGCAAGGTACAATTGAGCCATCAGTGCTGGAAGGCTGCACAGGGAAGAGACCCTATTATTGTGAGCAGAATTGCTAGGCAGGGAGGTGACGCATTGGAGAATTATTACCTTATTGTAATTTCCCAACGGAGTGAAAAGAACTGCGAAAATCCCAAAGGTGTCAGGAAGAGATCATATTGCAGTGTGCTATCCCTGCCATATTGATTTCCCCTCTCCACCCAGGGAGCCTGATGCTTTTAAATGAGCACACCCCATTGTACATTTACTGCATTCCATTTTGGAACAAACGCAGCATGTATGTGCTATATGTGCATTTGCCTGGACAGACAATGTCTCACTAGAGATTTTACCATTGGCTTCACTAATGCTACCCATTAGCCTTTGTTTGCCTTTTGATAGTGGCACATTGTTTTGCAATGTTTCCATTAATTTGCCTCTCACTCATTTGTCCTGGCTCAGCAGCACTTCCACATTTCCCAGAAATTTGGAAAGAATGGATGGTGGGTCATGTTTACCTGTTTAACCAGAAAGTCAAGTACTCGTTCAGGAACAACTGTTTAGGGTCAAAAGAATCTTAGGGCATAATTGCAAATGCATCAGTCATTTATTAACCAAACTATTAATTCTTATATGTATGTTACCCTCAGTCTTAGAAACTGCCCTGACTCAAAATTTCATAAACATCAGAATGCCAAAGGGTGCCAAAAAACAGTAACTTCAGCATCCTCATACACTGCTGTAATGCAGTACAGTGACTGGACTGTATGGATATACAATGTGGCAGATGGTGTTCACACTCTGTGCACAAGTATCATTAGCATTTCAACAGTAAACACTCATGGGGGGCCTTGCAGGGTGCCTTCCTGACACTGTACGAATAAAGTCACCCCCGTGCTCAACTCCAAGCAAGTTCCGCTCCATCTCCTGGCTCTTGCAGGGGTCCTGGGGGACCCACAGCTGTCAATGTGTTATGAGCCTGTGGTCGCTGAAGACATCCCTGGAATCACACGATGACTCACGAATGGAGAGACATCACCATCAAGGCTGTTGACACAAGTAGGTCACACAAATCTCAGAGCATCCAAACTGTACTGCACACCTCCCAGAAACTCATACAGAGCAGAGTGCTGCCAAATTCTCTTCCTTATCTCCTAGTAACTCCATTAAAGTGACCAATTTCATATCAACTACATTATTGTCAGATTTCCTAAATTTTGGACATCAACAGACATGTAACAGAAAAAAGTTTCAACTGTATCTGCTGAAAAATGTATTGATTAGAAGGTATGAATGAATATATTTTAATATTCATACAGAAACTGTATTAAAAAAACAATTGCAGCACATCAGGGTATACCAGATCCAGGAAGTATTCAGGCAGGAAAGATCTTTATGAGAATTTGCTACTCTTATATTTATCCTCCATACTCACTAGAATGATAGAAAACCAGTAACACAACAAAGTGAACAGAAGCTTACAATGCAAAGGTAAATCAAAATAACAATACCAAGCCATACTGCAAGAAACCATCACCTAAAATTCCCTCTCTCCGCTCTGTCACTGAGTCTAGACTTTAGGGGGTCCTTCACTTGCTAGTTAGCAGCACTTGTGGTTCTTTTTTCCATTAACAGGTTGCTTTCAGGTGCACCTACTAGTCTTGATGGGTTAGCATTAGATTTAGCTTCAGTACATCACAGTAAAGCTCTAAAGTTATCTATGTATTATGTATTATGCACTATGTATCTATGTATCTATGTATCTATGTATGTACCCTACAGCAGACAAATATATGTCAAATAAATGAAGCAACAAAGGCTAAATTTACTACACTTTGGTCTTGTGGTTGAGGGGTTAGTATGACGTTTCAACTTCTTCACATGAACAACACACTGGCAGCCAGAAGTTACAAATATAGTCTATGCAAATATGTGATTCTTTTGATTATTTATAGTGAGCCCATCAAGATACAGCAATTCCTCAGTATCCAAACTCTATATCTGAATTTTTGCTTTAATGGCTCTTGGAAAATTTTGCTGTAATGAAGCTTATCTATAATAAAAACAGAAACCTGAATAATAACTGAATACCATAATAACGAAAAATACCACAATAAATCCTGTACAAGACTGTACAATGTACTGTAATAAAGTAATACCACATGTATTGTACTAAAATCTATTGTGTACTGTTACAAATTTGTTGGAAGTCAGATGTTATCAGCTGTTTCCACCTGTTTCACTGCCACTGTTTATGCCACATAACTGCATTTATTAGGCATTTCATTTTTTTTTAATAAAAATATTTATTTAAATGCTAGTTGTTGTGTGGAACAAAGAGGTCAAGGCAGTGAATTACTCTGATACATTTTTATTCTCTTTATTCAACACTGAACTCCCACTACAAACCCTGCACAGGTGCCCTCTCATCTCCTGTGTGTAACACTATGATACTGGGGGGGCAGTAATGTGTGAAATGTTCTGTGCTGTACATACTGCACCACACGGTATAAACTTGCAAATTATTTACAACATTGTTTTCTAATTTGATAACTGGTATTTACAGTGTTTATCAGACTGAAGTCAAAGGTTGATAGTTATATAGGTGTTTTCCAATGGGCTGGGAGCACATAATTTATTTTCCCCCCATTTAAAAAATGGAAAATAGGCATTCAGTACCCAAAAATAAGTGTTTTCAAGGACAAACGAGATTAAGATACCAAAGAATTACTGTACTATCATTTGTAGTAATGACTAGAACTACAAAGTAAACACAATATAAAGTGAATTCCATGTGTTTTGCTTGTAAAATTTGTCTAGATTTGAAATTTATTCCAATGAGAAGAAGTGAAAAACTGCAGACCCTGGTGCTTGAATGATTCAATGATATTTTGACAGTTTCAGTTCCAAGACACTAAAGGACAGAGTTATCTAGGTGAATACTAAATGTTTGTTTTTTCTGCAGGGTCATGAACATTATTATAAATATATTTCTAGGGGTATTCACAATTCTTCAAGGTTGTCTGGGGTACTTCTGCTGTTTTAATTACACTGCATTGGTGACATGGGTATTTGGTCTGACACATTTGTTTTTTCCCACTCTAATTCTCATGGCTCTATGAGCAAGGCAGTGCCACAGATGGCACACCAATGCATCATCACAGAAAACGGAATAAAAAACAAATCTACATGTAGACGGTAGAGAAGTGAACTGAAAGTGACACAGATGACAAATTCTTACAGTGAGCTGAAGAACTATTGCACAGAAGGTGGGCAGAAATGTATCTGGCCCAGGTCTTCCATCAGCAGGACTAAGCCATGGTAAAAGCAGCCATGTGAACAGCTTGCAGACACTGACACTGTTCCAGTATCTGTGGTGTAAGCTGTGTAAGGGCCTTAGCAGCATCATTTTTTTTCTTCTTGCGAGGAACAGCTCAAGAAACATAAAAGAACAGCCCATGACAGAGGAGGGTAAAACTGTGTAAAGTTCATCTGAAGTTGCATCCTCCTCCTCCTTTGTACATCAATAAACAACAAAACAGCAACATTAAATATTACATCCTTTATTTTTATCTTGGGCAGCTGGGTATTCCTACTTTTAATCAAAAGCAGGGGGAACTCCACTCTACTGCTCCATCTTGAAAGTGTGTAGTTATAAAGAAATAACATACAGCAAGACTATTTTTTCCCAACTATGAGAAAAAATGTAAAATGTTGTTAATGTTGACTGAATGTTGTTAACCCTGTAGATACTGTCCCTCATTAGAAACTCAGTATTGAAAGTTGCAAAAATCAGACCACTTATTTATGCTTTTATTTTAAAAAATTAACTGTCTTCAAAGGGTGTTTTAAAGAAAACATAGTACTGCACCGCTACATGTTTACTGTAGACTACTGTAAGTGCTTGTTGCTGCCCTGGATTCCCTGTGCAACTATAAGGTCCAAAGAACATCATGTACACATACATTTTCACTGTGAAAACCATTTAAATTGCTTAACATATCTTTAGTGCTTTTTTTAAAATATTTAGGTTTTAGGGTATTTTGTATTATGTGATAATGTTTAGCGGGGAGAGTAGTAGGGCCATTTGGGTCAGTCGTTTGTAACACTATCTTTGCATCTGTGAAGCTGAATCTCTGCTTGTTTTTTTAGGTTTGGCTTTTTTTTCAAGCCACAGACTTAAAATGTGGCACACAGGTACTTCTGATGCCGGGTTAGGTTTTTATGTAGTCAAACACACACACAGTGCTACATGTTAGTGACATGTGCCTCCAGGCAGTTTCAGGCTGATTTGTGAAGATTAAGTAAAATGGGCCACTTCACTCACAAAGACACAAACACAGAGAAATTTTCTGAACCCCTGCCCCAAGATGTCACACACACAGAAATGCACACACACAGGGTGAACACCACACATTAATGGATTTTTTCACTATACGTCAGGAAATGAAAAATGTGAAAAATAACAAAAAATATACATGACACACATACAGCACTGATTATGTAACTTGTTATTTTTCACCTTTCCACCATTATACCTTTTTGACCCAGGCGATGCTGTTTAACACAGCTAGTTTATATGTAATATAAAACCTGCTCAAGTCACAGAATTCACTGCTAAAGCTAATTAAGAAAATGATAATAAAATCATGCTATCATGTATTCTAAATTTTAAAAAACTTGGACGCCATTCTTTATGTTAAAATATGTTTTTTATTCATTTCCATAACAATGAGGGAGCCTCAGAATGTGAATAGGCCCAGGTCTCATCTGAGCTCTTGGAGGGTCCAGTTTAGTATGACACTAGGAAACACTAAAGTGATTTAAACCTATAAATCTATATAAGATTTCTATTTCTATTGCAGAGAGTTACATAGATAATTATTTTTAAGATTCATTACTGTGCTTATTGTTAGTTAGGGACTGTTCTTTATACAGTGGGATTTTATACTGTAATTTTTTAATATGAGTCACTGTTTTGCAAATCATGCCATAAAAGGGTGTTAAATGCATTCTACACACACACACACACACACACACAGAGAGAGAGAGAGAGAGAGAATATTTTAATATTTAATAACTTTATGTTGAAATAATTATTTACCTGAACATTAAAATGCTTTTTGAGAAGAGACCAGTTGGAGGTCTCTAAGACTGGAGATGAACGGGAGAGGCGTGCGCACACAGGAGACCACCCGCACATTAATGATGCGGTAGTCCCACCCCCGACCAGGCTGGACCGGCTGCCTTCAGCCGCGAGAGGAGAAGGGCTTTAAAGGCTGAAGAAAAACAGCTTTGTGTGCCGAGATCGTCCACAGTTGCTCTTTCATGTGGTCATAGAAGGACAGCAGAGGAACATCTGAGGAGGATCTGCGGAGAAGATGTCGGAGATGAGCGGGTCCCTGCTGCTCGTCTTCACCTTCATCCACCTCCACCTCTCAGGTGAGGTTCGATCATTTCACGTGCAGCAGCAGCAGCATTTGCAGCAGTATCTCTCCCTTTCCTCCCTTTATTAGTCTCCCAGAATCTTTAGAAGGTTGCGGTTGTTGACGGTGTGTGTGTGTGTGTGTGTGTGTGTCCACAATCGCCGGTTTACGGCAGTTCATCCATTCATTAATCGTTTTATAGGGAAATATGCCGTTATTGTCATTGACTGCTCATTTCTATACCCTTTAAAAATCCGACAAATATTTTATGGCCATATTCCTTAAACCGTGTCTATGCTGTTAATGCGTAGTCCCAGTTAAAATTAATTCAGTGTTACGGATTATTTTTAAACACTGCTGTACTGAAAGAATACCAGAATAAAAATATCGTTTTGGAAATGGGGGGAAACGGGAGTTTATCTTTGTTATTTTGCGTATTGCTGCTCATTGCATTGATCGGCTGTCGTTACCTGGATACAAACAAAATGCACGGAGGACCGCGATGCAGCAGAAGGTGGTCCGTTACCATGTTTACATGCCGTGTGCGCATAGAATGTGTTCCTCATGCATCTATATTAAAGGAACTGGGATGCAAGGCGGCGATGACGGCCGATTGAGGATGTTATATAAACACAGCATATCTGATAGCTCTGGTGCCATGAGAAGGTAGCGAGAAGAATGGAGGCATATTTGGGGCTATCAGATACCGAGCTGGGTCACACAGCTCAGCAGGACACACACCTTTCAGAGTACCTTGGCCTCTGATCTTTCGCTGCTGTCCAGCTCAAGGTGAAGGATCCAGGTCGTTCCACTTATGTGCTGCAGGATAGTTATGACAGGACAGCAGGTAGCACAGTATTGCTGTGTAAACCGAAGGTCTGCAGCTGTACCGCAGAGCAGAGTAATCTTATTGGTTAATCACTGTAAAGCTGACTATCTAATACTGAGTTTCCTTGGAGCATTACCCACATTAAAGGTTTATCATTGTTAATATGGACTTAATGTGGCACTGTAGGTAGGTAAACTCTTTCCCACCCAAGTTCCCTATCACAAACACACACCTGTAAGCTGTGAGTAAAGATGCAGGTGTCGCACATGTGGCTTCACATCATTGACTGACCACAAGACTGATCATTAGCCTTGACTGACAGCTTCATCCACCAGTAGGAACCATGACCCTGGCTTCTGATTGTTTTATGGATGTCTTGGAGTAGCCTTGTTCTCCTGTATGACGGCCCAGTCAGGTCTGAATAAATGAAGTACATCTGTTTTGCTGTGTTTTGTTTCTTTTTATTATGTTATGGTGAGGTAAAATCCTTCTGAGGACAATGTGTTTACCTCAAAGACATTGCTTTTGGTAAGGAGAGGTGCCATTGATCCCAGTTACCCTTCAGCAGTCAGCCTTAATATACAAAACATCCATTAATAGTTTAGTGAAGAATATTTATTACTGCTTTTGAAAGTTTAATTCTGTTGTTGGAGAGATTATTCTAATGGATTTCTGCTTGATATGACATATCATTATGATGATGTATCTGATGTAACAGTGCAAGGATTTTTTTTGCACAATTGCTAATGCTTTTATGTCACAGTTCCTGGGCAGTGGCCTGAGATGTGGGTTTGTATCCTGCTGACACAGAGCAGAGTTGGCATATTTCTCTGTGTGCTCAGGGTTCTACCCACAGTCCAAAGATGCATGTTTCAGCCCAATTGGTGATACTAAACTCCCTGTTGTGTGTGTGTGTGTTTGTTTGTGTGTGTGTGTGTGTGTGTGAGAGAGAGAGAGAGAGAGAGATTTCCCTATATTAGACTGACATCCCACTAGTTGTGTATCCTGCTTCACACCCTGTATATCTGGGATAGACTCTGGACCAGGACGGTCGTAAACCGGTCAAGCAGTTGTTAATATTTGAATGGAATCTTATAAAGTTTTCATTGGCTGATGGTACAGAAGTTGTGGTTTAAAAGCCGGACACTATATGCTAAAATTACAACTTTCATCATAGATAGAAAGGGATTTAGATATTTTGATGTTATAGTATCTGAAATGAAAATCAACTTTACTCCAGATTTTAGGATGTCCCCAAAGTCCAATTTTTTTGATGGAGCAAAGCCAGTTTGAGAGATCAGGTACTAGTCCATTCTCCTTATGCTCATTGCAGCACCATATTTTATTAATGCTGTTGCTTGAGGTTAAAAATATCCAAGCAACAGGTGGCTGTGAAGGGGGGGGGCAGAATTTCATAACTCTTGGCATTAGGGATGAATGATTAAGTTAAATTAAACAGAAATTTCTGTGTATGTCCCCCCTCCCTTTTTCCTTGAACCTTTAAGTCTTTTGAAGCTCTAGGTTAAAGCTGATGGTCAGTCACAACAGCAGATTTCAGCAAAGTATCAAAACTAACTTAAAATTGTTCAGACCACTGGTGGGAATACAGACTCAGTGTTTATCACAACTTGTTCAGGTTGTTCAACTTGTTCAACATTTCTTCAGTTTCTAGGAAACTGGACTGTCTTAGTCTAAAACCCTCAGCCTATTCATTACACACTGTTTATATTTTTGAAGAATAGAGAACAGTGTGACAGGTAAGTCCACTTGCAATTGATTGAAGTATGATTATTATATACAAATATTCTAACCATTTTGGTTACTGGTGTATAATACGTATCTATTTTTTCCTGGTAAGTTATGGGGGTTTTTGAAGAAGCAACATTCTTAAATGAAGAATAATTTCTCAAATACCACCAGCATTCAGTTCTATTGAAAGTCTATGCTCATTTGGGAATATTGTTATAAAGAGTACTGTGGCAAAACAAGGAAAAGAGAAATGCCTTCAGCTTGTTCTTATTCTTTTTAATAAGATGATAGGTGTGCTCTCTTATGGAATCTTACAAAAGCAACATAAGGTCTGATTATTGCAGTGAATGGGAACTAGTGACTGGCTCCAACCTCATCCACCCCAGTTCTCATTAGAGAACCACTTATGCTTCACCAACAACAAAACCTGAGATTGCAGCAAAAAAAGAAGTTGAAAGAGACCTTCTGCTGAGAACCTGGCTCAAACTCATAACAGATTGTTCCACTTCTATCTGCAGTTTTTTTAATCTAAATGCGTCACTGTGAAATGTTGACTCTTTGGTAACTTTCAGAGCATTAAGTTTGTATTTGTTATCCCGTCTTGGCAGTACTAAGCGATTGTATTACTAATAATATTATTTTTAGAATGAATGACTCAGTATTAGTCAAACGACTCCATTCTGTCATGCGCAGGTATTTGGTTTTGAGCAACTCCTGATCTGCTGTCCTGTTTGAGTCATCTTGGAAAGTGACAAGTTGGAACTTTGTGTCTCTGACAGGGGGCGTGTCTGGGGACCATGATGCTCTTGTGGCTGAACAGCAGTCTAAATGGCCAGTCCGGTTGCACCAGCATACAGAGGGACCAGGAAAGAGCCTTGGGCTACTGGGAAGGAGGAAAAGCATGGTCCACAACTTGGTCCCACCACAAAACAGAGCCGTGTCCCTGGACCAGCCCCACAACCTGCCCCGCATCCAGTCCCACACCAGAATCAGCAAGCAGTGGCCTACCACTATCCTGCCAGCCCGTTTTCGTGATTCACCAAGTGACCAGGGGATCAGCTTTCTGGCAAGGACTGAGGATGAGGTCCAGGTGGAGAATGCCCCTATCTCCATCAGGCACATTGTCACAGTGGTGGGTGTCTCCGTACATGTCTGGAGTGATTTCCTAAGCTGGTCACAACATCCTGCTTTTCTTTAATCTGGTGTCACACTGACAAAACTGTTCTTTCAGAAACCACACTTTTTAAATGTTGATAATGATCTCCAAAACCATAAGAAATGGAACAAACACCTTCTCGGCATTCGATTAAAAAAGGATTAGTGTCCAGTTTGTTACAGTCTTTAGTATGTGGTTACTATAACACAGTGAAGTTGTCCCCTTTTCAGTCTGATCTCTGACTGTGGATTGACGGCCTTGCTAGTGATAAATTCCCTCCATTAGAGTAAGAGCCAGGTTTCCTCAGTGGGCTTCAATATTGACAAACACCCAGATGAGCTGTAAGTCACTGGAGTGTGTTCTGTGATTTATAGAGGGCAGTGTGTTTGCGCCCATGCAGCAGACCTTGCTGACAACTGACGCAGAAAGAAACTGAAAGGGACCTTGGCAGCTGCTGAGAACCTGACTCAGCTCCAGAACAGGGTGCTCTGCTTATCTCTGCAGCTTAGTTTTCTTCTCCAAATGCATCATCAAAAATGTCAAATCTTGGGTAACACTGTGTATTTTTATTATGCAGGCACTCTTACTTTAAGCTCTATGTACAATGTCAAACTTTTTTTCTAATATAGAGCAGTACTGTTTTTTTGTCTAGCCTCATACTCATTGTGACACATTTGCCTCCACAGCGGTTATACAGTGGTTAGGTAACCAGACTCGACCTTGATTTTTTAAATTTTATTTTATTTTTCACACTGTTGGAAGTGAGGGCAGTGCACTAATATCTGAGGTGCTCTGCTGTTTTCCTGGCAACATCGGGACATTGTTTTTATGCTATCTCTTGTTAAAGCAGACATTTTAATGGACAAGATCCCAGATGATAAAAACCATAGGCTACCATGTTGAATGAGCATTACCTCCCTTTGCCCCTTGCCTGTGTTTCACCTTTAAGACTTTGGGTGGTGCCACGTCTCTCATTACATTAGGAGAATTTAATAAGCTTCAGTTGCATTTAGGTCTGACAGTGTTTAACACACATCCCTCAGCAGAGCACCAAAGTAGAGTGCAATGACCTGAGAATATGGAAAAAAGTTCATGGAGGCATCTATTTGTTTTCTGTGCCATTATCTTGTGAAGCACACACTATGTACAGGACTCTGTCTTGATGCCACTTGGCCAGGGTCATATTTTCAAACTGATAATCTTGTAATGTGTGTTGCAGTTATGCCAAGGTAGCATATAATAACCCTTAAAGGTGGTGTAGATGCTGCCAGGTACCTTTTACTTGTCAATTTTCACAAATATCTTGTAGGATGGATAGATAGTGCATAGAGTGAGATGTTGCAATATTTTGTTTTGCTCTGTCTAGAGAGCCAAGTTTGTATTATAACAAGTGTTGCTTATGGCTTTATTTCCATGGAGACGAGAGACACAATCATTACTGTGACACTTCACGCATTACAATGATGAGTCCTATTGACAAAATGTCAGTTTGCGGACATGGCTGAGCTTTTGATTATAAGGGCATGAAAGACCACCCCTGATGTCTTCACAGTGAGGTCAAGAAGAAATAGTGGCTGTCTAGCAGGCAGGTTTCTGCAGAATTGTGCTCTTCTGGTTGAGGCATTAGGGTATTGATGGCATTGATTGCAGGATTCTGGGTAGTGTTCCAGACTTTAGTCCCATGCTGAAGTGGAGGTACATGGCATCAAGTGACCTGATACTCGCCTTTGTGTCTCCTCAGTGCAGATAATGGATCTGGGATCAGGTGCATTACTGGTTACATTTATCTTCATGCACAATTCCCTGCCAACTGGTGGCCAGAGAACAGTCCATCATGTCGGGGGGGGGGGGGGGGTCAGCTTGTAAACCAGTGGACTGGATACTTGAACGTCACAAAGCTAAGTTTAGCCATTTTAAATTTAGCTAATTATATAGAGCTATCAAAAAAGATGTTAGAGAACAGTTTTGGCTTCTGAATGAATGCTGGTCCTGCTGCATACTGTACCACAGTGCAATTGTGTGTTTATTGTGTGTTTCAGCTGTACGGTGTGATTTAGAAATGCAGTTGCATATTAATTATTGGTCACCATCATACCTATGTGGCTGTTCACCATATGTGTTCATACAATGAAATTTGTTATGCAATGCAAGGGTGCTTTTATTACCAAACCTGGAAATGAATGGGGATTGTCTTAAATCTGCCTTTGTTTGTGGCCTTTGTCCACATCTGGCTGGATGATGTTGACTTTTTCTGTAATTTCCGTTTTAATCACTACACCTTTACCAAATGGAGTATCTCTCCCTTCACCTTAGAGGTAGTTATTTGCCACAGACATTTACTACCTTAGGAGGGAATGCAGTTTGTTGTCAGACTAAGCTGCCGGATTTCCGGTGGAATCTTCTTCTCCTGTATCAGTCTGTATAATCATGTCATATTGTCTGCTGAAGCTTGGTCACTGTTAGCTATGAAGGATCACTGCAGACAGTTTTAATTTCCTGACTGGTAGAATAGAAGAAATGAGAGTGTAATGTTTATGAGCAGGATGACTGGCAGGCATAAATTGTGGTTTTGGATTTAGACAGGGTGCACATTGAGCTGAAGCTGACAAGCAGGGCTGTTGACCATGTTTTCAGTTTTACCCTACCACAGAGGGACCATCTAAAAGATGGAGCTTGGGGCGGTTCTGAACTGACACCGGTTAATGGTTAGTGCTGTCAGTGGGAGGTGGGGGCGAGTGTAATGGAAAGTGCACTGTGGCAATGGCAGTTGCAATCTGTTTGACTCCCCAGGTAATATGCTGCAGTCCAATGGTGCAAACCCAGCAGTCAGACAATGGTGGACAGAGCTTTTAAGACAGCTCTGCGTTCATCCATCACCTCAGAAAACAAACGACTAGGCTAGTTCTGTATGCGTAATGAGAGTTGTATGGGAGTCGTGAAGCTTGCCCTGTTTTACATTAACATTTATACATTTGGCAGATGCTTTTTTGAATACAACAGCTTAGAATAAACAAAAGTACATTCTGCAACAGAGGGCTTGGATGCATACATATTGTAATTATTGAAGCACAACTTTGTTGTTCCATACAACCACCATACATGAGGTGACATGAATAAGACAGTAGGTAGACAACAAGTAGTGAGTGACGAAGGACAAAGTTACAATGGTATCAAGAGAGAAGTTGTGGGGCTCCAATAGAATTCTGGAAGGGATTCAGCAGTTGAGTGACAGAGGGAGCTCTTTCTGTCACATAATGACTGAGAGAGAAAATAGGACTACTTGTGAGGAGGATGAGCAACCAGCAAGACAGGGAGTAGTCTAGTGTTCTGAAGCAACAAACAGTCCCTATATGATTTGGTTGCACTGAATGACAATGAAGGTAATGCTTCAGGACTGTGGATAGCAGAAAGAGGAAAGGTGGAGCACTTCAGCACTGCTGACAGCTCCTTTTTGCTCCCAATACTAAGTGAAGAGCTATACCCAGGAAAACTCATAAGTATACCCTCCATTGACAATTACGTCTTCACCGTGTCACCTGGCCGTTGGCCCACTTTGCCGTTTAACGTGCCTGCTTCAGAACCATGCATTAATCCCTCTTAGCAGCGTGAGACAGGGGGGTCGGCTTCAGCAAGGATTAATATACACACAGAACATGATACAGGACTCTCAATGTTCTTCTGTAGCACTGGTAATCTGCTATCCAAACAGGATATTTGGGTAATAGCTCCCTACATTCCAGCAAGAGCCCTGTGCTCCGTCACCACTGGCTGCCTGGCGGTCCCACTAATGAGAGAACTGAAATCAAGACCTTAGCTTCTTGGTTTTGGCTCTGAAATGATGACATGAGGTCCCGCTGTCCTTCTCAAAGGGTGAATCCCTTTCAGGCCTTTAGAAAGGATCTCAAAATACATCTTTGAGAATCACATCTCTCCTGGTCTCACATTAACTCATAACTTTGAAAAATCTCATCTGTCACAATCACTTTTGTATTTCCTTTGAAACTCGAACCTGTACACAGATACTTGTGTAATGTGGACAAACTGACTGTGGGTCAAAAATTAAGCCTGTATCTTCAGCTCTTCACATTCAAAGGAGGCATTTTTGTTTATTGAGAGTTGCACATCACATTAGAGAAAACCATTTGCTAGATGAATAAAGGCACGAAAATTGATACCATTATGGGAATAAAGGTCAGCTCTGTGTACTGATGCTCCCCAGTTGGTTGGGGCTTTCTGTTCAATTTTTTCCCTTTAAAAAACTTCAGTGAGTGACAAGCCTGTTAGTCCAAACTTGTTCTTACCATAAAGTTCCACTAACATGAACTCAAGATCTTGCCAGGAGGTAGACAGCTTCTCCTTTTTGGAGGTGCCAAACTTTTTCCAGTCCTTTTTCTGCACCACTCTCGTCCTGTCCTCATGCTAGGCCCAGCTGACACAACACAGAGCCCCCTTTGCGCTGCAAACACCAGACCTGCGGGACCAAGCACCATGTGGCCCTGTCTGGAAAATTGATTTGAAAATCACCAGGACACACATTGAGTGGGAGGGAAGGAGGGATTCAGACTGAGAACAGTCTGTTCACTGATGTGGCTGCTGAGCGCTAAGCAAATATTTTCCTTAAATGTGAACATAAGCCATTAACAAATGCCTTGAAATTGTGGCGGAGGAGTAATGCGGCATTACCGCAAAAGTCCTTTTAATTTGACAGGTTCATGTAGGTTAGCAGATGTTAGCGGCACTTTTAGCAATATCTGGGTTGAAGTTCACTGTGACACATTATACACCATAAAAAATACAGTTTGGTCATCACATGTAGAGAGGTCATCACAGCCTTTATTGCTCCTGGTCTGTGTCCAGAAAGCTGTGTTCTGCCAGAGGGAAAGTAGAGATCATGCGACAATTTGTCCTTTGGTTGAGACCACGTGTATGTGGTTTGACTTTCTCTGTCATGTGATGCCGTCCTCTGCAGGCTATCTGTCGCCACGGCAATCCCACTAATGGAAACCGAGAGGTTTGTGGACTGAGGGGAAAGATAGGGGCTGAAGAAGAAGGAGGAGGAGGATGATTGTGCAGCAGGGCCAACACACTCCACACACCACTACCCTTCTGGCCTTCAGCACCAAAATCCCTCTGATGGGTGGTGTGGGACCAGAAGAGTAAAAAATTAATGGTAACCAGGGGTGCAGGGCGTCTGTACTTTGTCCTGTGTGCCTTACGTAAGAAAGGAGAAAGCACTCTATCCAACTGCTGGGTCCCAGTAGGGTTTTCATGAAGCTATGTCCATCATCCATTCTGGGCTGAAAGTCTCCATCCTGAGACATGCAATTCCATCATTACCGTCACTGACATGTAGCATGTTCAGGCATCTTCAGACAAGTGCAATTTTAGTATTTCCATGGGAGATTTAAAAGCATTTGTTATAAAGTTTGCTGTTTGCAGAGATTGACTAGACTTGGAAAGTCAGCCTCATTTGTGATTTCCTTTCTGTGTATACTATATATTTTGGTAGTCCTGTAGTGTGTGCAGTATCTAACCCCTGTTACTTGCCCCCCCATTAGCCACCAACCTCACCTCGGTCTTTGCCGTGCTTGGAATGCATCCCTGCCTGTGCAATTCTACCCTATTATGACGCCACTCGCAGCTAATGATGGTCTCAGATGTAGGCTGATGTTTTTCAGCCACCCACCCACACGCACTGCTACTGCAGAAATCTCCTTCTGTCATATTAATTGTCCACTGCATTAAGTGCAGTTTTATCTCATCTCTTGTCATTTTGCGGTAAGAAGCAATGAACAGAAGAGCAAGATCTGTGTATTTCTGTGCACAGTAATGATCCTTCAAAAACATCGGAAGAATTGGCACAGTTGTTTAGTGAGCACTTACACCAGACTGCTAGTGAGGTAACATTTGGTTTTTTATTTATAAATGTAGCTGTATATACTACTGTACAAGTTGTGGATTATCATGCTTGCACCATAATGATGTACTGTCATTAAGTCACCAACCTCACTTCTCGCCAAAAATTTGTTGGACAAATGTGGGCAACATAATGAGGAAAGACAGTGAGTATGCATGTTAAATAATTTTTTATTTTGGTAACAACAATATAAACAGGCAGAGATTGTAGACTGCGAAACTGAGTGTCCTTCTACGTACAGCAAGGTGCTGTGGGTCAGAGGCATAATTACAATACATTACAGGTATGATCATACAGCACAGAAGGGTGCCCATACAATCCTAAATTGTTATCATGTAGGTCAAATGTTAATTTTTTGAGTGGGAGGAAATAACTGGAAGAACTTTTTTCATTCTGGTTGATATTGCATGAGGGTACAGCAGCACATGATGTAGTGGCAGTATCAAATGCTACATTTCTGCAACAAAATGTGGTCATTGGACCTTTAGTTATGCAAGTATTACAGCTCACATTTTTCATCCTTTTATAATACAAATTGATCAGTGCAGTTAAGTGGAAACGGGGGTAGATATGCCTGGACAGAACCCAGGTGGAGGGTGGCAACCTGGTGTGCTTGTTGACATGTTTGTGTCATATGGGAAGTGGCCACTTGGTGGCAATGAATCCACGCGCTGATTGAGGGATCACATGTCTGAGTGTGCTATTTTTTATTAAAACATTTCAGGTGAATAGCAATGCTCTTAAACAGCATTAGGTAAGTGTTGTCCTTGATAGCCACATAATGCATTATTTTCCCCATTTTGGTTATTTTTTGTTTAATGTCCATATTTGGACTTTAACCTCACTCGCTCAACCAGGTATAAATGAAACAGTACCTGTGAGGTCTGCAGGGCTCCAGCTATGAAGAACTGGAATTTCTACTACGATTGTATGCTTGCTGAAATGGAAACTATTGTTCGTGTTGCTTTTTTCCTGGGGCTAGTTGACTAGTTGTGGGACGCCTTTAAATTGCAGGTTAGCTTACCTCAAGTCAGACGCCAGGTAAACAGGACAGCAGACAAAAGCTCAAAAAGTCAGCTATATTTCTGTATTTTCACAAACATTGACAGTCCTCGTTGTGCTAACTTCAACATTTCCACATTCATTTCATTAAAATCAAACATTATTAAAATATTACGTTTTGTGTGCAGATTAAAGTTCCACTGTTTTGCTAGATGTAGAAAGAGGGGTGAAGGAATGATATCATTCCTAGCATATAATCTCTTAGAGACTTGGCACAGTAGTATACAGATACAGAACAAGTAAACATTGTTAGGTCATGTATGAGATCCTTGAGTGTATTTTAAATTCAAGGCCTTTGTATTCTTGCTTGCATCTACCGATTCTTACTCATTATAGTTTATTTTTAGATATTTTTAACTTTTTATATTAACATTTTGCATAAAAATACAATTTCCTTTTTGAAATTGGTAAAAAAGTTATAAGGTACTCATTGAGAGTAGTTGTACTACAAGATCTTTAATGTGAAATGGTTAATGTTGTGGATTACCTGAAATGGGTTGAAATATATAGTGATCCAGAGCTGTTCAATATCTGAAAGGTGGTAATCTGTGGTAATGTGTGTATTTGTGAGGGGAAAAAAACAGCACAAATTGAAATTTTAGGAGTGGAAAAACCGTAAGAGATGTGAGTCACTTTGAAGAAACAGCAACACTGACTGTGGGCTCACAGCCCAGGCATTTGGACTCTGGTTCTGACTGGGACCACTACTGAACACACCGGCTGCTGTCATCTTCCTCTGGGGTTTTAATCATGTCTGCCATCATTTCTGTGGTTGTTTTTCAAAGCATTCATTTGCTGTTATGTGCCATAAATCAGCGGTGTACTTTAAAGACCCCAGCTGGGCCTTTTGCTTGTGACGGTTCAAAGAGGGGCTCGGTTACCCCCCCTCTCATGCCCACTGCTGTGTATTATTTTTAGATTCCCTTCATTATACATGACAGGAAGAGTGAGTGTGCTCACCTAACTGCTGGGAGTAAGGGAGGACCTGCCCACCACCCCCCTGACAGCCGCCCTGTTTAAACACACTGCACTGCACTGCTCTCTCAGGTCCCGTCACTCCATATCAAACACTACAGCAGAGTAAAGCAGAATGAGTTTTTTTCAAACACTGATCCTCCTGACAGATCATTTCTTGCTGTCCAAATATTGTTTCCTTATATCAAAGACAAAAATAAATCTATTTAAACAAATGTAATAATTAGCTGGTGATTTTCAAAATGTACAATTGAGTTCTCATTTGTGTTAAACAATGATGTACATATTTCTTTCATTTCATCTTTGTTGTGTTTTTGGGAAAAGGAAGGGATTTATTATCCCCCCATCTGTGAGCTGTGGGGAAGTGGTCAGTTTTGGCAGTGTTGTTTTATATGCTTGTGGCATGAAAAAATAAAACAATTTTTAATCTAAAAGGATGATTTGATGGCAAGCCAAGCACCCATATTAATGTGGAGGCAGAAGTTATTCACATTACAGTTAAAGGCTTCTAGCATTTCTTAAAGTAGTAGGAACACTGGGATAAATGGAGGGATTACGTTGAAGAAGATTGGACGTAAAATTTATGTATGTACAGTGTACTTGGAAATAAATAATATGTCACAACTGTTGGATCACATCTCATATGAGCATGTATTTTTTGTATGTAGTGTATGTGGGTGACCAGTACCAGCATCCGCCAATGCAGCTGTGGGAGTTCTCTGCTCCCACGTAGATTAAAAACTTTGCATGAAGTTTAAAAAGTAAAAGACAATTCAGCAGCATATACACTCAAGAAGTGACAATAGACAACTGGAATAACACAGGAATTAATTAATGGTGCTAAATGAACATTGCAAAAAACAAATCAGTTGATCCAAAAGACTGAAAAAGTATGATACTAACAGTTAGTATCATTGGGAGCGATAAGAGTTTAGCAGCACCCTGAAAGTGACAAGTCTTATTATAGAGCCTAATGGCTGTTTGTGTAAATGACCACAGGTGGCGCTATTTCCTGCACAACTGAACTAGTCTGTCTCTGAAGGTGCTGCTCTGTTTGTCCAGAGTGGTGTGCAGAAGGTGGGAATCAATGTCTGTGATGGATAGGAGTTTGTTTCTCTGTGCCAGTCTATTCAGATGGATGTTGCAGTGAAGCACTCTATGGAATACACCTTTACAGAAAAGCACACTGAGGCCACCATGTTTCAAATCCCAAAAGGTGAAACACACCCAAAATTCTGTATATTTACCTGTTGTCTTGTATGAGAGGAGGATGAAGGAAGTTAGAGGTTAGAAAAATAGTAAAAATTGTACACCACACTGGGGTTCTTCATTTGCACCATTGTGGTTCCAACTGTGGAATCCTACCAGCAATGCAAACTAACACCCCCACTCTGGCAGGGACTCTTGTGGCAAGGTTTGAGCCCTGTTAGTGTTCCCCACCTGGACATTTGTCAGGCTCCTCATGTTCACAGGTGAGGAGGTGCTCCTCCTCAAGTCTCCACTACTTCTAATCTATTGCTGTTGGCCTCAGGGTGCAAGAATGAAATGTCAATAATTAATGTCAATAATAAAAATAATAATAATAAATGTCAATTTGACTGAGTTATGGGATGTACAGATTTATGTATGGATTGGTGATGCATTGCCTGCTGTAGTAGGTCATAAAATGACAATAGATTCAGTGGTTTAAATGTTTTAAGTTCCAAACTTCAAAAACACTAGTTAGATAATGCTAGTGCTTCTTAGTGATTGAGCTGTGCATTTGGTCATAGATTTGAATCCAAGTGAGGTTATGTGGGGTTTACATGTTTTTGTGTTTGCAATGCAAAATGTGCTGGCAGATAGCATTGGTCAACCACTTCCATACCCTCCCTTATTGTGAAAACTACAATACCTATTGAGTGAAATTACATAGCAATGTGTTCTGTTACTCTTGATTTGTCTTCATAACATGATGCACAGTTTCTTTGACCCTATATACCCTCACCAGCCATGTTAAGTACACCTAGCTTTTACTGGATGGGACCCTCCGTAACACCCTGAATTCAGCAACTAGGTGCTGAATATTTTTCCACAGGGTCCATGTTAGTTTCACAGTTTCACAAACTCTCCAGGTTAGCTTCACAGTTTCACAAACTTGGTTGTTCTTAATAAAGTAGCCTATGAGTGTAGGCTCACTGTAATGCCCTGTGACATCGTCCAGCTCAGGATGCCGTACGCATCTTCTTTAACAGCCCTATGTTCATCAGTGTTTGTCCCCCTCCCAATCCACCTCATTGTCACCAAATTGGATTCCATCTAATGTTAATGTAGTGTACGATGTAGCTCCCCCAACCCCCCACTCTCATCCAATTACCCTTGATTTCCTGCCCTGAAAGGATCTTAAAAGCTAACTGGGGCCCAGTATTACTTGACTGTCTATTTCAGGGTGAGCCTGTACTCAGCAAGGGGGCGAGGCCATGGCTCTTTTTATATATATTAGCTGAGTTACCCAGTGCTGCTGCCTGGGATGGAAAGTGGAAAGCTAAATAGTAATAACACATTATATATCATCAACCTGTATTACTCTTAAAGTGGTACACTTAGTACATAAGTATTCTTAGTACCGTAGAACAGTGTGATATGCGGCCTATGGACAAGTAGAAAGTAGTAACCAAATATGTCATCAAACAGGTATTTAATTGTCAATTGCCATGTTTGTGTGGATCATGTATAACTCCCTGTCATCACTTTGAGATATCCAGCACACCTTAGCAACTCTCCAATGTGTATGTATGTGTGTGTGTGTGTGTGTGTGTGTGTGTGTGTGCGTGTTAGTGAAGTGGCTTGTTTTTACTCATCTTGACAAATTAGGTGGGGGGACACGTCAATAACGCGTGTAGTGCTGTTGGTTTAACTAAACAAAAACCTCACTTAGGGTGAGAAGTACCATTGTGCCAATGTTCACATTTGTGGCTTAAAACATAAAGTCATGCATAAAGAACAAACAAACAAATAAACAAATTGATCTTTATATATACATGCAGCCCTGTTATATACAGTTTCACTAAAAGCTACAGCTACAACAATCCCTTGGTATCCAAACTCTGTATCTGAATTTTTGCTATAATGACTCTTGAAAATTAATACATAAATATTGGTATCTGACAGAAACTTTTACTATAACAATTTTTTTATCTGAGGCTTCTCCATATTATAAAAAAAAACAAAATGTGAATAAAATTCAAGATGCAATACCATGAAGTGTACTGTAATAAATATTGTATCTACTGTAATAAAATGTACTGCATACTATTATGAATTTATCTGAAGTCGCACACTGGACTCTTATCAGCTGTTTCCGATAGTTTCGTTTGTGTAAAAGCATTTGCTCTGTGTCACCACATTTAGTGCACATTTCATTTCTTAAAAATAAACCTACTTACCATTTATTTAAATGCTGGTTGTGGGAAACTCTTCACATAAACCATATTTTTAGTGTAGAAAAAGACGCTCTATTAGGAGGGTGTAAATAGGTAGGATGCATAGCAAGGAATAGGTGTATATTACTTGGAGAAAATGAATATGCATATTGACACCTATTGGGTGATTCAGTCTGTCTATTCCAGCTCCGTGTTCTCTGTGATCCACAAAACAGACAGGAGTACCATGAATCCCCACACCTCCATGACTGTGTACCACTACACTGACGATGTTTAGATGAGGCTACTTCACAGAAGTGAATGACTATTTCTCATGTCATTCTGCTATTTACCTGCTTTGGGAGACTCTCTACAGCTTAGTAGATCAATGTACATCATTCCCATCCACCACCGCTGTGGACACCATCATCAGAGCCCTTCCCCTCAATTATTTATATTTCGTTTACCTGTCACTTTTCTTCAAAGCAAGTTACAAAGTGAAGTTACAGTAATTTACCTATTTTATACAGCTGGAGAGTGGTTTATTCATTTTTACTGAAGCAATTCAGAGCAAGTATTGCATGAGGTGGGTTTTGAACTCTGACTCCTTTGAGTCAAATGACAGTGATGGGAAGGTGGGATTCAAACCCAAGGTTCTTTAAGAGGAATGGAGTGGCCCTATCAATTACATCATTACTCTATGTGACACCTTTCTAAAATTCTGTGGCCAAATTTTGAAAAAGGCACAAATGTACCTTCATCATACAGCTTTGATTCAATTGCATGTTCCATAAATATCTTAGCATGGCATTTAAGTGTGAATAGTGAACATATGTTGGCTCTTTGAATGTGTGGAGAACTGACAATAAATTGGGGATGCGGACAGACATTTCTTAAATCAAAGTTTTTCTAAGTATATGACAACTAAATGCTGCACTGGTTCTGTTTTATTTATGGCACACAGAAAAATCTTAAGATTTAAATGGCTAATCAATGCAGTTACACACATGCACCTCACTACCCATGTTTCCCCGGCTTCTCTACTCTGTGACCTTCAAGCTCCATAACACGTCCTGGTGACCCTAAGGTTCCCTTCAGAAGGAAACAAAATTCCTGATATTGATTGCGTGAGGCATGATGCGATTATGTTCGAGCCACACCATGATGCTGGCAGACCTTTCAGAGCTGTGGTCAAATTATACCCCCCGGGGCACAAGGTCTGGTTTGTAGCAGACAAATGTTATCTTAATGCAAGGATCTTTTTGTTTTGATTGTGATGCTGTTGGAGGAAAGCAGGGACATGAGTTGGACTTGGTTTCTTTGTGGTGTGCCTGACACAGCAGGACATGGAAGAAGGATGGTACAGCTGCAGGCGACTAGCCGATCAGTCACTGTATTTTTCAGTTGTAAAAGTTATGTCTGTCTGTCTTCCCTGTCTGCTGCATTTTGCCAGGCTATGCTTTGTACCAGTTCAAAATAAATTAGAAAAAAAATTACAAAGGGGACTTTTTCTGAACTATTGTACCCCTCACCTAGACTTTCGGATTTTTGCCAAGTCGTACTTTTAGTATGTTGAAATTGTTAGTTTGCAAATGGATGACTGGGTTGTCAGGTATCTTTGTCTTGGTCGGTCATTCTATTATGTTGCTTCTGTGTGTTTTTTTTTTAATTTTATAAGCAGTACTGAGACATAGCAACATAGACAGAAATACCAAGAAGTGGCAAATACATCCACATGCATAAAACACAGTCACACGTTTGCAATAACTGACAGGGATGATCACAAAGCACTATTTGATAAGCTCTTTTGAAATGTAAATCAAAGGTTTGATACTTTCTTACCCATTTTTGATCTTTTTTCATATATTCACTTAGACCTTCAGCTGGTATCTGCATGGGATCTTTTGTCATGACCTCCAAATTGCATATAACCAGTGCTGAATGCCCCATAAGTGTATCACCAACTCCAAATGCCCATTTTTAAAGTCCTTGACTGAACGTTTAGATGAACTTACCAAGGAACAAAGAACCATCGCATATCCTGAAGTCCCGAACATGATTTTTGTTTGTTTTATTTGCTGCCTTGGCCTCCGCTGATGGGCTTGGGTGGACAGGCATGCCCTTTCAGTAGGTAAGGTGTGAACCCCCCAGCTCACAAACACACACACACACACACACACACACACACACACACACACACACACACACACACACACACACACACAATCATAAACTTTGAGCTGGGGTGAACCACAGGCAGCATGGGAAATGATGTGACTCCAGAGAGTGATATGGTTTATGTTTCAAAAGAAAGCAGCTTTAACCCAATAAGCCTGCAGCCAAAGATGAGAAAGACAGCATTTAAGACAGAGCAAATTCTTAACCTTTTTCATGCCACACAGCACTTTTATGAACCTGATGGAAGTTAAGGACCCCCTCAAGAGATAGGCTCCATTAATATTGCACTGAATGCGTTAAAACTTCACTTTCACAGATAATTAACTCTAAAAAAATTGTTTTTTAGAATTTATGAACTCTAGATAGATGGTGTTATTTTCAAAGCAAATCTGTACTTCATGAACCACTTTCAAGTGGTTCATGTTGACGAACCACTAGTCTAAATGTTAGCAAGAGGTTCTCAGTGTGTATCAGAAGCATTTATAGACTTTGTGCCATTTTATATTACACTATGGCTCAATTGGCAAAATTGAGTTTTTATTGATTAGACACAAGTCTGTTTTGTGTGCTACCACACCTGCCCCACATATCTGCTTGTAATAACATGGCTCTAAACTCCTACAAAAACACTGCAGTAGCCTGTTGTACTGAAAGGGTGCACTGTGCCTTTACTCTCTGTGTAGAAACTATATGCCAAAGTATGATCAACAGTGATCCCATCCATGATCATCACATTGTCACAGGCTGTTTTTTTATTCCAATAATATCAATAATACTACACCACGCAGCACAGTGTACCCCCCCCCCCCCCACAGCAACGGTCCATATGAAATGTTANCTACCCCACGCAGCACAGTGTTCCCCCCCCCCCCCCACAGCAACGGTCCATATGAAATGTTACACTTGTCAAGTGGTGAGATGGAATATGATACTGAATGAAGTCATGGAGAAGAAACCAAAGTGAGAGATGGCTGTAGTGCTGGGTGATGGTTTTGCAGAAAGGAATGGGCACAGTGTAGCCATATGGGTTCACAGCACCAACCTAAAGCTTGCAAAAATCAGTCTGATGTATCAGTTCCTAAAACCATATAATCACCAGTGGTTTGGTCACTAAGAAAAAAATAGACATATGTTAGCATGTTCTTGTAATTTGAGTAGCAGAGGCATAATGGGGGGTGGGTTTTGATACCAATTTGGCAGGGAATTTTTACCTTCTTCAAGGTGTTTTGCAATTAATAGTTCAGGGACCTACATGTGTGGCATTTCTTTTCACCCTGTTTTATTCTAGGGGTACAAGGTGGATGGGGTCCCAATCTTAGAGAATATAAATGGGCAATGTGTTATATCTGCACATGCCTGGACCTAAAGTTCCTGGATTGTGAAAAGACAGGACAACCCAGTACATCACATTATTGTTTCTTTCATATATTTTGTAGAATTTTTTTCAAAAATGTGATTGATTAGTCTGCAAAATGGTACCCAAATTGTTCAGAAAGTCTATTTAATTTAAGGAGGTACCTAAAGACATTTTAAAACGTGCATCTCAATACATTAAATAATTTGTGTGATAGGAAGAATTGGAAGCAATTAATTGTATCCCGTGTATCAGCCTACTTCCTCCCATTAAGGTCATCAGTAACTTTTCTCTTGAGGGATAAAATACACTCAGAATGGAGACACAATTTGTTAAATAACTGTTATTATTCAAGTGATTTCTAAATATAGAACTTTACATACACAAAAAATATTTAGTTAAAATTTACTAATATGTTGGCATATTTATGTGTAACAAGATTACTACCATGTGAAAATAATTAAAAATATATCTATTTTTGGAAACCTGTGAATGTATTAGTGTGCCATGCTGTTTTATTACTGTCTGGTATAAAAAAGCTGCTTTTATCTTCTTACTTGCAAGGATGCTACGCTATGAGCTTTCAGATGTGAAAAGGAGGAAAGACATTTAAACTTTGCTCGTGCTCTTTGTTTTTATTGCATTCATTAAAAAAAATCTATGATTTCCTCTGAGTGTTGTTTTGGTGTCAACCACTGGAAAAGTATGTACACTCTCAGTGGTCTGGTGCGCATTTATGTGACTGTCTCTTTAATTGTTATTAGTTCTGGCGTTTTCCCGCATGCAGAGACCAGCACCATCCCCCAAGTCCCTAAGATCTGAGTCACGGAGCTAATTTGGTACTAATTGTGACTGGGTTCATCTAGAGGAGATGGGAGTGGGGGGTTCTGGAAGTCAAGCCCTGTGCTGTAACCAAGGCCACCCCCTCCCCCACTACCACCCTGGGCCCCTCTCTCAACCTTTCCAAACATCTGTGCTGCTCCTTTGCATGCTGCACACATGGGAAGCATTCTCTGGCAAAGCCGTAAGAGTTGGGAGTGCAGAGCACCACACGGGGTCCTTCGAGTTGGATGGTGTCACTTGCAGGCAACTTTTGACAGCACAGGATGGAGCTGCCAGTGGACGTTGACAGGATTGTTTCCCCGGGTGTATAGTGAAGGCAGGAAGGGTCTCCTCTGCTGCAAGGACCATGTGTCTGTGCTGCCCAATTTCAACTCCAGACAAACTGTTGATGGCCAGCAGAGAAGGCAACGGCTGCATCTGCATCCGCGTTGCATATTAGGTGTGCCAGGTGGACTTGGAGTGTTTCGGAGTGCAGTTGCCAAGTCAACATCTCTGTAACCAGGCAACTGCGGGTACAGAACAGGCGTCTCTCCACAGTTGTTTTGATAACTGGCTGGCACCATGACAGCGAGGTGCCATTATTGGATCCACGCAAGTGGCATCCTCATGTCCCCGACGTGCAGTGGACTGTGGGAAAACGGGCGTCTAATGACATCTAACGGGTGCAGTATAGTAATTTGTGCCCGTGTGCAAGTTGTTAGGGTTGAGTCATCTGGTTAATGGGTCTCCGCTGAACACGCAGTGCAGCATAATGCAGTTTTATTGGTGCGGCGAAGAAGCAAAGAGACGAAAAGCTCATCACAAGTTCTCAGCAGTAAGTCCTTGCTGGGCGTTTTGCCTTTTGCTCACAGTGTGCCCACATGATTGAAATACCTCGCCAGCTGTGATATCTTCACCATTTTAGTGCCAATTTTAGGTGGTTATTTAGTCCCAGTTTGTCTGTCAGTTTCACAGTTTACAGACTGAACTTTCTGTACTTGTTTGTCAGAGCATCATGTGGGGTTGGCTTGAATGCATCAAAATGGAGAAGCTTCTCTTGAGTTGTAGTTGGCAGCTCATAACCAGAGATCTTTTTTGTGGTGAGTCTTGTTTGGGGTTGGTGAAACTAAATGCTGGTACATCCAGAGTTAATGGCTGGTCATTCTGACATGCTGTGTTTATCATTATAATTTCCATGAATAAGTTAGCAGACTTTTTAACTGGACAAAATTAAAAATAAATTTACATGTACATGAGGTGTAAATTTTGTGGGTGCACTTGGATACAGTATTCAGATAAAAGTGCAGCTTAACAGTCCCGGATATGTATAAATTCAAACATTATTATATCAAGTGGATATGAATTTTATATTATCCAAAACTATAAACTTTAATTTTCAGTAATCATTCATACTGTACAAGTGAGCTATTCCACCTAACAACAGTGTTGCATTTAATTTTTCTGTACCTGTCCTGTAATCATGAACCCTGATTTGGGAACCACTGCACTGCAGCCAACATTATTTAAACCAAAGGTCTGGCTGCCAGTTGTGGTCCATGAACAGGTGTACTGGGAATGACCCAGAGAAGGGGGAAACCAGATCAGCTCACATCAGGAGAAGAATGGATCAAAATCTTATACTAATGGTTTAGAGTTTAAATCCATACTGAAGAACATTGCAGTGGTTCAACCTCTGCTTTGTCCTTATGTGTTTCTTCTGCTGGTATTCTTATTTACCTCATAGGCAAATTACCTTGACTAAAGGCTATGCTATTCACCCACATACATGCACAGCACATACAAATCCAAGGTCAGACACATGTATACACATATGAATGCATACCCACATGCTACGTTCAAATTACTTGGCTATTTACCTCATGCTTTCATGAAATGCCAATTCCAACTGTTTACTCACTTAGTAATTACTCACTGAGTAATTTTTACCCTATCAATTCAGAGTACACCATTAAATCTTTACTTTCACCAATAATTAAAACATTCTTTATTATTGACTTTGGATAGATGGTGTTATTTCCGATGCAAATCTGTGCTTCACAACTTACAAGCGACTAATGATCAAGAATCACTGGTCTAGATGTTGGAAAGAGGTTCTCAGTATGTATCAGAAAGCTTTTATAGCCTTTGTGGCATTTTATTTGTACACTACAGCCCATTTAGCTTTATGATGGTCTTGTTTTCTGCAACGCTAGTTACAGTCATTTTCTCATTTATACAGCAGGGTAATTTTTATTATATCAATTCAGGATAAGTACCTTGACCAAGGATACTACAGCAGAAGGTGGGATTCAAGCCTGGGTTCTTCAAGTGCAAGGTAGCAGCTCTAACCATTGCACTTTGGAAAAATCGATGTAGTCAATAAACACATAAAGGATATGTTTAAAAGGAGCATTTGACAGACATTGTTTTATCGAAAGATTGATTTTTTTTTCCTTTATGAGCAAGGGGTTCAAATGTAGCTGTGGCACTGGCAAATGTGAACTATGAGATTGGTCTCTTGAGTTTGTTAGCTGAGACCCAGGTTTGTTTGCTTTTAAACCCAGCTCTGCCATGACCCAAGCTGTTGACACCACCTTCATTTAGCAGCTCAAAAGCTGTCCTGTGACCCCACAGCACAGGCCATCAGCCTTCTTTATGACCTTCTTGGTTGTCACACATGAGCCCATATTTCATTGTGTGCTCAGACCAAATGCAATTACTAGTCTGTAATTTCAGAGTGAATATGAGTGGATGAAAAACAGAGCTTTGTTGGAAGGCAATCCCTGTCACACCATGTTTGATGTGGAAAGTGAGATGGGGATTTGGAGAAACTGCTGAGGAAAATTGGATAAACTTATGCTTACTCTCTAAAACTGTTCCAAGAGCTTGGCTTGGCTTGTTTTTAAGGAAATCAGTTGCACAGTGTGCTTGGGTTACCTGTCTAAGGAACAAACATTTCTTAGGCTGGATGCAAGGAGTGCACTGAGTGGAATTAGTTCTCCTGTCTCGTGAAGAGAATGAATCATGAAACATGAACTCACAACATGTAGACAAACTTAGTTGGTGGAATTTTTAGTAGCACATTCTACCTTCTTCTCCTTAGTGGCCTTTTGGCTGTATTTGCACAGACTGGCAACATGTGATCTTGGGCTCCTGGGATTTCAAGCATCATTGCTGACCACGGCAATTCACTTGATCTAGGCATGATTTTGACTTTGAAAGCATGTTTCAGAAATATCAAACTGATCCAGAGAAGTTGACTCTTTTTAGTACAGGATGCACAGTTCATATAGGTTTAATGGATCATGTTCCTTTGTATGAGAATTTTATATGACCATTTTTATCACTTTATCAAATGGCATTTTGGAAATGTTTGAAATGTAAGGTTTTTGTGTTTTGTAGCATAGAAATGTAACAAATTTAAACTTGTTCAGCCTCTCTAATTTAGTTTTTTTTTATATGTAAGAAGTAGTCAACATATGCTTACTACACTTTATCTTGGTGAATTTTTACATTAGCCATTGTGTCAAATATATAGCTGGAATCAAAGTGGAATTTTGGAAGATAGCTCTTTATACAGTCAGTCCTCCATTTTCTTTCTATTTTCTGCTATATGTTACCGCTTATTTTAATTACCATGCTTGGCAGTTAGGGTGTTTTCTCCACTGACATCTTTGTGTGTCATCTCCAGGTTCTGCAGGTGGATGTTCGCAAGCTCAACACGACTTTGCTCCGCACCTTCCGCGAAGGTGTGGCCGCTGCCCTGGACATCCCACCTCAGCAAGTGCACATCAACAGCCTCAATGCAAGTGGAAGGAAAACATCATATATGGTTTAAACCTGTCAAGGAAGACATATTGTTCAATTTAAATATAGTTAGGAATCATTTAGAAATGTAAAGTATTGTATGACTGCCTTAAATACTGCTGCATTTGGTTCATAAACACCAATGACATGGTCACACATTACTGTTCATAAGCTTATCATCTTCATCCACTACTTAAATGGTTTGCAATTTTATACGTTTTTTTTTTCATTTAAACATTAGAGTATTTTGTTATTGAACTAATCTAGATTGAGTGCTTTGTTCAGTACTTTGGCAAAGATGCTCCCTCAGGATTTGAACCCTTTTATTGTAGATCCAGTTTCTCAGGTGTTGCACAAACTGCTGCAACTAGTTCATGTATTCATTTTCAGATTTATCACTGCAGGCCCAGTGCAAAATGCTGCCCAGCAGCATATGAAAAAATCCTACTGAAACAGACAACATATCCATGAGAGTGATGAAATGCTTGACGTATGCTGGGGTTATTGCTACTCCAAATCTGACAGCTCTGCTCCTTCCTCAGGAGAGGAAGAATGGCATTGAGCTATATGTGTCACCAGACGGGTCAGGCTTGGGTGAGCCTCTCCCTTCCAAGGAAGTCATCCGTGTTCTCAACATCCGCCTCCTTCACCAGAGCCTGGGCCGGTTTGGTGTCACTGGAATAACCTCAGAGGTCAGTGCTTGCGCTTGTGACCTGTCCTTAAAGGACCAGTTGCAGTCAGGTCATCTGTTTTGCCAACAGTCTCAGGGTCTGCACACCCCTTGCCTGACAACCTGATAATGTTGTATTATTGTTTTATGTAACTTTCCAGTGATTTACATGCATCATCCCCTATGCATATCTTTAAAAATAACTCTACAGGCATTTTCATTCATATAGGGTTGCAGGAATTAAAACTGTCAGGTTGTGACTTACAGATGAATTCAGTGGGGTTTCCCTTTATGAAAGTAACCTTGTTTTTTTGTGGCAAAAAATAGAATGAAAAAGCTTCTTTCATCCTGTTGACAGGTGGGTGTGGCTTTGCCCATGTGTAAAAAAACAAGTTAGAGCACTAAATGTTACTGACTTTCGTTATGCCACCTTCCCATTATCTTATTTTTAACCCAACTTCATTCCTCTTTTATAATAAGCTGCTTTTGCGTTACTAAAATCTTAAACCAAAGTAGAATTTAACTGATCAACTGATAAACTGATTCTATTCTTTAGCCTCCTCTGAAATGTGCCAGTGTGATGTTTTTGCATTAGGTGTCATGTAAATTCAAGGTATGGGACAGTTTGCTTTAGTTTCCTGTATACATCTCTGGTGAACTTGCTGACTGAATAATTCAGTTCCTTTTCAAGTACATTCACATTTATGCATTATGATGCTTTTCTGCCACATACAACTTGGAGTAAACAAAAGTGGACTTCACAGTTAACAAAAAAAAGCTTAAGATACAGACATAAGGTTATCAGAGCACACCTTTTTTGTCTGATATCACCACTATGCTGGTTCACATCAAACAAGTAACTGCCTGAGAGACAGACGGAGTACACTTTGCCAAATCGTAGCTGAAACTGCGAACCATTGCCTTTCTGATTTTGAGCCTCCTTTGAGGGGACCACCAAGCAGGTGGTGGAGCACAGAATTCTTACTGGGATGTAGGAACTGAATAGGTCATATACATTGTGTCTATTAAAGAAGGCAATATGCTTACATTTCAGAGAGGAGGAAAAGCTTATCTTTATTTTGTAAAATACAAAGCACTTTATATAGATGGAATTTGTTTCCATTCAGCTTCCATCACAATGTGGTAGTACAAGAATGACCACATTTCTGCTGTTTAAAATAGAATGCATGACATAATCCTGGAAGGTACAAAATGAAACTTAGTTTGAATGCTTTTTGCCACACTGGTAAAGTTGTTGTCAGTCAGACCATTAAGTCCTTTGGGTTTTCAGTGCGTCACAGCAAAAATAATTGTGTGTAAAGTATTTTTAACAACTTGCCCCTCAGTGTTTTTGTATTATTATCCAGATGTGCACACCCCTTCAGTTTCCAGTGACATTACAAACAAATGACACCAGGTCACAAAGTTTCAGTCTCTGCTTTATTATCACGGGGTTCCATTCGTGACCCCATTCAGTCTAATTGAATTATAGAAGGTACAACGGCATTAGTAACATGTTTATCTGGATGTGAGGAAGCAGAAGGCAAAGATGGATCCCATACTCAAGCCAGAGATTGTCTGCCAGTTCAGACAAAGCAGGATTAATCAAACTTGAATAACCTTTTCAGTGCGGTGCATTGAGGGACAGTCGAGAAAAGTTATTCCATGCTGTCAAATTAGACTGAATGGAGGTTATTAAAGAAATCCCTGATAATAAAGCAATGGGTTCATTAGACGCATTCATTGTGGATATGAATACAGTCCAGCTCAAATTTGCTTTAGAAGCTATCAATTTCTCACAGTACGCAGAGCAGATGATTCTGTAATACAAGGATCTGTGTTGGTTTCAGGTTCCACTGAGGTGTAAGTGAACCATTGCACCACGCTTGCTGCCGAAGGCTGGCAAAGCGTTATGTGTGCCCAACTTGGAGTGTCACGAATTAATGGACACTGACAAATGGATATCGGTTTAAACCACTAGTCGCGCTCAAGCACCGGATGGCTTTTGCAATTAAAGTCTCGTTTATCTTCACACACATTTATATTCTGCGCCCCATCTCTCCCCGCAAGGCCTGAACTGGCCACTTCATCAGTATGGGCAGAAGCTCATATGACCTATTGTAGCACATGCATAACTATCTGGATTCAGTGCTACTGCCATCAAAAGTCCCCAGCCTGTGCTTTTTGGTCACAACTGTTCCTTGTGATTTTATGCAGTCTCTGTGAGAAATATTCCAGGCTGGATACAGTGCTAACATTACTCGTAGTACACAGATTCCCCCCCCTTTTAATGGCCAAACTAAGTTCATTTTAACATCGTGTTCCTTCTGAGTAGAACGCTAATGGGGATTTATGGACCACAGGACTGCCTCCAAATGGCTAATCAACCTCAGGCAGCAGCTGGAGATTTGTACCCATGGCCCAAAATAACAGGAGACACGTGTTCTTCTGGTGGTCCTGTGGCTTTGTTCTGACACTCCCTCGTACAGGCATTGTGCCCAGGGATTCCCTACCACCTTCTCTATCTCGAATTGGCCCATCAATTTAGGAAGACTGCCTATGTTGATGACCCGCCCCCCAAACACAAGAGCTTTCCTCTCTTGGGCTGGAAGCTGTGTGCCACCGTTCTCAGTTGTCACTTCTACAGACACTAGTTTGACACAGAGCTGAGAGTGAGTAAGATCAAGAAACAGACAGGGTTACGGTGTGTGGGTGGATTGGTGGGAGAGGATGTGGGTGGGACCTAGGAGGAGCTATGGGTGGGGCCTTCCATACACTCGAGCCCCATCAGGATGGGCTTGCCTCCCGTTTGCAGCACGGCTTCACACACCACTCACCTGGTAGAGCGCACTTTGCGGCAGAGCAGTGCAGGTCTCCAGGCAGCCCCAGAGGGGGCATTGGCACAAGCGAGCACACTGACAGGCAGGGCACATGCGGGACGGGACGCTCAGCTGCGTGTGGCTGGATTGGCTGTCAGGGTTGTCGCAGGTAGGCTGGCCGGGCCTGCTGCAGGTGAGTGAGGCAGAACTGGGAGGGGGTTCCCCAGTACAGATGGTTAAGGGAGGGTACTTTGTCACAGTGCAAAGGGACCCGTTCTTACGAGTCTGTTCACCCTTCTGTATCTGTCTGCTGCTTCTCCTTTCCAGAAAAACGTGTTGCAGGGGCAGCACGAGAGGGACAATGTGTGGACCAAGGAGGGATTCTATGCCGTGGTCATCTTCCTCACCATCTTCGTCATTGTTGTGACTTGTTTGATGGTAAGCACCCCCCTTCTATAAATTCACAAACAGCAGTTTAACGGATAGGTGTCGTACAGAAAATCGTCAGGGCTTGCGTTGTTTATTAAATCGATATTAAGGCACTCAAGTCAGTTATGTCACTAGAGAGCCCTGTTTGTAGAGGAGAGGAAGTATCGTCAGTGGGGGTGAGGCGGTGGTTTTAAATATCCTCCCTCTCCCAATCCCCATGCTGCGTCTGCTGCTCCTGTGAATTAGATTAATTATGTGCTGAATCTGCTCAGCCGGAATTCAGTTAGGACCTTACACAGAACACACGGTGCAAAGTATCATGGTGGAAAGAGCTATGACTGGTTTTTGATACAGAACTATTAGTGTAAGAAAAAACCTCTTTAATTGCCCTTTACACCTATGAGGCCTGTGTTAGGGTTGTGGACAAACAGAAGCATGTGTATATGAAAAATTGAGATGTATGATATTATTCCTGGGGTACAACCAAGGAGTTACCAACTGCTTGATTTTATAAAGCAAATTCTTGTTTGCGCACTTTTCTGCTAATTTCTTTTAGCTTTTTTATTTGTTTTTACTTATTTAACTTAGTGCTTCCGGTCAAATAATAGCTGAAGAATATTACTGATGGAAAGAGGAACAAGGATGTTTTGTAGGAACAAGGAAAAATAACAAGATCAGCATAGATTATTATTTACTTTACTTGCTTTAATTTTAAAGCAGTAACCAGCACAGTGTTTTATTTCCATTCCAAATGGGTGAGCTGTACTTTAACTACATATGGCAAATATTTTTGTATAATCAAAAGAGTAAATGAATTTTTGTTGTTAAAGTTGTCTACCATCTGTGGCATTCTGATACTTCAGGTGTGATTAATCCCGATTTAATGGCATCGGCTGGGAAGGCATGTATTTCGGAATGCGACAGTTTTTCACAAATGTACAATAAGACTGGTCAGGAAGGGTGTTGTAAATCTGTGTTAAACACTGCAATCGCTGACATTTATCTTGGAATAGCTCTCGGAGCCCTAGTGCAATTGGCTGAGAGGCTGTGATACAATCAAAACTTAAACTGAGGAGCCATGCTGATGAAACAAAAGAATCACAAAGATTTATGCTTGTTTTAGTGGCTTGCTTATACATCAGTATATATGGATCATATATTTAGTTACAACAAGGGAAAAATCCATTAATAGATGGTGCTCAGTGATCTTATTTTAGCTTGTGTATTCCAAGAGGGGATACTGTACGTGTTCAGTGATCAGTGCGATTGTTCTGCATAAAATGGTTATGCTGGTTAACCTGTATACCTGCCGCATTGTCAGCTTTACTTTTACCTTTATTTATATAGTTGATACGTTTCTACCAAGCAACTTACAGCGTTAAGCTGCTTACAGTGATTTACCCATTTATATAGCTGGGCAATTTTTACTGCATCAATTCAGTGTAAGCACCCTGCTCAGTTCATCAGGAGCTGGGATTAGGCCCAGGGTCCCTTGAGTGCAAAGTGGCAATTCCAACCACCACTACTCTTAAGTCAGCACCTATGTATCATTAAATACACATGCTTGATTTATGTCGTAGCTCACTTGCTTGTTGTTATTATTTCATGTTACAGCACAGCCCTGGATAGCTTGCAAACATACTTAACATGTATGTTGGAGATCAAGCATGTATCCCCCTCTAAGGGTGCAGCTTACAGGAATGTGATCACAAAAGCTCTGATCATCCATAAAGAATTTGTGTCCTACTGCCATTAAATGGTCGCAACTCACAAAAGCTCTTTTAAATTACAACCATCCACACTCTGAGGAGTTTTTTCACGTGCTGCTGTGTGCTGAGTAAACCTGCCACTGCACACATCCCACTTTAGATTTACCACACACCTGTGTGATCATTTTAACACATGCCAGCAGTAGATGGATGTAGATGATGCATACTTATCAGATATAGATACATCTATAAATGGATATTTGGAAAAGGTTCAAGGCTCCCTTTATTGTCCAAAAAAAAACAGAAATGAATTTTGTTGATGTCACTTTGTCCCCAGCAATCTCCTTTTTACCCATGCTTTTTGTTGGAGAAAATCATGTTAGCAGCAGCCAACATAAGGCCTCCTCCATTAACTTGTGACATTAACCACCCCCCCCCCCTCCTGTCTTAAGACACCTGTAGAGAAATTTTCAGTAACCAAAGACGGAAAGACTTGTGATGGGGGAACTACTAACCCATTTACTACTACACTTGCTGTTAACCCACTACTAACCAGTCCTCAAGGGGATTGGAGCTGTTATCCACCCTCTGGTTCTGTCTCTGACTGCAACAGCTATTAACACACCAACAGTGTTTTGTGACACACCTCCCAAGCTTTATCACTTTGTTTAATTGTGGGTGGCATTGCAGACGACAAGTGGAAGAAGGTTACACACCAAGTGCTGATAACCAATAGCTGGCTTTCCTGATGTGGGATGGGTTTGGTTCAGCTGAAATCATCCATGCAATCCAATACTGTGTTTGTTTGATGTTTCTCTATGGTGTAAACTTTTGTCTGCAGAACTTGTTTCCCTGCCCAGAAAACGTGCTGAGGGAACACAAAGCCTAGGCCATTATGCAACTCTTCTCTTTGTGATGACTAATTGTTTTTGTTGTATCATAACAAACACAACGGCTCTCGGTCGGCAGCAGTCACTCTTATGTAACTGTAATTGTAATTTTCTGCATTGGGCATACAATTCACTTGGCCCAGTTCATATTCTTCTGAAAAGAAGCGAATGTGTGATTTACTTGGGTAATAAGTTGGAGCCTAGTTTTCCCTTAACCATTTTCCACAGACAGTATTAACATTTACTTATATGACACTTTCCTTCACAATGACATTTGTTAAGCTACTTAAAGTGACTTTTACACATCAGGGTCATTTTTACCAGAGTAATTCAGAATTGGCCCCTGTTCATGGGTATTACCCCATGAGATGTAATTATGAACTTGCAACCTCCAAATCCACAGGCAGCAGCTCTAATCCCTATCCACCTTGTGTCCTGTAACATCTGCACAAGTTTTCACTGAATTTGTTCCAGTCTTCTGAACTACAAGGGAAGGGACTAAGGCAAGAGTACAAGTGAAAAATTATAGCAATAATTAAAGCAGGATCCCATTTAAAGTCAGTTTACTAAGAAATACCTAAGGTAAATCCTAAAAAGTCAGTTGGTATCATAGTGGTTACAGCTGTTGCCTTGCCTTTGGACTTCGGTTCAATTCCCTGCTTGTGCCGTAGTGTTGTTTAACAGGGATCTTGCTCTGAATTGCTCTAGTAAAAACTGCACTGGTAAATCATGGTTAGTAATTTGCTGAGAAGTGTCAGCTAAGTGAATAAATAGTAATAAAAGCATCAGACATACATGCCTTAGTATAGGTTTTAACCAGGCTTATACAAGTAGCACAGTTTGCGACTCATCTGGGTCAAGTGGTCAGAAGTTATTCAGGGTGAGATTTAGAGAAATTAATTACAGAATCCCACTCGTAGATCAGTATTGTGTGAGACATGTTTATTGTTCTCCCAGTTGGACAAAATGTACAAATATGTATTGGTAACAGGCATTAGCGTCATCAGGCAGTCCATAAATATTTGGCCATGTTATTGAGGTGCACTTGTCAAACAATGTTGCTACAGAAATACTTTTCCCTCTAGTTTGTCCTCTATTTCCTCCCACAACCGCAGGTCCTGTACAGGCTGAAAGAGAAGGTTGAACTTTCAGATCGGCACTTCAAGGAGCCCCCCGGGCGGGACATCCACCTGTCCCCCATCCCAGTACACGCCCCACCACCCCAGACCAAGCCGATCACCAGTATGGTCAGAGTTGAGCCGGCTACCAAGCCCATCAGCGCCTGCCCCGCTGAGCCCCAGAGTGCCCCGTGCCCACCAGCCCCTGAAACAAAGCCCACCCTGTCTGCCAGCCCCTCCCCCTTCAGGATGAAGCCTACTGCTGGGCTCCAGGAAAGGTAAGGTCAGGCAACCTACAGGGAAAAAAGGGCCCCAGTTGTGCATTAGAACAGCTCCAGTGCTTGCATATGATTTTACTTGCACTTCAGAGAACAGAGCATCACCCAAAGAGTCACGTGGTCTTTAATCACGTTAAAGTGGAAGATCCTGACTGAGGCTAAGAAAGTGAACATTGTAACATTAATGTGCTAGTGTCATAAATGCAGTTGTTTTATCCTGTCTTGGAAGAATTTAGTTTTATAGTCACATTCTTAATGTATAATGAAGATGTAATGTAAAATGAAGTAGGACTGTAGTTGAAACATACACACACATACAGTACAGGGAATTATATACAGAAAGCAATGAATAAGGCACTTGATGCAGCTCAACCTGAACACCAAGAGGACTAGAGGGCACTTTGGCCGCCTTTGTGGAACTAGCAGTAGACACAGATGCATTTTTTGAGACACAATATCAAAACTGTTTAAAATATTTTTTACAACTGTCCGTAAAAACATGAAATCTGCAAAGTCGAGGATGGACTGTGTTTTATTTATCTATCTTTTTGAAGGTACTATCCTGTTTGTCTGTATCTGTTTCATTTGTTTAGCAGTTTAAAAAAATCTTGAAAAGTTCCTTTTAAGGGAATATGCACCTTTATCTGAAATAAGTTTTATTGCTTGTCTTTGATATTCAGATCTTTTCAGCATCCATCAATAGTCAGCAAACATTCATATTCCATTTTTCCTGTTACCTCCTCTCCATTACCCCAACATCTTGGTGATATCTCTTACCTTGCTGTTCACTTACTGCTCTGAGATTTTGAGGAAAGTTCTAGAAATGTGCCTGTTGATGTAATAAGTTCTATGAACATAGCATGCCATTCACAGTATTTCTTTAGTTGGAATCCTTCTCATTTCCAAGATCTTTCCTAATAACTTCCTTAAAAACCCTTCGGTGTTGTGTGCATTTGATATTTTGCCTGTGCAGTAACCCATGGGTATCTGAAACTAATTTGTCCCTAAAAACATATCAGACACTGAATTCTTCAGAAACAGAGTGCCACTTTCATAATTTAGAAAAAACAGATACATCACAATCTCAGAACTGTTAATTTTGGGGAAAATCCTCAGGAATAGTAAAAATGACACGCAGTAGTTGTGAGTAGTCACTGCTGTATGGGCTTGAATTTACAGTGTTCCCACTCAGTGATTGAAGCAGGGCAGATTCATTCCTGACCAGCTAGTGGATCTCCCACACATTGCCTGTTCTTTCAGAGCCCCTAGGCTATGGAGCACAGTGATGGCTCAGTATGCAACTTCATACCTTTTCTTGGTTTTCACTTATGCATTTATAGGGGCTGAAATAATATACTGTAGCACCAGCTGTAGTGCATGCAGGTGTAAATGAGAAATGTGTGTTTGTTTTTTCCATCCAGAGATTCCAGTCCAGTGTGTTAATCGTCTAGAGTGCTGTAATCCTGTTTTATTGAGGATGCTGAATAGTGCAAGGAATGAATGGGGGCATTGTTGTTGTTACAAATGGTCCAGGTCATCAGGCAGAACTGTGTAACACGGTCAAAATTCTGTCAGTGTTGGTGGAGGTGGCATGGAGGGGAAGGCCTTAAATTATCACAGTTGCCACTGTAGCTTTGAGGTGAGGATTACCAGGTCAAATCAGGGTACTTTCAGTCTTCAACCCCATTATGGGATTTAGAGGTAGCCAAGATGCCTCAGAGCATCCCCCAGATCCAGGTTAGTTCACATCCTGTGGGAGTACCACAGAACTTCTTACCATTACTGGTCTTCCATGGTCACACATATTCCAGAAATATTCCAGCTGGAAGAACACTTCCTGGCATGCTCTTATAGAGCAGTTACAGAATTTAGGGTAAGATGAAGGAATGTTGGTCATCGATTGACTGCCACAGCCCTTGTATTAATTACAGCCTCAAGTTACATTAAGATTAAAACTGTGCACATCAGGTGGTAGTTTGAAGACACCAACAACAACTGGGCAGCGTGTTTTATGCAATCCAGTATAGGACAAGCCTGCCATCTGGTGGTACCTGTATTGATTCCATCTGCACAACGTTGGTTTTCTAGGCAAGACGTGGTTCAGTTGCCACCTGTTGGCCACCTGTCAAAAGTTTATATTTATTGGGCTCTTCTTCTCCAAAGTGAATCATAATGTTAGGTAACCTACATTTATTCACTACTTCATACAACTGAGCAATTTTACCAGTGAATTTTAGGACAAGTACCTTGCTCAAAGGTATTAAAGCAAGAGGAAGGACTGGAACCTGGAGCCTTAGAGTTCAAAGACAGCAGCTGTAGTTTTAATGACTTAAAATGTATAGCTTTGTGTGTGTGGCCATATTAATACAGGTGCAATTAAATTCCATATTTTTCCTTCGTGCTGCAGGACCACATTGTAGCATTCAATAAACTGGCATTTCTTAGTCTGAACATCACATTTTGATTTTAGTGTGATGTTCTTTAAAGTGTCAAAAAACGGACTCGATATGTTTTGGAAGGATAACACTCACAAGGTATGGAGGTCAGTGAATATTGTGAATATTATCAATCACACTTGCCTCAATTTTTGATATGCTTCAGAGTAACTGATGCGACACAAATACCCGGCTACTTCCCAAAATTACTTGTTATAAAATAACATGAAGGGAGGAGATTTAAACTCAGGACCTTCTGTTTGTACTGCAACTGCTTAAAGTACTATTCCCCCTTCTACAGATTTTTAGTTAAATGGAGCTGTGGCCAGTTTGCTGGGTTGGGCCCACTGTACTTAGACTGTTGAAAAACACTTGCATTAGTGGGTAAAAGTACAGATTTGTCAATGTCACTGTGAATAAAGTATGTCTGTAGCATCAAATAACATCAGATAATATCAACATCAAACAATATCAAATAACATGTTGCTAGAAGTTCCTGTCACACATCTCCTGCGAGCTTTTTGTGACCAATAATAGTACTGTTCTGGGTTGTTGTTGGCCAGGACTTCAGAGGAAACCACGATGGTCAATCATGTCCAGTTTCCATGGTAACAGGAAGCTCAGATGGATGGGCTGTTGACCGCACCCTTCACTTCTGAAGCCCTTCCTCTCTGGCTAAGCAAGCAAAGAGGTTAAGCAGTACAATAAAGGTGTGTCAGCATTGCCACCACACTGCACAGCTGCTCTTGTTACAACTTTCAAGTTTTATTCTTAGGAGAACAAGGGTGTGAGGATGGACCTTAGGTCAAACCGTGAGACTCGCGCATCCTTTCATCTCTGATTTTTTCTTTCTGATCTCGTGCTATGATCTTGCCACGTACAGAAAGTTGTTTCTTTTGATCTCTCCGTGTATGTTGTAAATGTTCCTATATGTGAAGTGTTTCATCAGAATAAATGAAGTTTAACATGTACATTGTCTGGGGACTGTATAGGCATATAGGATCAGGCTTGGTAATCCAGGTTGTTTTGAACACCAGTATGAATTCTGCAAGCTCTAGCTGCATCAAAAGCAAATTCTGTTTACTTGACAGCTGCATAAGAAAAATCGAAGGCCTTTTCTATTGTCCTATTAATTTTCTTTGTATAGTCCAGCAAAGTTCCCATAACCTGAACCCTCACATATCCACAACAAGGGAGCATAACCCCTTGAAGGTGTATTGGATTTTGTTCAATCTCAGCTCTTAGTTGTGATATTGAAGTAGTTTCCTCAATAATGTCATAAAATGTAGCATTTCAGATGTCAGCCAGGCTCTAAAAATTTTTGTTCCCTAAAACTTTGAAGTCTCTGCAGCCTGAGGGTCACCATTGTGTGCTGGAATTTCCCGTTCATATGTAGCTCCTGTTAGTAGTTTACACTTGTGCCTTACTTAACTGTTTTAATTCATTTGGTAAAATCCCCCTCCTTAGGCAAACTCCTCTGGGCCAAAAAGGGGTAACAAAGTTAAAAAACCAAGTAAAATGTATTATGCATGACAATTACAATATCAATATATTTTATAACACTTCAACAAAAATATTTCTACTTTGTCTTTATTGTTATACTTTCATTAATTTGCTCATCCATAGCAGTTTTTCCACAACAGTGTTACATGAGTTGGAAGTGTATCCTGCAAGCACAAGGCATGGGTCATGGTACATGGGTACACTGGACAGAGATACATTGATAATTTGGTTCACAAATGTTGAATTAACTAAGATGTTTCTTAAGATCACAGAAAATGACAGTCGATAAAGCATGATGACACCATGCTGTTAGAGCTGCTGTGGACCATTATACAAATGTTTGTTTAGGTGTTTTTCATTTGATTGAGAGATTAAAGCTTTATTTATTTTACTATAAGGGTATTCATATTATTAAACCTGTTTGTATGACTGTAGCTGTGAAAAGGCAGGAGGGAGAATAATTCCATCTCTGTTTTTTACACCTCCCTGGCAGTAGGAGAATCCATGTGTTTCCCATGTTAAAGTCCTTCATTGTTATCCCTCACCATTGATTGTTTCTTTGACTTCCATGGGTAAAAACTAAACTTCTAAAGTGTCCAAAGCACTGCTCTTTGGAAGAAAATACATTACATAATCATTCATTTAAATAACTGAATAATTGTCACATGTTTATTTCTATAAAGACTCAAAAAACCTTGGTTCATATCCCATCTTCTACTCTAATGCCCTTGATCAAACTACTTAATCATGAATTGATCTAGCTAAAATTACCCAGGTTTAGACAAAATAATAATAATAATAATAATAATAATAATAATTATAATTATTATTATTATTATTATTATTATTATTTTATTTTTATAAAAAGTTGGGTGTGGAGGTTCATACATTACTTCCTCCTCATCCTCAGGATATGAGGATGTTACTTAAGTCACATTCATAATATTTTTCCCCAGCACATGAGAAACTGTTGCTCCCCTAGTTTCATACAAGTAAAATGGGATTTAAGGAGCAGGATTTGACCACTATAACCCACAGATGACTTTAGCTGAGTGAGAGTATAGGTGTGTGGTGGTGTACGTGTCAACTGAAGAGTATGTCTCCCTCGGCTCGCTCTCACAACCCCTATTAGGTATGAGAATGTTTCTTCTATATCTTGTTTCTACTGATGAATTATGAAATGGGTGAAACAATCGTCTGTTGTTTATAAGGGGGAGGAGGAAGAGGCCTATCAAGGATGTGATTATAAGGGAAAAAACATAATAAGCAAAGCAGGACAAAGGAAACTGTAATTCACAGTACACGGCTGGTCCAGGAAGCCAGGCCTGATGATGAAGTACTGACAGCAGATCCATGTTACATAAAAGTAGGTTGGAACGTTTGCGTAACCACTTATTAAGAAGTGTGCTCCTGAAATGCGAAATATAACTGAGCAAAATGTTTTTGTGCGTCAAGCACTCTGGTCAAGAACACTGTGAAGTGTTAGCCACCCAGGTTGTTCCCAGACTTGAATAAACACCTGATACTCACCTTTTGTGTTAATTGACCATTCTTATTAGTAGCATGGTATTTTATTACATACACCTCAGTTTGCTGAACAGGAGAACTTTGCCCACTTTAATCTGGGTACTTAATTGAGTTTTGCACACCTCCCTTTCTAAGACTTCAATATGGACACCACTGTAAATAGTTGTACTCAGAGATGCACCTATTCAGGTTACAAGAATTAGACTTTGAGGAATTTCACTTAATACTTTAGCTTGCAAAGCATTTCTTCACATCTACAGTTATCAAATTTGGATTTTGTGAGCCTCCCCACAGCTCAGTGAGACAAGAGCTTCCATGCAGGTTTCTTTACAGTTATAGTTTATATCTTTACAGAATGTATATATTTTTACTGTGAGCTGCTGCCTCTCTGTGCCGGGGCTGGTCTGGTACGAGTTCAAATCCGTTTTAGTTTGTGTGGAGTGTGGAGCTTACATGTTCTCCCAGTGTCTGTAAGGGTTTACTCCAGGTGCTCTGGTTTACTCCCACAGTCCAAAGATATGTATTTCAGGATGTATTGTCACTGCCCATAGTGCGTGTATATGATTGTGAAAGGGTGTGTGCGGTCACCTTGCAATGGACTGGTGTCCTGTTCAGGAGCAGTTTCATAGCCCAGCATCCTCTATTTCCAGGATAAGATCCAAACTACCACAACTCTCCTCAGGAGAAGCAGTTACTGATGATGGATGGATATATTTTTACCCTTGAAACAAATGCTAATCACATGTTCGATTTATGCAAAGGGTTTTTTGGGAACAGATTACATTTGTAAGGTGAGAACAGTACTGACCACATTGACCACTGACTAAATTGATCATTGCCTTGAACAAGTTAAATGATGTTCACAATTAGTGATGTATAACTGAAGATAAAGCATGTCTACATAATTTTGATGAGGTAAAAATGGCTTTCTTTTCATGTTCTAGGAGCTGAAATTTATAAGCAGTCATCTAAATCATTCTTTAACTTGAGTTATTTAAGCAACAATAACAAAAATTACTTTATGGTACAGTGGCACAGCAGGTAATAAAACATCTTATTTATACAAATGGAAATAGATTCAGACCACTTACAGTAGCCTGTGTGGAGGTTGGCAGGCTTCCTGCTACAGAACAAAGACATGTATTTCAGGTAGACCGGTGGCTATAAATTGGTTATAATGTGAGTGAATATGTGTACCTACATTGTGATGGACTCCATCCTGACTAGGATATATTCTGCTTGACCTAATGACCTAGGCTTCAGAGATAGTCTCCAGGCCAGAGAAAAGTAAGCTTACAAAATGTGAAAAACTCTATAGGTTTTTTAGAATTCTCTTAGAATTTTCATTATCTAAACAGCGTGGCATTTTTCACATGTTTCTTATTTGAATAATGTTACTGTATGTTATCTTATTCTAGGACATTCATTATTGTAGTGACCATGGGTATTGACTTGAAACTGAGAGGTTGGTTTGAGTCCTGTCCTTCCACTTTTGTATTGCCAAAGAGAAGTGGAATGGAAACTGCTTTGTTTAAAGTCATCAACCACAGAGCCAAGTTTTTCATTTACAGTAGTGTGTAGTGTAGTGATCAGAGCTCTCACCCTGCAGTCCATGGACACATGTATTAGTCCCACCATCTGCTGAAGTAACCTTGCTTCTTAGTTTTTACACCTTAACAAAAGTGCAGGAAAAGCAAGCAAGAGACCATAATGATTTGTAGCATGACTATACAAGGCTTCTCTCTCCTCATTGTTCTAGAACATTAATAGACACCTTGAGAGCTATTGGAGAGGGGGTGTGCCTGCAGTCCAATTCTGAGTTCACCTAGGGATGAGGCGTGCGACCCAACCAACCTGTGCATCCCAGGGCCCTGAGACTGACTTTTTGCTTATCAAGGGCTTCAGAGAGGTCTGATTAAACAGGGGAAGGCTGGAAAGGGCTGTTTGTCCACTTTCTTCCTACCCAGGTTACTGAGTACTTCCTCCTCTTTTTGCAGCCCTGATTGCTTTCATGGGTGTGGTCCAGGGCAGGCTTTATGGGCCGCTTCTTGTTCCTCATCTTCTGTCTTTTTTGACACAGCAGCCCAATATCGAACCTTTTGATGTGTCTGTTCCAATTATTGACTCTTCATTCTGTGATTAATTTTGTGAGCATTTTCATAGCAGATACCACAGTGGTTAGCACCTTCACCACTGGATTCAAAGGACTCAGGACTGAATCTCACTTCTAGCTGTAAGCAACCCTTGAGCAAGTTTACTTAGGTTTGTAAATGGGTAAACCATTGCAATTAGCTTCTAAATCAATCTATCTCTATATCTAAGTTTGATCTCTGTTACAGATGTACAAAATTCAATATGCTGAAAGGTAAAAGTTTGGTGATATATAATTTATTACTCTGTGCACATCACTGCAGTCAGCAGACCCACTTTTGTCAGTTCAATTTCAGGAGAGAGTAGCTGTTGCATGTGAGCATCTATACACCAAACACAACATGTACAGCGGACTGTTTCTTGTTTTCTTAGCCCAAGCACAACTGCAATGGGAGGGGTGACAGGAGTGGGGGTGCTTCAACATCATCATCATCCCTATGATGTCAAGTGGCAACAGAACCCAGTAGATAAAATAATATGTATAATCTGTTTAATTTAGTTAAAAATTTAATAAAAAGTTAAAAATGTTAATAAAAAGTTAATAAGCTATTATATATGACACACACACTGTGCTGTTTACATTAGTGACATAAAGGTAATAAAGTTTGGTGATATTTTCTTAACTTTTCTTTCCATTTGACAATGAGCTGCATGTATCACTCTATGCAGCATTCGCATTTGACAGCACTAACATTACTTATGTATTAATTGCAACCACTTTTTCCCCTTCTAGCGCTACACTTTTTGAGCCAGACAGCTAACACAGCTGATTAATTTATAAACTTAAGTTCAGTTTCGATTCATCAGCATACAGTAAAAGCTCATGATAACATGCACCATGAGAAGATAAACTCAGACACGATGCGATCTGTGATTGGCTCCTGTCCTCCTGCTCCATTTCCGATCACCAAAAGCCTCTTGTGATAGCAATGAATAGACAGGATTTACTAACAACAGCATATATTCGGGTGAAAGTTCTTCTTGGTATTGTTACTTTTGTAGCAGTGGTGTAGGAGCTGTGGCTGCATGTTTGTGTGTCTAGCTACTGTGGGGACTTCTAGCGAAACTTTTGACCCTCTCTGGGTTTAAGAGTTATTTCATAGGTCTGTTGTTTGCTCTGTGTTTGAACATGCTGCAGAGAAACAAAATTTGTGTTCCTGCAGAGCTGAGCACAGTCAGCCTATGGGTTGTTGCAATATTTTTAGTCTTTTATAGTTGGGATACATTTTTTTAGATGCACATTTTGTTTTTGTAATTCATCCATCCATCCATTATTGCTAACTACTCAGTCCTGGTCAGGGGCACATTGGTCCATAGCCTCTGCCTTCTATGAATGGGTGCCAGGCTATGAAAATACCTTCAGATGGGACCACTAGTACATCGCAACATTTTTTTTGTGACAGTCGGATTATTTCCTCCACATACGTTTTTTCTTTTCACACAGTTACTAAAAGATTGAAATACAAAACGTTGTTTTATATTAACCTCACAATAATATGACACTGCATTTTATACAACAGAACTTATGGATGTCACATTTTGTATTACGGCAGGGGTTTTTTATTTGCTGATCTATTTTAGGAATGGAACTTTATTAATCTCCACAGGACACATAACATAAGACACTCATGAGACAGACCCAGACCCTTCACATGAGATTTTTGCAAGCAGGTTTTTCAGATAGCATACGGTGTAGTGTGCTTTGTTGACATCAGTTACTAACCTATACAACTCTCCAGTGGACATTCAGGGGAGAAGAGAGACAAAACAGAGGTTTATAAATGTGCACAACATCCTGGTCTCACACTCCATGCCAGCCAGGCTCTCTTCTGACTAATTAATGTCTTCCTCTCAGTGGGCTGGGTTCAGTGGGCCCTCATGGCAGGGCTTTGGCATCAGCCCAAGGGGATGTGCAGGAAGGCTGTCCTCATCACCGATGCTGGGTCACAGGTCGAGGGTGCTGACAGGGGAGGGTGCTGACTAGTGACTAGGGAGCTAAAAAGGCAGGTGCCAAACAAGGTGTGGTCACACAACAGGAACTCTAAACCGAGGCTTTTGAACACTGATTGAGCCCCGATAAACCACTGGATATAACATGTATATGTACATATCATATGCAGAAAAAATCACAGGTGGCTCAAAAAGTTGGATCATGTATCCCCTAACAGAACACTGAAGGTGTACAAAGGGTTGGATTGAGCACATTGAACCTGTTACTTTTGCAGGTGCATTTTGAAGCATTTGATATCTGGCCAGAATCAACTATTTGAACTATTGTGTTATAGTCAGTATTTAAGGAGGGAAAGAAATAACTGCCAGTACTCCCCTTACTGATATGGTGGTTTATGTGTTGGTCAACATCAGCAAACTGTTAGCTATTATATTTGGAATTTCCTTCCAAAAATATAATAAATAAATAAATTTCCTGTGTGTGTGTGTGTGTGTGTGTGTGTGTGTGTGTGTGTGTATTACACACTGACAAATTTTCTCATGCTCCACACATGGGGCAGACACCACTCGTACATGATGTAGACAGATTTTTTTGCCACACATATGCACAAGTATAACGTGAGCACATCACTATGGCTGGCGCACGTTACAATCAATGCCGTCTGCATCTTCAACCACAGGAGCCAGTAGCTGTGATATATGAGCAAATGAAAATGTAAAAATTTAAGGTGAAATTATGCATCATCCAAACACAGCACTGCACACATTATTGATGTACAGGTAGTAAAGTCTGGCGGTATATACTTTGTTTTTTTCCCCGTTTCCACTTGACTCCGATTGCGGTATCACTCTCTGTGTTGTCTACATGTCCAAAAGCACTAACAATACTTGTGTACTAAATCTAACCACTTTAGTGGCAAAATAACTTGGTGATTATGTAATGTGTTATTAAGATTTACCTTTACACCGTTACACCATTTCGACCAGGACAGCACTGGGTAACTCAGTGAGTTATAAATAATGGTCTGGTACTACAGCAGTCTTTTGCTGGGAGAGCAGTTCAGCCAGAGAATCAGGTTCTCCAAGGTAGAAAAGAGCACCAGGAGCTGATGAGAAGTGCCAGTACAGAGAAAGTAATGGAAGTGCCGGTACTGTATACTGGTGAGTACAGGCTCCTTGTTTACCATTAACAAGGAAACAGCTGTGCCAGGGTTCAGCAGTTTACCTTTTAATCAATCAGTCAAGTTTATTTAATGTAGTGAGTTTTTGCAAGCATTTTTTAGAGGGAATTTTTAAAAAGCCAATGTGGGCAGAAACTAGAAACAGCAGGTGTTATATAGTAAAACCTCTTGATAAAGGTATAATAACAGGTCAGTTTTTAATGGTGCAAATAATCTGGTCCATTGGTAAAGTTGCTGGTGGGAAGGGAAAAATGATCATTATTTAAATGGTCTTGAATGATTGCGGTTGACCATCATTTTACTGTGGTCAACAAAGTGATATTGATATATCAAGCTGGATACTACCTCGAGGCTGTGCTTTGGGTTATTGAGTTTGTCTGTGACCTCTGGGCCTGATGGTTTAGAGTGAGAAGTATTTCAAAAGGAAATAACAGCGAGAGAACCAGTGGTATTTCCCAGCTATTAATAAAGTTATGGGTATTAATGCCACAGTTGCACCTGGTCAATAAACATTGGTGCTGGAGAAGTCTCCTTCTGATTGCCCCTCTCCATAGACGAGGCTCCAATGTCTCCCTGGTCCTGGATATGAGTGCCCTGGGCTCTGTGGAGCCCCTGAGCAGCGGGGTGGCCCCGGCCCGTGACAGCGCAGCACTGGAGTACCTGCAGTCTGCCAGGCGCCTGCTGAGCCGCCAGCAGCTCCGGAACGCCATGCTGAACACTCAGACCCTTCACGCCGAGTTTGCGGTGAGAAGTCAGTATTTGTAATCTCGGGCACAGTGAAATGTAGTATTTCTCAACCTTATTTTTAGCTGTTTACTGTGTTTTGTGCATTGAAATCTTACATTTTTCAGACTTCCACTACGCAGTCAGAAATATTGTCCTTTCATATCTTTACTTCATTACCCTGTTTAATCACTTAGTCAAGAACATAGTGGTACACTCCAATAACTATTTTTAAAAAATCATAATTGCATGTGCACTTCCCCCACATTTTTCATTTCATTTCTGCTGATTTCTTATTGTTTGCACTGCTGCTTACACTTTCTTCTTCCCAACATGACATTCTTGTTTTATACATGCCTCTGTTAATGAATATCATGTGTACACTTCTGCAGGAAATCCCAATGAATTTTGTGGACCCAAAAGAACTGGATATTCCAACTCATGGTACCAAAAACAGATACAGAAGCATTTTGCCAAGTAAGCGTTGCATGTAGAATTTGTCTTTCATATGGCATGTTAAATAAATGTTCCTCAAATGTCATAATTTATTCTATCATTTTTGGAAAAACTGCATTTTTAGTAGCGCAAACTGGACTTTTTACAGATTTAAATTGCTGCTGAGCCAACCACCTTGATCTGTGTGCGTATACATGTTAACCTTAACAAATGAGCATGAGTTCACTGTTAAATAGATGGCTCATCAGTCATTTGGTCTTCAGAATAAGTTATCAAGCACTGGCCTTCATTCAGTTTTACCCCAATAACATTTCATAGCTTATCACCCAACCAGAGGTCACGGATCAGACTCCCGCTTCCCCCGCCAAAGTCACCAAGCTCTGATTGGCTAGGGAAGTTACTGATTGTAAGGAATCAGGCTACTTCCCTTGAGAAGCATGGGCAGACAAACCACATCTCCAACATAGGAGGAAGAGCTTGATTGGCCCCGACGTCCGAAGCAGGTGGGGTCAGGGTTAGCGCATGGGTGAAGTGTACTTTCCATCGGCTCAGGAGACGCCGCAAGAACAATGCACTTAGGAGTAGAACTGACTGTTCTTGCCCCCAGCTCAGTCTGCTGAGATTGTTTAATGAAACAATCAACCGTCCGTTGTGCTCAAATGTTATCGGCTTCCCCTTCGGCCTGGCTGCTTCCTCCAACGCAGCACTGCAAGTTTTGTTATCAGTGCTTAAAGCCGTGCCGTTCCTTCCCCTCAGCTTTTTGTAAGGAGTCAGGCTAAAATGTTTCTTTGAACCAGACATGGAGCATTTTGCAGCTCAATTTAAAGTCCATCAAGATAACATACCTAGTACTGAATCGCAACATTGGTTCTTCAGCTGAACCACATAACCACAATGACAGCTATCACAACCTGAACTTTTAACCATCAGTGTGCAAAGGACAAAACAAAGTTACCAAGTTTTGCACAAGTCCACATATTGTCTAGTAATAAGAAATCGTCTGGATCAGAAATAGTTCCCCCCTGTTCCTGCCCCCACAGGACATATCAGACCTGTGATGGTTTGACTCCATCCCCCTCGTTCTTTCTTGTCTTTTTTGTTATTGTCTGGAGTTCAGTGGCTGGGAGGTGTCTGTGGCCCCAAAGATAGGGGGTTACATGCCAGGTTTTCCTGTAGTGGGTGTAGCTTCCTCCTGGCCAATCTGCTGAAGAACAGTTTAACGGTTCAAACTGGTGTTAAAAATACAAGTGGGATTCAGTCCAAGTGAAGCAGAATGGTTTGATTGGTTGAAATAGGTTGAGCTCACGTCAAGAAAGACCTAGAACAAGTGCTTAAACCAAAAACAAGAGGTTTGGATTCCACAACCTTCAAGCAGTGTCTGCAATGAACAGGTTCAAATTAACAAGTTTTAATAAATGTTCTGAAATACAGTAACCCCCAAAATACGTACAGCGTACGTGACTTACAGATTTTCGTATATACAAGGGAACTTATTTAATACCCTTTACCCCAGTTGCAAATGATACAAATACAAATATGAGGGAGACATTTCATGCTTACGAGTATCATAAACCGAGCATGGGAGAATTTACAAAAGTTTGTGCTGGCGCTAGTGTATGAGTGAGTGTGCATCTGTGATCGGTTACTTACCTGTTGGGCTCAATGCACACAAGTATAATTTGGTCCTGAGTGGACATATGTATATATGCATGAGAGTGTAAATAAGTGACAGTATGAGAGCAGTGCGATTGTTTGCAGTCTTCACTATTAAATAAAAGTTGTTCTGAAAATGTGCTGCCCAACTCTGAGCCTTTTTTATTGCTTGTTGTGAGGAACCTACAAGGAACAGCCACACCCAGTTCACTGGTGGCACTACTACCCATTTCTATCTACAATTACTATCGCCTTTGTTTCAAAATGTACTCGATCCTCAGGTCCAATCTTGTGATTTTATTTCAATTTATCTAGTGTATCCCTGTTATTAGTATAACATGCCTGTATATTATTAATAAAAGGAAATGACTTTTAATACAAATATTATTTATCAGTTTTTGTGTTACTTGTGCAAACATTGTGGTGATTTTGGTGGCACAGGAACACAATATTTTTCCCATTGAAATGAATGTTAGTTACATCTGCAACTTACCCGATTGCACCTTATGCACAGATTTCTAGGAATCCATTACACTGATAAGAAATATCTGTATTTTGTGGACAACTGCAAGAAAATTGGTCACCCAGTTCTGTTCTAAATGGGACTCTAGTTTTTCATTTTGAAGGTGATTTTAACATACTTTTAATGTTATTTTATTGTCAGTAATATCTAATTCCATCTGTAGCTGCTCTTTGCATGGGATAGAAATATTGAATACAAAGTCAATGGAAAATAGATTTCCTCTGTGCTGATTTTTTTAAATGAAAGAGATGTAAAGAAATGGCCCTGACAATAAAAAGTTTATCATAACCTGGGAAATATCCTGAATCACATTTCACGCATAAAGATTTCTGTTTTGGGTAAGAGTTTGCAAAGAGTTTGAACACATTTTGTCCATTGGAGAAATCGCCTGTGGATTATTGTGTAAAATTTGCCTTTTTGGTAGGATTCTTTTTCTTTCACTGAATCATGCATGTTCTTGTTTCATAGATCCTCACTCCAGAGTGATATTAAAGGCCAAGAATACATACGATCCACTCAGCAGTTATATAAATGCCAACTACATCAGAGTAAGTTTGTGTCCTTTCTGCATTGTAGCATTATCTACTCAGACTGTGAACTCGCTCACTATTATATAAAATGTTTTATTTAAATACAGTATTAGAAAACTTACCTTCCTGTACTGATTTATATTTTGTATCTGTATTAATTTAAATTATAAGCTACTTTCTTATAGCTCCATGGGGTTTTGATTTACTCAGCTTCTACAAAACTCCTTCACATAAAACTGTAAATTGGCCAAGTACTGTCACATAATGAAAAATGTAAAAGTTGACAATGCTTGTCATTCATTGTGTTACGTAATTAGGTAACAGCTTAAGGGTGCATGACACTTTAAGCTCTATGAATTTATGCGCTCAAAAAAAAATTTGCTCATGAGACCCTTGGTGTTACTTCTGCCTTTAAAAGATTCACAGATTGCATTCTATATATGAGAATTGTAGAAACATAAAATTAAAATCAGCTTCATTTTAAAATATATGTTATGTTCTATATAAATATATCATGTATAGTTTTATATTTGGCTGTCCCTCAAAACTCACCATCCAAGATGTAGATTTGTGAGGAAAGTGGCAAAGAGACCAACAATCAGAGGTCAGCAGCTGAAAGTGCTGGTAAGGGGCACCAGTCCACAACTACATATAAGGGATATACATAATCTAGCCTAGTTAGTTTTACAGTTGAAACTTACAAACCATTTGAACAGCATTCACCTTTTGAAACTGAACTTTTTTATTTACCAGAACATACTCAACAGAGTGAAAAATTTTTTTTAAAAATTCACTTTATTAAACCTAAGTCTACAATTTAGTTGTTTTTCTGCATTTTAAGTATTATTGAAATAGTAGTTCACATACACCTGCATAATGCTCCTGAAAATCATTTTACTACATTTCAAGAATCTGGCTATTTTGAGAACCACTAGCCAGTAAAAGGAATTGGTGAAATCTTAAGTAAGGAGCATTCGCCTCTCCTTACAAAGAACAGTTTCCTGGTCCAGGAAATTCAGGATAATCGTTTTCTCTTTAACGCCCTGGACCAAACATTATGACACAAAACACGTCGTCCTTTGACACCAGTGACAATACCCTAACTGCACCATGGGAAATGATTATCGCCATAGAGACAGACAAGGATCAACACAAACATAACCAGTCAAAATGAAGGCTGCATTCAGTCCCTTATATGGGCACAGCAAACATCATATGTCTCGCACATAGCTTTTCTATTTCTTTATTAAGTTGCAGGCTTGAATTAAATATGCACTTTAACATTGTATTTAATAGATTATTTTTAAATGAACTTTGTTTAAAAATAAACCTGGTTCTAACTGTGTTAAGTTTTGCTGCAAATCTGAAAATTAAGTCAGGTAACTAGCGTTGAATCATATTACCAAAATATTGTCTCTTGTTAAGGAGAATCCAGTTCCTTTCTAAGGCATTTAGATACCTCCTATTCTCAGCTGCCTCAATCAGCAGTCTTAATGGCTGGGTTATTATTTATTCTGTGGGTTTTTAGTTGCAATTATAACAGTAACCTTTTCCGCATTTTCAGGTATGTCAACACACCCTTGGCATAGAAGTTTTTCCTAAAGCAGGCTTCTTGATGGTGTTTTACAAATGTGCATTTACATAAATAAATGTTACAACTTTTTAAATTTAATAAACAGTTGTTTTGCTTAAGCAAAAAAAGCCTTCATAACCATCAGAACTGGTAATTTGGATGTACTCACACTTGTGCCAATGATAATTTACAGAGCATATTCAGCCATTCTTCACAAAATGGAATTAGCTTTTCCTCAAAATCAATTAGGGGGTTGAAATGGATCTTTTTGATAGTCTCACTCTGGGATATATAAAGAAATAAAAGTTCACAAGGTCACTGCCTATGTATTTCACTTTGCAAAGCATGCAGACTCTGTTCTGCTAAAGGTGTTTTGCAGTGTTACAAACAAATGACGTTTGATTGTCATTTGACTGAAGTATAAAGGTTTATTCACAGTAATATAAAAATATGGGTTTTTAAAGCTGTTATGTAATTTAAACTAAACTTAAGGGTTACATGTTTATAGTTTATTTTTAAGGACTTAAAGGTTCTGGGGTCAAATCCCCTGAGCAGGGTACTAACATGAACCCATAGTACTAAACTGTAATACTTACTCACCTGTAGTATCTATGAGCAAGTTACTACCCTTACTCTAAAAAAATTGCCTAACTATATAAATAGGTAAATTGTTGTAAATGGCTTCATGTAAATCTCTCTAGAGATAAGCATCAGATAAATGAATTCATAGCACAGAATGTGCTCTTTCAATTGTGATTTATGTTTGTATTGCATTTATCAATGGTTCTGATTAATGAAGACTGTCAAAGTATATAGGTTTCTGTATAAATTGCAGGAAAATAGCAGGACTGACACCACAGAAGGACAAAAATGTTATGAGTTTGAGACATGAGTATGTATCACTCTCCTAATTATCCTAAACATCTGATACAAGTTGTTTTATAGATTAAAATGTGTTTTACAAAAGTAAAATGACCACCCAGTGTTACACAAGGTTGTCTATGTACATATTTTATCTAATTTGCAACTATTAGAAGCAGTTGCAACATAGTAGAAAGGGTATTCATCTTAAAATGGAAAAACCAGGGTTCAAGTCACTGCTCCTGCTATAATACTCTAGATTCACATACTTGCCTTGAATTTCCCCACTAAACATTGTCAATCTGAAACAGGTACTTCAAGTATTTTAGTGTTCAATCCTGATATTGTAAATTGCTTTGACATGTTTGGTGTCAGCTAGATAATTCTCACTAACAATGTCCATAAGAGTAATGAGGCCCTAGTTTTATGTAGTCTACTTAGCATTTGAAAATGTCAGCCATACACAGTAGCTAATCAAAGTTGTGCTTTTAATGCTTGTAGTTCCCATAGCTCTTCTAAACTGATTGAACTACATTTCCAGATTTTTAATTTGATATTCTAATACTGGTCATTGTTGTCTGCAATATTATTTGAATTAATGTTTCTGTGTATCATCTTTCTATTATTTAAACATTTTTGGCCTGAAGACAACATTAATGTCTCAGAGGATATCCTCTACTGATTTTTTTATTATTATTTAATTAGAGACATAAAAAATGGCCCTATCAATAAAAAGTTTATCATGACCTGGGCAATATTCTGAATCACATTCCACACATAAAGATTTCTGTTAGGGTAAGCATAGAGGAAAGGGGTCTTTTTACTGCAGAAGGACCCAGGTCACACTGCCCTTCTCATTCTATACACATCTGACCTCCACAGAGAAAACCCTCCAGGGTTCATAGTGACATGACTGGTTTTTTGGAGGGTAGTGGGGGGTCCTGTGCAAAGAACATTTTCTTGTGGTCGTTTCCTCTGGCCTAAGACATTCCTAGTTATACATCATTAAGGATTTGACATTTGTGTTTATCTAATTTTCCTATATAATCTGTAGGCTCAGATGTAATAAACACACTTTGGTTTTAAAAGTACTGCTGCTATTTGCATGTACTGCTTCTTTATGTTTTCAGTTTGATTTTTTTCCAGGATGTAGGGTAGCAAGGTTATGAATGTTACTGGTGTAAAAATGGCATTGGCAAGCCTTTGAAAATCAGTTGGCATTGTACACATTTTAGTGACACTGTTAACCAATCAATAAAAATCACACGAGTACTACTACGATTGCCCAAATTTGAACAAGACACCACATTGTGCACAACAGAGGCCTGGTATCCATTGTTTCTGTATCACTTGGCAGGGGTACCTGGGCAATGAGAAGACCTACATCGCCACACAGGGCCCTATGATCAACACGGTCAACGACTTCTGGTTGATGGCCTGGCAGGAGGATTGCCCTGTCATTGTCATGATCACCAAGCTGAAGGAGAAGAACGAGGTGAGGCCCTGGTCTTAACACGGCCATCCACACATTTATGCTTAGTGTTTGCATTGTTTAACCTTGTCTCGTCAGCTTCAGTAGGCCTCTTTTAATATTATATTTTATTTGCTTTTGCATGGAATGTTTGGTTGATATAAATGACATTTAAGAAAAAGGTAACTGACCCCTCATTATACTGCAGGTAATGTGGGGAAAAACGATGAGGTCTTAAGTGAAATGACTTGAATCGGTTGTTAAGATGGCACTGGATACAACTATTTGAACACACTGGGATATGTAAAGCATCCATGTTGGATCTGTTTACTTCCAACTCTGGCAGTGCATCAACAAGGGTAAAAATAGTTGACAATAGAGTGTCCCAAAGTGGCCAGGCTTTGCCGGACAGGGCCTGTTGGGCATGTACCAAGATCACCGCCCTGCATCACTTACTGTAGGGCCATTTGCGCCTGGGGGCAAGGTGCAGCCCTTATGGTGTCACCCAGAAGGGGAACAATAGGGAAGGTCCTGCAGACAGCCTGGGAGGAGCCTGTGCAGCCAGAGGGCCTTTGATGGGAGCATTTGATAGCGCCATACAGTTATGCAATAGTCACCTCACCCCACATTTTAAAGACAAGGCAAATTGAAACAAGTAGAGTAAAATGAAGCTGCTGTTCAAAAGGGAAGCTGGAGAAAGGATTTTTCTTTTTAAAAGACTCTGTTTTGCTGTACTTTAATTTTACTACAGTATGCTGCACGGTAAATTGAAAAGTAATGGTGATTTAACAAGTCTAGTTTGAAGTCAATCTTAATGAAGGAATGTACAAGGCAGTGAAGCTGTCTACAGGTAAGGGGATGATGCATTCAACATTCTGAACTGGCCAGTAATCAGACATCTTTTCTAGCATTTTGTCTTGATTTGTTAAGTTTGTCACATGGTCAGGAAGGCATTTTGTCTTAGAGGCACAACCTCAAGCTTGGGAAGGTCTGCTACTCCAACACATCTGACTTTGTGCAGTCATTTTCTGCTACTGCAGAAATGCGTCCTCTACTGGCCAGAGAAGCGGGGCATTTACGGGAAGGTGGAGGTGCTTGTGGACAATGTCAGGGAATGTGACCACTACACTGTCCGGCACCTCACGTTGCAGGTAAGCTTATCTATACCTCGAATGTAGTCAGTCTTTTCCCTGACTCTGTGATTTTCTGATATTACAATTAAGAACACTGAGACCCAAAGTACAAATTGCTTTTAGGAAAAAATTGAAAGATGTGTTGGTTCTGACCCAGTTGTTTCAGATATTCTGTTAAAAGTTCTGATATTGTTAATGGGGTCTAGAGATATATCCATCCTGGATGTAATCCATGTTATGAGCAAAGTAAACAAATGTTCTGTTCATTGTATGATAACATCAGACTGAAAGTGTGAAAGGAAAAGGAGCAGGGATTTTTGGGTGCATCAGCTTGTGGAATATTCAGGTAGGGAAGAATGTATTTTATTACAATCAGGTTGTACAAAAAAAATTGGGGTAAATATCACTACTATAACTCAGGTGTCATTTATTGCATTTTAATAAACATTATTTTGTTGAAGTTTTGTGAACATGACCTTCGCACTTTAATGATGTTTAATTTTTAAATTTTATTCTAAAGTTAATTTAGAGAAACCAATCAAAATGTTTTGCATGAAATTATTGGTGCATATATTATAAAAATGAAAGCTGCATTTCTTTTTAACTTCGAAACAGGCATCAGCCTATCACCTGAACTAATTTGCATAACATGGGCAGCAGCTGTTTAGTTTTCTTTAACTATGACAAATGCATTTCAAAACCACAGCTTTAGTAGACAGCTTACTAACAGAAATTCCATCAAAACAGAAAAAAACAGCAATACTGAAGTTTATGGGAGCCCAGATGTCCAAACCAGTAGGATTTTGTCATTTAGTTTTATTTAGTGATGAGTACAACCTATATTGGAGAGACCACAGGAACATCCAGAGAAATACTGGAGAGGCCATGGAACATCAGACTAGCTGTGAAGCATGGGGCTGTTCTTTGGGTCTGTATGACAACAAATTTTATTTGGTAATTTATCATTTATTGAGGAAACAGTGATAAAAGAAGTACAGGTATTTATGGAGAGAAGGTTAATGCTATAGATCAAATGCTACATTTGTTTCTTAACAAGGCAATGATCCCAACACCACACATTTCATATAAAATCATCCTGTGATTTACATACTTAACTGGTTCCTGAAAAGGCCACATTCTATGAAAACTCAGAAATTGATACAGCTATTTCCTTTTTTTCTTATGGGAAAAGTTATTATTGATTTCTCTTCATTGTAGCAAGGTAAGTAAAGTACTTCTGGACTGGCAAACTGAGGAGGCGGTCCAAAAAGTATGTGGAAGCCCCTTCTGACTAATAAGTTTGGCTATCTGAGCCACACCCATCACTAACAGTTGCATAATATCAAGCATACGGCTATGCAGTCCCCTTAGACAAACATTTGCTTGCAGTAGATTAGGTCAAACTAAAAAGCTCAGTAACTTTCAGCACAGTACTATCATAGGATGCCACCTTTCCAGGAAATAAGTTAATCAAATTTCTGCTCTGCTAAACCTGCCCCAATCCACTGTTACTTCTGTTATTGTGATGTGGAAACGTCAAAGGAACAAAAAAAAGCTCAGTTGCAAAGTGGTCAACCATACAAGCTCACAGAATGGGAATGCTGAGTGCTGAAGGGTGTTGCACATAAAAATAGTCTGCCTCCAGTAGCAACAGTCACTCCCAAGTTCCAAACTGCCTCTGGAAGCAACATCAGCACAAGAACTCCATCGTGAGCTTCATGAACTGGGTTTCTATGGCTGAGCAGCTGTACACAAGACTAAGTTCATTGTGTGCAATGACAAGCATCAGCTGAAGTCATGTAAAGCACACCACCACTGAACTCTAGATCAGTGGAATGTGTTCTCTGAAGTTATGCATTACACTTCACTGTCTGGCAGTATGATGGACAAATCTGGGTTTGGCGAATGCCAGGAGATCACTACCTGCCTGCGTGCACAGTGCCAACTATAAAGTTTAGTGGTGGAGGAACAATGGTCTGGGGCTGTTTTTCATAGTTTGCTCCCCTTAATTCCAGAGAAGGGAAATTTTACTGCTACAACATACAATGAAATTCTACAAAACTTTGTGCTTCCAACTTTATGGCAACAGTTTGGGGAGGGAGACCACTTTTCTGCTTCAACACGATGATGCCTCTGTGCATAAAGCAAAGTCCATGAAATAATGGTTTACTGAGCTTGGTGTGGAATAACTTGAATGGCCTGCACAGCACCCAGACCTACACCCCTCCAAACACCTTTGGGATGAATAGGAATGTCAACTGTGAGCCAGACCCCAAATGCCAAACACCAGTGCCTGATCTTGATGATGTTTTCTTGTCTGTGTGGGAGCAAATCCCCACAGCCATTTTTCAATATTTAGTAGAACGCTCAGAAGAGTAGAGGCTGTTATAGCAGCAAAGGTGGGACCAACTCCATATTAATATCCATGGCTTTGAAATTAAATGTTCATCAAGCACATAAGAGTGTAACCTTTGTCTGTCCGCATATTTTTGGCCATATAGTGTATGAACAGAGGTTTACACTGCTCAGATTCCCAGTCAAAGCTTATGCCAGGGTACATGAGAGGAGTTCCTATACAATATTTGATCCTCAGGTTCAGGAGGAATGTTGTAGATTATTTCCAGGTTTCTTCTGCTGTTCACAGTTATTTAAAGGAGCATGGGAATGTACTAATCCAGTCTACATATGTTTTAAGGACTTAAAGAAGACCATTACCATGCCCCTCAGTTTGTGGTATAGAAGGCACTGCAGCAATATGGTACTGGGGCTACATGCTGTCCAATCAGTCTTGTGGGGACTGTAACCATCTGCGTTGGTGAAGCAGGAGTTACATGTTCAGATAAAGCTGTTGGTTTACAGCCCAATCCACATCAATTGGATTATCCAAGATGGTATTATTGTGACCTGCAGTGGCTTAGGGCTCCAGTATGGTGTTATTTTGTGCTATAATTTCATGCTCTCTTGTACACCTGTTGTATAAGGATGACAATAAACAATTCTTGATTCTTGACGTCCCCGTCCTTACCTTGGGTCATGAGCTTTAAAAAAAATGAGGTCATGAATACAAGCAGCTGAACTGAGGAGGGTTCACTATCCATGAGAGACTAAGGGGACTAGCAATCAAATAGAATCTCAGAGCAGGGTCACTGCTCCACCAGACCAAGGAGAGTGAATTGAGGTGGTTTGGATATTTTGTAAGACTGTCCCTTGGGCACTGGAGTAATAACAGGCATGTGTATGGAATGGAAAGTTTGGGCCTGTTCAGCCTCCTGCCACCACAATCTACAGGAAGGCAAATCACCTGAGGGCCTTCAGATTCCAAAGCAATCCCTTACCAATACTATTGCCCTTTTAATATTCTGATTGATTTAGTGAATAAATTTTTTATAAGGCGACAGCACATTGCTTGGAAAAAGTGAAGCTGCTATAATTCAAATAAAATGTTCATATTTTGTTTGTTATGCTGAGTCAATTTGTGCATTTTGTAGCATAAACATCAAGGTATTCAGTCAACTATCCTGTAAGTTATACTCATTGGTATAGTGTCTGGTGATGGTGACTCAGCTTGTGGATTTATAATGGAGGAGTTCCTGGTTCAAATTCCAATGGAGTACTATACTACCCAACAGTAAAGTACCCATAACTAGTCAGGTATAAACTAAAATTTATTAATAGATTTACATTTGCCTGGCACTTGTAGTAGATAATATACTCATCTGTCTTTATACTGATGCAATCTGTTTATAAGGTGAAAATACCCCTTATAACATAGCCTTATTTCCAACTAAAAAGATTAATTCATTGCAGCCAAAATATAAAAATACCCAACAGAGAGATGTACATTTGTTGATGATATATACATTTTTCATTTTTCATTAATTGTTAATGGCAGAGATTTTGTTTTGTTACTTTGGATTTTCAGTGGTTCAAGACCATACATTAGCCACTTTTTTTGGCCTCAACCTTAATAATAATAATGTCATAATGTTAAAGGTATAAAGTTATAACAATAAAAATGAAAGCACATTAGTACATTTTGAAAAATATGTGATCAGAATTAATAAAGTCAGTTCCATATATGAATGAAAAATTACTGGGCGATGAGAAGAAATAGAGGTGGCTCTAGGAAAAGTAAGACTAATGTTAGGGCAAAAAGATATATTTGCTATATTTCATGTGTACTGTTTGTGCATCCACTTGTACTGGTTCATAATTGCTTTCAAGATCTAACTTTAGCAGTTTGGGGGGATTGATCTACAAATATATATTTCTTCTTCCTGGCAGCAAGCTGGCCAGAGCCGGAATGTGAAGCACTACTGGTACACCTCCTGGCCGGATCACAAGACCCCTGACAGTGCCCAGCCACTCCTCCAACTCATGGCAGAAGTGGAAGAGGACCGGCAGGCCATGGGTGCCAGGGGACCTGTCATTGTCCACTGCAGGTAGGAGGATATCCACCATGTTCCCTCACCATGCAATCACAAAACATCAAATGGTGTGTTCTGAAAACAGCATAGCATAGCTTGTGTGTACATTGTATTAAAAGTTTAACAGCTTTAGCAACATTGTCAATGTAGGCTGACAATTTGTGCAGACCAACATTTACTTAAAAGACCACTTAATTTGCATTAATTTTCTCAAATATGTAGTTAGAGTGTCTTGTTTTTAAATTTTATTTTCTGTTTATAATGGTATGAGTATGGTAAAAATAATCAAAGTGGCATGAATTTCAGCCAAGCAGAAAAATGCCTTAATGGATATCCATAAGCTTTTATTTTTGTCCATATTTGTAAGGGTCATTATTATAATGGTGTAAGTTCCAGTATTACACCCCATGATGCATGGTGCCCAGTGTGAAACTGGTTCTGTCCTTTGCAGTGCTGGGATTGGTCGAACCGGGTGTTTCATTGCCACAACGATAGGATGTCGCCAGCTGCAGGAGGAAGGGGCTGTGGACATTCTGGGCATCGTGTGCCAGCTTAGAGCAGACAGGTGTAGTATCCAGACTTGTGTTTTAATCCACTGAAATGATTAGAGAAATATATGTTTTGGGATAGGCAAGTTTCATAAGAGTTTTTTGTTTTCAGAAGGTCTACACAGGTTTATTTTTTAAAAGCTGCAGTAGATACAAATTCTTATTCAGTAGACATTTCCAGTATGTTGTGTCTACAAGAAACCACTTGGAAGTGAATTTTGGATTTTTTAAATGTCACAGAGGGACTAAATAAGCTTTTAATGCTACCATTAGCAAGCAAAGATCAAATATTTTGTTTAGTGTTCTTACTAAAATAATAGAAAGGTAATAGACCCCTGTTGTGCATCTTCATGGCCAGGATTGTTAGGCAGGAACTGGCCAGCAGCAGTGCACCTTTCACTGAAACACCTTCACAGCAAAACTTCCCATTCAAGACATGGTGGCTGCAGTGGGACGAGGCTCAGCAGTTTTGTACAAACAGGATGCCGGGAAGACCATTCCATTTGGACAGGGGGAGGGATAGGAGAAGGTCGAATAGCTGACTTGGATCACCCCTGGGGACATGGTGCAAGACAGGGCTGAGAAAGAGGGACCTACACACATGTGCAATCATTGGAGCTTTCTCTTTAGATCATATAAGGCTTGTTACCTCTCCCAGTTTCATTCAGGACTAATGAAGTTTTGTTCATGTGTTCATTCACAACAATCAAACATTCAACTAAGTTTGGTTCTATCAAGGAATGTTGTGTAACCCAAATCTGTATTCCCTAGCAATGACAACGTGGACCAGTAAGGACTCATCTTTCTGTCCATTATTCTTGTTTTTGATATTCAGGGGAGGCATGATTCAGACTGGGGAGCAGTATGAGTTTGTCCACCACGCCCTGAGTCTCTACGAGAGTCGTCTCTCTGCTGATGTGGGCCAGTAAATATGGGCCAGCAATTTTTGTCAGCTAGAAGACCCAACAGGTAATCTTATGTGGCTATTGTCCTCCTACTGGAAGAGGACAAAATCTATGACGAACTTGCAGGGCACACAGACGAGGGGAACTGCATCACTGGGGGGGAGAAGGAGTTGCAGAGAGCATCTGTTAATGAATGTAATATAATATTTAGTCTCTCTTACCTGTCTTTTAAACAGCTTTCTTATAAGCAATCTGCCTTGAAGTCATTTTAGTGGCTTTATCAGTTCTGAAGGTTGCGCCCATAGTTCTTATAGAATTTAATAGTTTGCTGATGTTATGGTTTCAGTTTTATTTTGTAATCAAAGACTAACTGCCATTTTGGAATATTTTGTTTGAAATAAATAATTAAATATGTTAAGGAGACTGTTAACTGCAATATCTTGGATCTGGATGGCATAAACAATGACAACCATTAAACCACAAAGTAACAAAGTATTTGATATTTGTTGTAAGCTATTTACAATTTAATATAAGCAGGGATTTTACTCTATAAACAGATGGTTAAAATAAAGCTTTTGAGGAAAAAAAACGGTTTGGTTAAGCAACAGGGTTGTCCTGTTTTTGTCATCTTCATGTTGTATATGTACATAAAAAACCCCAAATCTTCCAGTCATCGTGCTCTTGGTAAAAAGTTCTCAGCTGCAATATAAGCCAAACCTTGATGTGTACAGTTTGGTTCTAGTGGTATCTTAATGAAGAAAATATCCCAGAAATACTAATAAAGCCCCACAATCCCTTATACACAATTCAGAAATCCCAAAAGCTCTGAAATCTGAAAGCTTTTTTGTACGTTTGGCACCAAAATTCACTTGTAATGAACATTTATTGCATGTATATCTGCATGTATTTAGTTTATTTTAAATCTGTTTATGTCTGAAGTTTTACCAAATGTTTTTCATAGAAATAAAAAGTACTAGATTATTTATGATCTATATTTATTCCATTGTTTCATTTGCCAGTTTATGACTATATATACATATTGTAAATAAACTCATACTACTTATAGTCTTCATTTATCCCACTTAGTATGAATATTCATGCGCTAAACTGCAGAAATATTAACATTTTGGATTACATGGTGCTGCCCCATATCCCGCTGGAGGTGTTTACATAATGTACTACATATTCACCGCATTACCCTTCTAAAATGTGAATTTTTTAAATTCTGAAACACACTTGGCCCCAAGGATTTCAGATAAGGAATTGTGGACCTATTGGAGTCATATCAGGATCCAAATGTCTATTTTTCCTGTTGGCCTTTAAAACTAAAAGAACAACAACCTTGTAATTTAAATGTGGTCTAAAATTCACCAAGCATATTCCCCAAGAAATTAACAAAACTATACCAAATGTCATTGTATTTGCATTAATTTTATAAGGAAAGTAAATCCTACTTTTTAATTCCAAACTCATTAAGTAATAAATTTGTAAAGCAAATTAAACATTTAGTGATGTATTGAGGTATTATGAAGCAAATAAGATAAAGTACTTTTTTCAAGACATGACTAAACTCATGATTAAACTGCATCTCTGGCAGAAAATCTAGCTCTTTACTTAATGAGTGATGCCATCAGCTTTTTCTGAATGAGAATGTTACTCTTAATACAGAATCAGTTACCCTTTGATAATCTAATTTTAATGTTGCATTAAAAAATTTGAGATACGTTTGGTGATACTAATTTACTGATAAAGCTCCTAAATAGCGATTAAAAATCCCTGAAAAGCATTGGAGTTACTTGTATATGTGAGTATGTGATGTAGAGCTTTTTCCAAACTATTTCAACGTAGACCATGTACTTAGCATTATCCGAATAACATGAACCTTTTCAGTACATTTTTGGTTTGTCATACTGCAGTATACTATACTAAATTACATAAAGTAAATGATTCTAAATCAGAAACTATCATTGCATGTTACTAGCATGTACATTTCCACAATTGGATTTAAAAAAAGCGTTCAAATTTTACAGGGTAAAAACTGTATAGTATGTGTGTACAGTGCATGATAGGCTCAAGGGGGTCTGAACAGTGTGAAGGGAAAGGGTGGGAAAGGGGTGCATGCAAACGCAGTTTCAAGGTGCTGTTCTGTTTCCCTCCCCTCACTCTGTTGTTGGCTGTAAGTACAGTTATGTTGTGCTTTTCAGATAAACCTGATATGTATTTGGTGAAGTGTATTTGTGCACAGTATATGTAACATGTCAGTCTTTCATTTGTGGGTTTTTTTTGGTACTGTAAGTGTTATGCAAGGGATTTTAACAGATCAGGAGACCAGTATGTATATGCTTTTGTTTTATATAAATGTCCTGTGGAAAATATGTAAATGTTAAAGTGCTATTATAAATTATGTGGATGGTATACCTTTAACCACATAAAAACTTGCTGCTAATACTGCAAGTGTTTCATTCCTAGGTGATAATGAAAAAAAGATTGTTTGACAAGTAACGTTTTAGGAACTTTTTGTATGTATGAATTTTTTATTATTATTTGTGATACAAAAGTTTTAAATATACATATATATTTGTCTATTTATATTAGATCGATGTAGCAGGTGCACTGCACAGTAACCATTAATTAATGTTTATATTTCCTAATTTCTGTGCATATCGTTTACTGTTTGTAGCTTTTATCCACTATGTGGGCTTTACGGCTAAAAAAGCCAGAATATCAGTTGTTTTCTTATAAACTATTAATCTATATGAATGTTGTGAGAAGTTCACAGTCTAATATACCACTAATAACTATTTATGTGTGTTATATACATGTACATATGTATGCCTCAAATTTAAGCTTAGATGAAATCTGAAGTCCATGTCTAAAAAAACAGTTCATTAATGGCTATAGCATTCTCATATTCTGTAATAATTTCAGTAATGGACCTTGTCAAAATGAGAAAATATACGTCAATTAAGTTATATCAAATTCTAATTGTCCACTTAAAACGTCACACTCATTTTGACCATTTGTGTATAAGAGTGAACTTTCAAATCTCAACAGGAACATTCTGCGTTAAATAAGCCATACTATAAAGCTTTGAAATAAGTTGTTGCACATGTCTGAACTTGAATCAAATGGTTGTCGTGTGGAAAAATTTGTATTCTTGAAACAGTCAAAACGATGTGAATTTCCAACAGATTACCCTTATATTGCTACTTATGCTGTTGACTTTATATTCTGTACTGCCAATAAACTGAAAAACCGTTTTAAAGAAGCAAGCTGTGTTCATTAATGTATTGAAATGGTAGAAAATAACGTACATTGTACCCTGGGTATATTGAAAAATAGGACCATTCCATGAGGGAAGTGTACATTGGAAGTTCAATGACGTTGTGATCCTGTTCTGAGGATTTCTTACAATGGAGTGGAAAGAAAGTCAAGGAACTGGGTACCCAGGTGTATAGTGTGTACATGAAACATGGTAAAACGTGGGTCATTTCGGTGAGGAGAATACAAGTTCCATCATCACAATACAGTCCTGTTCTGAGGACTTCTTAAAATGGAGGTGAACGGAAGTGGTGGAATTGCGTACCCAGGGTAAAACATAGGTACATGAAGCATGTTGAATGTATTTTACACGAAAAATGGTGAAACGTGGTCGTTGGCGTAACAGTGATGCATTTTGTACGCTCCTGAATGTGAATATGGCCCTTTTCTGAGGACTTCATAACGTGGACCTGAATGGAAATAGAAGGAAGTGTCTCAAGCGGGTCCAGAATACTTGCCGTGCGTTGGGGTGAAACATGGTAAAACGCGGTGAGGCGAGGAGGATGTGCGCGTCCTGTGTCATGCACGCGGTGGAAGGAAGCGCGCCGTTCGTCACTCGCTGCTCCCCGTCCGCACGCGCGCTTCCTTTCGCGCCTCTTAACTGCGTGAGTTCGCAGAGGCGGCATTTCGCTGTAAAATGGACACTTTCTTGTTCACCGCAGCTTTATTTATGTTCCTGGGTTCGCCTTCAACAGGTGAGTGTATTAGCGCTCTGTTTCTTCTCCGTCTCTTCCATGGTTGTGTAGATGGAGTTGGCTGCCAGGTCTTCGCTCAGTCCTTCATCTGCCAAGTCAAGGAAAGCAGCTCGGTCTATTTTTTCCTTTAAAATAACTTCGTTGGTTTTTACTTTTAAGAAAGAACAATACGTGGAAATAAATGTATTTCGATGCTTGCGCGAAACCCTTAATTATTCAATACGTTGTTTATTAAAGTGAACGTCTTTTCAGGAGGTTCTACGCAACTGTCATTAACTTACATTATTAAATAAAGATTATATCAGTTTTATGATACAAAATAAACATTTCCCACACTGATATGTACCTCTTTATAAACACTAAATAAATATTACGTCGAAAACTTTTTGGCAATAAGTTAAATGTCAACATACTAATACACAGAATATTTATGACGTTAACATTGACATCAGTTTAATCAGTATCTAAAGATTCTGTGTATTTATAAAGCTTCACAGTTTTCTTAATGTGTCAATGTTTTGTTTGTAGAGGGTTTCCTCATTGTTCATACACACGAGAGGTTGTGTCTCTTAAGAGAAAACATGGCAGTCTTGCTGGGCCAATGTGATATGATGGACCCGGAGCAGCAGTGGAGATGGACCAGAGACATGAAGCTTCTCCACAGCCATTCAGCCAGGTGCCTGTGGGCCAACACCAGTGTCTATGTGCCCAGACACATTGCCCTGGCCGATTGTATGGTAGCTCCTGCCTGGAGATGTTATGACCAGAATGACACCCTTGGGCTGGCGGAGCGACCACTGTACCTCAGTAAACAAGCTCAACGGGTAGGGCTCAGTGGGAGCACCGTGGGTACCAAATGGACCAAGTACAAAGAGGACTCGGGGGGCCAGATGCTGATGGAGACTCTCTGTCCTCCCAAAGGTGAGAAAATAGTATTCTTGTGTTTAACATGTGCTTAACCGTTGCAGTTTTTATTTTTCCACATTAAGCAGTACCTAAAATCAGCACACTGTTATTACACACACAGAAAAGCTTCCTTATCCATCTTTTCCCATAAGCCCATACTTGAGCTCTTGAACACCTGAAGAAATATCTTGATGTTTTATGGCGTTTGGCAGAATAAAGGGAAGAGGGATGGCAATTTTGTTCAGAACCAGCACTTAATGTGGTGATAAATTCTTTAAGCCATGTCAGTGCTTTGGTTCCTCCACCACACCTCTCAAAGAAAGGGGAGGATGTCACTTTTGATACCCACTTCCCTGCACATTGTGCTCCTGGGACATGGAATGCCTAGACGCTGGCAAAGGAATGTCGTAAGCAGGGCCTCCCCTTCCTGTGAAGGCAGGCTTTGCCGAAACTACGATTCACACTTTTAGCCTGCAATCCAGAATGCTGTACCAGTGTTAACACACAACTGGCCAGTTCAGATTCAACCAGTAAATTTAAGTGGATGGCAACAGGGCTCTCAATGGTTAGCTAAATTGCTTTGTAGATCCAGGGTTGAGGGTCTGAATCTGGCCATGTGTCTCTCTGTGCTCAGTTTACATGTTTTCCTCATATTGTCATGGGTTCATTCTGGGTTTCCTCCTACAGTCCAAAGGCATGCCTTTCAGCTCAGGCACTGACTCCCATCTGGCCTCTTTTTTGAGCGACCCCATGGAAATGGAAATGTAACATTTGTTATGTTATAAGTCTAAAATCCTTTTTAATGGTGGAATTATAAAAGTAACTTAACAGGCCACTGTCCTTCAAAGAAAATAAAACATAAGGACTGTTGGTAACTGTAAACATGAAATATGACCAGTTATTGATCTATACAGCTTTTTGTATCAACTTTTAATCAGAGAAAAAAAGCTGACAATGGCTATCCATTTGTTAGAAGTAACTATATTATTTATGACAGTTTTCTGGTCTTTTACAGACTCCTGTAAGACTTGTACTTGGAAATTTACAAAGCTTTAGAATACAGTATACAAAACATAAAATAATATTTGACTGGCTGAAATCATGTTACTGAGTTGTTCAAAGAAAAAGTACACTGAAATGGGGGCTAATCCAAGCGATAAATAAAATTAATGGTATTCTTGACTTCCTGTCTGTTAAGAACATTTTCAGAATTTCTAAAAATTCATTAACTTTTGTGGGCAGAAGGATACTTTTCTTTAAGAAAATGTATACTTGAATGCAATTTCAAAACTGCATCACTGACACTTTTCATTGAGGGTAGAGTATAACATGTCATAAGGAAAAGCTACATTAGTGAGGACAGTCAAGACCAAATTTTTCTTCACAAACACAGATTGTATCAGGTTCATGAACCCTTTTCTGTGTATGTTAACTGTATTGTACGTTATTTTGTTGGCCTTGCAGTTTGTATGAGATATTATATTAAATAGGTGCCTTCCACATACTTTTACCCAAAGCTTAATGTAAGCAGTTTTTATACTTTATATTTTGAGGTACTATTATACTCAAGCAAAGAACCTTCTTTCAAGTATTTAAGTTGCACAAGGAGGTTTACAGATTTAGAATCTATCTTCTGCCAGTGTCACCCCTAGCCACTATACAAATTATTGCCAAAGAATTTTTCTATTTTTTTTAGTCTGTTTTTATGTGTCATATTTAGTAGTTCCAGTTACAGTATTTAATCAGTATTTAATTGTTTATATAATTATATGACAGGATGAATAACACAAAGTACACAGCAATCAAACAGGTATGCAGTTATTTTGTCTTTTTTGTGCTCCTCTGCCTGTTAATGTGTAGTTCCTTTTACTGTGCCATCTACTGAGAGCTATACACTGCCCCCTGTCTCAGAAAACTGTTCAGGTTTATGAATCACTTGGCCAGAGGTGATGTGCTTCACCAAATTTACATACATACATAAATTTCACATTTAAGCACATTTACAGCTTGTTTGTTGCCTATGAGCTGACTGTGCCATCACTGCCTGAGGACATTTTGTGGACTTCTGTGTGATCCTTCAGAGAAGCCCTTTGTTTTCCCCAGTCTATTTCAAACAAACTGCAGGCCATGCCAGCATATTCACCATATAGGGACTTGGCTTTCTGCCTTGTCTACCATCCCTGGTAATGTTGCCTGGACCACTGGTGGGTGTGGAGTAAGATGGCACTTGTGGCTACACAGATGCTTAACTCTTTTGCCTAAGCTGCGAAATTAAAAGTTACCTATTCCAAGAACCTTCCTACACACCTCCTACAATTCCCTGGGCTGCCTCTTGGCATTATATCTATATACACTGAATGACCACTTTATTGGAAACACCGTTCTAATACCATACAGGACCCTCCCTTTGGTCTTAGAATGTCAGGTTAAATAAGTCTGGCCATTCTCCTCTGACCTCTCATCAACAAGGCATTTCCACCCACAGAATTACTGCTCACTAGATGTTTTCTGTTTTTTGCACCATTCTGGGCTTACTATGGGAACTGTTGTGCGTAAAAATCCCAGCAGAGCAGCAGTTTCTGAAATACTCAAACCACTCTGTCTGGCACCAACAACCATGTCATGGACATAGTCATGTTGATCACATTTTTTCCCATTCTGAAGTTTGATGTGAACATTCAATGAAGCTCATTCCCCCTTTCTACATTATTTTATGCATTGTGTTGCTGCCACATGATTGGCATAAACAAGCAGGTGTACAGATATCCCTAATAAAGTAGCCAGGGAGTGTATTTGTACAATATATATTGTAATTTTTTAAATAAGATAAAGGTACTATAATGTGGATCAAGGAGAGAAAAGTTTAAATACTAAAATCCAACACGAGGGAGAAAACTTATAAGCAGTTGTCACAATTCACAAAAACAGTGTTTCAGTGAGACTAGCCGAAGAATAATCAATGGAAGTTATTGGCACTGACATTCTGCATTCAAAGAAATATCCACTTTTTCTAATAGTTGTAATAAACCAGTTGTGTCTTTTGCAGGTGGCACTACACATGCATCTACAGTGGATCCTTCCACATTCTCCACCACATTAAACCTCAACACATCCACCATGCTAAGTGATGCAGTCTCCTCATCAACAAGCAACTTTGGAACTAGCATAGGAGAAAGACACACCAGATCAGCATCCAGCACTACCGACCAGAAACTTTCCCAGGGGACCAGTGTTCTGGATCTTGTATCTGATACAGGCATGCCTGAAATGACTGGGACACCTCTTGCAGCTGACACTACCCTTCACAAATTTCTGTCAGCCATCATTTCCACAGACCGTGCAATAGAGATTTTTGTGGAAACTGCTAAGGTTTTCACTGAGGCTGATGAAGACTCAACCCTTATCACTGCCACTGCAGGCACTGCAGCTCCTAGCATGACCTCAGAGACCATAAATTTGACAGATGAAGTCATGGCAGGCCACCTGAGTATAACCACTGAAACTCTTACCTTGACAGATAAAGCCCTCATTAACACAGGTCACCTCAGTATGACTACCACTCCGTTTTACAGTAGTTCAGTCGGAACCCCTATCATAAACACAGTTCTTCCCAATGCTGGTAATGTTCCATCTATGTCTCATTATGCTGCTACGGAAGATGCTCTGTCTCCATCAGTATCTTACTCAACTACTGATGCAAACACTGCAGCTGAAAATATCACTGTTTCTCCTGGGAGAGGTACAGAACTTCCCAAGTTGACCGCTACTGCGTCTGTTAGTCCTGCTGGAATTGGGACTCCTACTGTAACTCTGGTTGGCTCCTTTGCATCCACTACCGTTACAGACATCTCAACCTCTGAAGTAGACTCCACTGTAATGGACATAGCATTCAGTGATAACACTATTCCTCCTGTAAACACAAGGGTGACTGTCTCAAATCTCACCACAGCTGCTAATGTTACTGCAGCTTCCATCACATCTACAGATAAACCCACAACAACTACAGATGAAGCCATTATTACTCCCAGCCCCAATGTCAACATTGAAGAATCCACCACTAGTTTAATTCACAACACAATATCTGAAGATCATAAAATGGCTGCATTATCCAGTCTTGGCACTGAAAATCCAACTATTGTTTTAGTTTCCCACGTGATGCCAAAAAAAACTGCTTTCACTGTAGATCCCACCACTCCAGACCACAGTGTTATTCTAGCTTCCATTACAACTCCTGTAGAACTCTCAGTTAGTACAGGTACACCTACAAGAAATACTAAATCTCTTTCCATGACTCCAGCAAACCCCAGTATGACACCGTATGTACATACTGTTACTACAAGTATCCCCAGCACACATAAGTCTTCCACCAGCAGAACAATGGGGCTTTCTACTGCTACTTCTAATCACAGTGTAATATCTAGGGTACCCCCAGTGACTCCTGCTGTAACTACACTAGTCCCATCTGTCAGTATGGATGCCCAAACCACAAGTACTCAAGATTCAGTTCTCAGGACTACATCGGGTTCTGTCAGTCATGCTACTTCTCTCATTCCTAGAGGCCTCAGCACAGGTACCATGGATTCCACCAGTGCATATTCCATCTCAGCCAGTCCATCTATACAGAGGAGTACAACTGTACCGTCTACCACTCTCTCAGAAATATCTGTTAGTACTACTAATGCCATCGAAACTGTATCTGTCAGCACAACTACAACCTCTGCTACAGAATCAAGTACTTTACTCCCAAAAACCACAACTGTCATCACTACTACAAATCCCACTATGACCACTGCAACATTTACTAGCAAAACTAGAACCAGCACTTCAGTTTCATCGACAGCACACGTATGGACTACAAGAACCTCCACAATGACCGTTACCACACAAAAGGTCAGTGAGCGTTTCAACTTTTTATGAGCATTGTAATTGTTTAATGCTATCAGCAAAAAATGGGTGCTTAATATATGGTCTTCAACCCACTTCTAGAATTCATAGCAAGCACATTGAAGTCGGTCCCCTCCTTGCAAACTTAACCAGAAAGCAGTTGGTTCATTGCTCAAAAAGTTTGTTGCATTTGACATGGAATGGCCCAGGGCCTTGCCATCAGTTCTGTATAAAACAGCTTATGTTGTGTGAGCAACAAAAATGGTGGCATTGGACTAAATGCACAAAATCAGCATCTGTATCTGTCAGTTAAATACACATTTGTTTACATTGTGTTGCTTGAGTTGTGTGTTGCTTTTAAAAGTACAAGAAAAGCATCTGTTAAGTTAATAAATGTGTAAATATCAGAAACCTGGATAGCTCTGTGATTTGGTAGGCAAAAACAGACATGGCCAGTTGTGAGACAGAGGCAACCACAGTGGTAGGACAAAACACAATGGACACCCAGTTTCCAACCAAAAGGGCTTTAATAAGGCCCACAAACTTAAATGAAAACAAAAACAGAGCAACCAACAACAGCCCTGCTCCTGAACTCTTAATCTCAGCTTTCCGCAGCACCCTTTAGTTCAGGTACTTAAATGGTGTCCCTGATTAGTTCAAAGGATCACACCTAGTCCTCATTAAGACCATTTAGGGCAAGGCAGGGGCAGGTAACAGGGTCAGTCACAGTGACCCCGACTCTGCCAGGGTGGTACTGCCCACCAGCTAACATATGCATATTACTGCTTTTCCTGGGTAGGGGCACCAAAGGTAGCTGTGGCGTGCCTGGCAGTGCCTCCTCCAGTTGCTGTGGCTGCGCTGTGCTTTGCAGTTCCTCCTCCAGCTGCTGGTCTTATTGAAGGACATCTAATGGCAACTCCACAGGGTGCTGCTGCGGTATGCCTGGTGGCCCTTTTTCTGGCTGAAGTACTCCTAGTGGCCTCTCCTCTAGTTGCTGCTGCTGCAATGGCAGCAAGATGTCTGATTGTAATTCTGTGGGCTGCTGCTGCAGTGCACCTGACGGCCCCTTCTCTGGCTATTGTTGCTGCCGCAGTGCGCTTGGTGACCACTACTGTGGCTACAATGTTCTTGGTCACCCCTCCTCTGGCTGCAGCTGCAGTGCTGCACCTGGCAGCTCCTCCTCCAGTTCCCAGTCATCTCATTTGTCAAGGTCTATGGGTCCCAGGTCTGTCTCCCACTCCTCTGAGGAGCCTCTCACTCCTGCTGGATTTGAGCAAAAATATAAACAATCAGGGGAGGAGTGTGCCACCCTCAGCTGTCTCCACCCTGGGCACCTTCTCCAAGTCCCACTCAAGTGCAGGGTCCGCCTCCTTGTAGGTAGTATGGGCACAATTCCCATACTACCTACAAAAGGGGCCAGCTACTACCACCAGTTGGGTGAGCGTCTAATGCTCATCCCAGTTAATCACTTCTCATCCCATTCTTCAATTAAGTGCCATAAGTATGCTTTCAGGACCCACAACTGGTTCTTTTTCCCCTGACCTTGTCACTTTTGCACCCCCAGCCTGCCACTTTGGGTGGTTTAGTGCTCTGACTCCTCCTGGTCCAACTCAAAAAAGATGTCTTGCTTCTTCAACAGCGTTCTGGAATTGTACTATGACTGCTCATTTCCCTTTCCACATCATGAGAGGAAAAACCTCAAAAGGTCAAAATTTAAATCAGAAAAAACAAAATGATAGGTTCTTCATAACAAAACTGTAGAAGAAAAATTCCTGCCACCCTTGTCAGGTGTACCAGTCTGCATTCTCCTCCCTGAGGCAGGACAAAAGGCACTGGACACTAGTACTCTCACCAAAAGGGTTTTAACAAGGCACATAANAAGCAACGTGTAGCAACGTCATGCATACATACATACATTACACCGGTGTGGGTTTTCTCACCCATACCCCCCCCCCCCCCCCCCCACCTTAGCTTGAGTCCCTAAAGCGATGTTACACGAACCTGGTGTGAGACCAAGGCTTGGTTATCCTCTGGGTCACCGTTTTTTTGCTAGGGGAATACCACCCAGCAGCTCATACAGTGTTTTTTGGATGGAAACAGAGCAGCTTTGGCTATCTTTCTCTCTCACTGAGCAGCTTAGAGAGACCAGGCTGGCAAACAGCCCCTCCCTCTGGTGCACCAGGATGCCTCATGCATATGTCTGCATGTTCTTAGGCCTCTGGTAGCTCTATTTACAACATGTTGTAAATAAGAAAGCACAATAAAGAACCTTGGCCAGAGCTACAGCAGGATGTTGAACAACTAGCTAATTATTTATGATCACTATCTGTCATGCATTACCTGAAGCCTTGATGCACAATTTGAATTGGTATACCAACTCTCTTGGAAAAAAAAACACTAAACAGTTTTTAAAAAAAGTTTCTAACAGCAAAAAGTTTGTTCCTTGATAGTTTGTAAGAAGGACACAAGTGTATACATTTCAATTTATCAACAGAAATCAAATAGAAAACAATCTGTTCACATTTATTATGGGGGAACTTTGCATTAATTTAAATGTGCATTGACTATTCTGGCACATTCTGGACTATGTGTTTTTAATAACAGACCGAGTGTAAAACATTGGGTCATAAATTTGCAAATACAGCTGGGACCAGAAAGGTTCTTAAACCCTTAATAATACAGATAACCCTGCACTTAACATATTAGATTTCATAAAATTCTCTGATGCTATAACAATATTAGGACATACTTTAACAAGACCTGTCTATCCATTTACAATGCAGTATCAGTGTTTGATGCAGTGTTACTTTGTCCAAAGCCTGTTTTGGAAGCATACAATGAGAGACAGGGTATACTGTAGACATGACAGTGCTGCATTTTATTATTTTCATAACAAATAAAATTTGTTTAAAATTACTGAAAATAAAAAATACGTGATCTCCACAACCTCACATTTAATTCTGTTTACCGATTCATGACATGTATCTGCCTAGTGTTTGTCAGATTTGGACCACCTTCAGCTTTATTATCTACATATTCAATAAAAAAACAGATGGCTTATGAATCATTTACTGGTAAGGAAATAAAAATCTTGGATATAGCAAATAGAAAATAAATATACTTAATACTCTTCCATTTAACATTTTAATTAATGTTGAGCTGCATTAGGAGGTTAGCAGTGATATAAAAAAATACATTCTCTCTACACCCCCAGTGAATGGCAATTTTTGATCGATTCGTCCTATAAACATCTTGTTTTCTTGTTATTATTCACCAGCATTCATAAACACCAATCAGAAACTGTAAACATCATGAATGTGAGTTGAATGAACACTGAACCAACACTTCTGTTCTGTTTCTATTCCCCCGAGTGAGTTTTATTTCCAGCTAACATCTGGATGAGGAAACAGTTCACGTTCACTTTACAGCAGACAGAATTTTTAGAAAATGGAGCAGTAATGAAAATGCAATTCAGTAAACAAACCAGAAGACTGGAAAATGTATGTAAATTAGAAAATCTGTAGCTTGAATGTTCTTAACACAAATAGCCATTGTGCAGTGTAGTGACCTAAGGTTAAACTCATCATACAAAGCTAATTTTGAATGTATCTGATCTCCAGCAGAATTTTTTTATTTTTACTTAGCCTTACAATTTCATATTCAGGAGTGAATGTCTACCTAATATAAACGTCTGTACAGGAAAAGCAGGTTTTCTCATTTTACTTTTTTCATCATGTAATTGTATAATTCACCCTGCATTCCTGTTTTACTGAGTAGTACTTGGCTAGTCTGATTTTTTTTCTGCTATTGTGTGGACCGTGGTTATGATATTGTCTGCCAATGTTGTGTAAGGTCCCTTTCCTCTCGATAAGAGCCAAGTGGAGTTGATTTCATGCAAACGCAGGAAGTGAGGGAAAAGTTTTTGGAAGTCCAAGCTTGGGCTCGGTGACAGCGCATCCGGTCCCTCCTAGTTGGACTTCCGGCCCATTCTCTCATTATAGACAGCACCTTTGAGGAAGCGTGCCTTGAACAAGAGACCTACCACTATAGCAGTAATGATGCTACAGTGCAACATGCATTACTGCTCACAGATGTCATTTTAGGATTTCTTAAACACTCATTTCTTGCAGGTTTCAAAATGTAAATGTAGTTTTATACTTATAAATATGAAAAAGAAATATACATGTAAACTGAAAGGACTGGGTTTTTATATTTCAACACTATTTTGTGATTATCATATATAACTAGTAGCCATAAATTATAAACTTTTAAATCAGACTTTATATTTTATGTATAATTACCATATAGTAAACAGAGAGCTATAAACTATAGTCTGCAGCATTTCATTGGACAGGCAGTCATATAGCATTTAGTGCTGTTACTTTGCAATCATGAGGTTCTAGGTTCCAGTTTCATTTCCTGCTGCTGTACCTCTAGTCAGCATACTTTGAACTGCTTCAGATCCTGTTGCATATGTGGGTAAATAACATATAGCTTATTATACAAGCTTAAAATTTTAAGTAATCTTGTTTTTGGTGTCAGCCAAGGTAATTTGTCACTTTTTAGTGGAATTTAGTGGCAAATGTTGACATAATCACAAATTATACTAAAAGTAGAGCTTTTTGGTAGTTTTATTTTTCCCTGTAATTTATGTTTTTTTTTATCTCCAAGGTCAAAACGTAAATGTGGAAATTTCAGTGTGTGTCATGTTTCATTTTTTTCACACACTACAAATAGTAAATATGTTGTAACATTCCATTAACAAAATGAGTATCACTTGAACAGCAATGTTTTTTTGTCTCATGTTTGAAGACTAAATTTAATCAGATTGACTGCTGACCTTTAAAAGTCCTTCGAATGGTCTGCTGGCATGAATCCCCTAAGGGTGACCTAAAAAAACAAAGGTTTGGTTCTGAAGGGAAAGTGCAGCAGGAAGGAAAAGAGGGTGGGTCGCTCCAGTCTAGCCAGTGCCACTGCTTAAGGTACTGGGGTCTCAGCTTCAGTGAAAGTCTAACAGTCCTCCTCATGAGTCTAGATCTTCTCTACACATAGCTACTTGACCTCTGGGACTTTCTGCTGTGGGTTGATCAGCCAGTTCCGTCAGCTGAAGCTGAGTCCAAAGGACAATAACAGCAGAAATACAATTTTCTGAAGAATTCTTGTTCTTAACTCTTTTAAATGTGATAGACGCTCTGTGGATGTGTACCTTGAGGCGATCCTGGTGGAGTTGCTGGGTGCTGAAGGTGTCTACTCAGGACTTAAATGGCAACAAGCGCCACGTGGATCAGAACGGCAGCCCGGGAGTCGGGACACGCCACGCACTCAGGGGTCGCGCCCCGCGGGCACTAGACCCCCAGCGGAGGACGTGATTGACGGACTGTCGTTGTTTTTGTTCATCTGATATGAGGGGATTCCGAAAAATGAACAAGAAAAGAGCGTCTACCTATTGGAAACTGAAAAGAAATATATATTTTATTAATTAATCCCGTTCTAAGCATCGTGCGTATTGGATGTATCTTAATTGACGGGGTTTTTAAAACGATCGCAATGCTGAGCTATACATCCGTTTGTTTGATGATACTTGTACCGTCTCTGTTTCTTCAGGTGAGTTTTTAACCGCGTTTAAGGAGACAGACTGAAGGCTTCTTTTCTGTTTCGCGCCTTTAAAATCGCAGAATTAATTTGCAAGATTCCCCCGTTAACCCATTGTATGTCTGTGTGTGTCTCACTGCAGAGCGTGAGCACCGAGTCCGCGCCATGTGCCGTTACTGTGACCAAGGCCACGGCCACCAAGAACTCGGTGTCCCTGCACTGGACCACACCTGGAGCGCAGTGTCACTTCTGTGTCCTCTTCACGGACGGCCACTCCGGGCGCAGGGGGAGCTCGGGTTGCCCGACACATGAGGGACGCGAGTACAGTTGGCTCGTGCAGCATCTGCAGCCGGGGACTGAGTACCACTTGGGCATTGAGTCCCGCGCGGACGGACAAGGGGCCAATGTGACGGTGCGCACAGGTAGGAGCCACATCTTTTCACTTCATGAAGGTGTACACTGTAAAACTGAACAGTCCAGATATTGCATTTGTAATCCAGAAGTGTTTAATTTTATAATTTTATAGTATGAACTTGTTCAACACCCCCTTGTAGTGCAGCATTTGGGCATGGGTTTGAATCCAGCTCAGTCTGTCTGGAGTTTTGCATGTTCTCCAGAGTATTTGTGGGTTTCCTCAAACACTAACCAAAGGTGTGCATTTTAGTTTAATTGGTCACTCTAGAGTGGATGTATGTGTGTGCGAGTGTATTTGTGTGCAGTTACACTACGATGGACTGCTGTCCCATCCAGGGTGTAATTTCATAGCCTGGTGCCCAGTGATTCCAGAACATGCCCCAGATGCTGTGACGCTGATCAGGGTAAAGCAATTAACAATAATGAATGGATATTACATATAGAGTGTGCATATTTGGGAGTATATATAGATTGACTATGTTAGAATATATAGACTGCGCATATGTTTAGGAAGAGACAATCAGTATATACATATGTATATATAGAGTACATATACTTACAGTGAAATAACTGTATATACCCAAAATATAATAGTTTATAAACAATAAACTGTTCTCATTATTTATTACTGGCAAAAACATGTTGGATGCTCAACTGGGAATTCGTAGCATTATACACTGATAAAATGTTAATTTTTATATATTTATATCTGTTCACACACACACACACACACACACACACACACACACACACACAGCAAACTCTCTGTATCTGAATTTTCGCTATAATGGCTGTTGAAAATTATCTGTACACTTATCTGAACTTATCTGATCCGAACAAAACACGTTGCTTTTTCTGACAGTGTTTCTACAGTGTCACCACATTTACTGTCTGTGGTTTTAGCAAGACAAGTTCAGTTGTCTATTGGTCCTCAGAAGGCAAACTAAAATCCTTCCCATGCTTATTTAAATGAAGTTTTAGAGCATGTAAATGCAATGATTTCCCTAATTATGGGATATGATAGTGACATGACCAGGAGCCTTGCTTTCAACAACACATTTAAAGATGATGCCGCAGGTTCTAAAGAGATTTCTGGAGGAAAATTGAAAGAAAAAAAACTGAAGGCTCCTCTGTCTTTCTTTTCAATTGTTTTACACTCCTGACACCTGACACAGCCTCCTCCTTCAACACAGCAAGCTTTACAGGGCTCTTTTCTTCACTTTATTCCATGATACCCAGTAAAAGCTGTTAGCCTTATTTATTTAAATTGTTAACTGCAATGTTTTAACTAAATTTCATTTTTTAAATAAACCTGTTTATTTAAATTCCATAGATGGTAGTAATATGTGGAATATGCTGCACTGTACATACTGTACCATGCATTAGAATCTTGAAAATTAATGACAACATTAAGTGTTTTCTAATTAAGTAATTGGTTTTTACAGTGTTTTATCATGTTGAAGTCATGTGTTGATAGTTATCTAGGTGTTTTTCTGCTGGGCTGGGAACACATTATTATTCCTTTCTTTGCTCCATTTAAAAAATAATAGGAAATAGGAACTGAAAATTAGGTGTTCAATGAGTTTCCAGGGACGAATTAGATTCAGATACTGAAGGATTACATAAACATGATTATGTGCTTATGTCAGCCAGTTACAGAATGAGGAACAACACGACACATTTATTGACTGTAATTTATTTATAGCCATTTTCATGTTAATCATATTTTCCAGCAGTCATATATTGAAATTAAGGGTACGTTTTGAGAATTTCTGGGGAAAGTCATTACTGCTGACGTAAATACAAGATGTTATTAATAAAATATGCATTGTAATTATGTAAGTTCCTTTGTACAAAGGGGCATTCTTTTTATGAATTTTACTTAAGGCTTTACAGTTTGCAGTATCCATATTGAACATAATTCCAGGATGCATTGCCCCTGTCAGCCACATGGTAATCAGTGAAAGCAAGAAGGTACTGCAGATTAAGCTGTTTTTGTTTTTGTTATATTAAGGAACCTTTATAAAACCCCATCTGGGACTCCTACTGTTAATGGGTTCTTCAAGTGGAAAAGTCTAGCTGTACATCAACTAACATATTTTGGACTGATGGACTGTGTAATCTTCTGAAAAAGCTGTTCACCACAGTATTTCACTTTGTATACTGATAAAATAGGTATCACAGTGGCTAGAACTGTCATTTTCCAAATTAAGATCCCAGGCTTGAATCCCTACTTTTACTATGTTGCACTTGTTGAAAGTATTTTCCCTGGATTGATACAGTATAAATGACCCAGCTGTATCAATAAGGTAAATCATTGCATGTAGATTAGTGTGCAGACCTTATTTTGAGTGAAGAAAAGTTGCTTAGTTTAGAACAAAGCTATTACAAGTACCAATAGCTTAATACCATAAATGCTGCTTTTTGTAACTGTTTCTGTTGGCATGAATTCCTTAAGCTGATTTGGGACACATAAGGTATGAGTTTGTGTAATAAGGAATAGGCACTAGTGAACATGCACTGCGATAGCAAATTGGCGCAGCTTTGATGTTCTACTGGACTGCAACACTGGGTTCCAGAACCCCAGAGGTTTATCAGGGACAGACAGCAGAAGAATCTTTACAGGCCAAATCTTCAAAACAAATGGCACCTTTGTGGAAACATTTGACACAAAGCACATGCAATACTAACATATTTCCCTGTGCATAGTGTTAGCATAAAGAAAAGGGGTGGGAAGCCAGTTGGCCTTGGGCTGCTGGAGCATTTTCCCATGCTGTACCAGCTTTAGGAGTTTTTTCCCTCTCTTGGTCACTCTTGGTCACGCTGTCCTCTGGCTGTTTCCATGTGTTTTTGTATTTTTTTTATGTTAGATGTAGCATGTCTTTTTGGTTTTTTTTTTGCACCTGACCTTCAGTTAACTGCTGTGAGACAATGTTACTGGCAAGAGATAAGAGATAGTACTCTCCTTATTGGCATGTTGGTCAGTATCAGTAAACTATTGAGCATATTGCTGACATTTGTTATATATAGATATATAAATAAAAGAGCAAAATGAAGTGCTGGTAATGTGTACTGCTGACTACCAATCCCCTTCAAGCCCTGGTCTGAACTGAATTCACATGAGAGTCTTGGGTGCCAAAAACTTCAGTGTAGGTAACACCATTTTTGGCTACATTAGAGATGTTTGTTGTCACCCATGAGGAGTAAAAATGGCATATTGCTTGCAAGGGCACAGTGCTTGAGTGTGGGGCTTGAGGTGGTTAGTGCGCCCTCCAGCTCCCTGCCCTGGGCATGACTTTGGCTGTAAGCCACAAGGCATAGAGTCCAATCTCAAGTGTTTGTTTCCAGACAGGATTCCCTCTTGGTGGCCATTTCCCCTCCCCCTTTGTTCCTTTGTTCTAACGGATGTCGAGGGACCACGTGTTTTGTTTCATGGGACCAATAGATTAGACAGAGTGCTGTCTTATGAATTTTACCTTGAAGCACGCAACCTTTTACTGATTTTTGGCAAACCCTGAATGCAGCTGCCCTGGTGTCTCTAAGGCCTTTTAGACACAGATTAATTTAAACAGAAGATCGATGCCCCACGTTGTCTAATTTTAGACTGTATTTTAAGAAGAGGAAATTCCATTCCCTCTAAATACTTAAAATATTTAGCTTTGTGCTCATTTGTCATGCTTAACATGATTTTAACAGCTTCTGTATAGTTTGTTGATTAGTGTTCTCTATTTGATCTGTATTGTAAAGAAATCAAATTTTCGCAATAAAAAACTCTCTGTAGCAATTCCTGACAGTTTAATCAAAATTAAACTGTCAGGAATTGGTTAATCTTGGTTAATCTTTTTTGATTTCTTCTATTTTGATTAATGGCTGCCTCTAAACACCTAATGCAGTGTCGTTGGGAAAACCGCTGTGTTCTCACTAGGCCACTGGTTGCTGTGTATCCCAGTGGAGGTTTGGAAGGAAGCCATGTAAAAAAGTTCAATGTTCAGCGGCAGGCAACTGTTGGGAATTTTTGCCTGTTCCCCATGCTTTCTTGTCCCCCTTCCCACAGGACCCCTCCCCCTGCATGGCCAGAAAGCAACACTGCTCCAGCTGAGGGTCTACATAGTATGGACAATATTATCATATGAGGAGATCTCAGGAACAGGCTGCCCTATACACACAACACAATGAGAGGAATGGAGGCTCAGTGCACTCCATTTCTATAGCAGCACTGCAGCTGTAAAGGTGTTGTCATTCTTTTCTATGAGTTCCACTGTTTCAGCATTTCAGATTGCACAAAAATAAAATCATGCAAAGGTTCTCCAGAATGACCCCTTTATTCTCATATTCTTATACATCCCTGTGCATATACACCCATTTAAACTTTATCCAGACTCATTCCAGTATAAGGACTCTGTCCTCAGTTATCTGGCTTTTCAATTGGTATGGTCCTGCTCATGCTGGTAATTAGTCAGTTCATATGAAAAAATAAACAGTTGTGCGTACAGGTTGAGGATGTTGGGAAAAAATTAATTTTAGGCTATACTTACATGAAACGGAGCGTTATGGTTTTGTGTGAATTTTCATTGATTCTAGTGATTAATGTTTGTTAATTTGGGTTTGTTGTGGACATGAATAAATAATGTTTGGGCAAAAACTGAAGAGCCAAAAAGGGGAAGTGCTCACAGCATGTTTAACATTTGAAGTGATGAAGTGTATTGAGATTAAAGAGAAAGATCAAAATAAATCAACCGCAGCACCTTGTGAAAATTAATAATAGGGAAAAGCTAACTTCATAAGGATGACATTCTTCATAAAGATTAGAGTAAAACTTTTAATTATTACATGTGTTTTAGGTCAATTTCAAATCCATTCCCAAACTGATTTCCCAGACAGAATGGTTTACGATTTTCCCCATAATAAATAATGGGGAAAATTTCCTTAGTTTTAAGACGTTTGCTTTATGAATTTTGAAATTTCAAAAATGGGTGCCCATTTTTGATGAAGGTTGATTAAAAAAATGAATACTTATTTGAGGTTGAGCTGGAGTTCTTCAGGAGTGTAATTCTATGCTGCTCACATACAGACCCACAGGAGCCAGCCAGTCTGGATGTTCAGCCAGTGCAGAACCAGACCTGTGGGCTGCAGGTGTCCTGGCCTCGGTCCCCCGGGCAGGTAGACTGGTATGAGTTAACCTTGGAGGACACCGAGACTGGAGAGAACCAGAGTGCCCGGGTCGCTGGTTCCGCTACGCCTCAGTTTCGCTTCATCACCCTGAGTCCTGGTACCCACTTCACTATCAGTCTGGTGGCCATTGCTGGAAACAAGACCTCACCAGCTGTACAGACCACAGGAGCTACAGGTAGTTAGCCCCTAAGACACATGACATCATGGGCTTCTTAGATGTGTCTGGTTGTGATAATGTATACAAAATGTAACATTAGCAATTATTGTTTTTCAGGATATAAGGTGTGTGTATAGTTGTGTGGATATTTTAACACGTGGGTAGTTAAAGACTTAAAACTGATGCCCAAAAACCTTGTTCTATAACTATCAACAAATATATGTGTACCTACATTCCTTGGTCACTTGGTCACAACCATAACAATTTCTGGTCTTCTTGTATAGTTGCTATTCATTTTCAGCCTGTTAGGTTTTTTAGGTCATATAAGAAAATAGTACATTAGATATAGTACATATTATGTTTTGTCTGTATGTTGGTTCCTGGAGTTACCCAATGCTACCCTGGTCAAAAAGTGGGATGGTGGAAAGAGAAAAGGAATAACACATTATTTAATTAAACAACTGTTTACCATTAAAGTGGTTGTATTTAGTATATATGTATTGTTACTACTTTCAAACAGTTGGACACCACAGACAGTGATTCACACACCAGTCATAGTCAAGTATATCAAGAAAAAAACAAAGTATATATCATCAAACTTTATTACTTTTTCATCACTAATGTGTACAGCACCAGGTGTGTGTCATGTATAATTTCTTACAAATTTTTACATTTTCAGTTGTTCACATGTAACAGCTACCAACTCTTGTGATCAAACATGCAGATGGCACTAACAGCAATGCATGCACCAGCTGTAGTGACATACCCAGTAATAACAAATTATGTATCCCCAAACTTTATTATCTAGTAAACAAGTATGTGAGCTTGTGTGTGTGTGTGTGTGTGTGTGTGTGTGTGTGTGTGTGTGTGTGAGAAACAAGAAAATTCGCCAGTGTCGTGTATGTATACTCTGGGTGCAATGTGTGCGACTAAAATGGAATTTAAAATTTACAAAATAGCTGTTAGTGTTTTTTTGAGTTTAACAAACTTGACTATCAAAAAACCTCACTTATGATAAGAAGTTATGTGCTAAAATTCAACTCTGTGGCTGAAAAACAAAGCCGTGTATCAAGAACAAACAAGCAAATAGATTCAGCTTTATAGATTTCATAGCTTTGTTTATGCAGCTCCTGCTGTCTGTTTGCCATACAGCACCCTCTCCTGTCAGCAGCCTGCAGCTCTTTCCATCCACCGACAGCCTGGCTGTTTCCTGGGAACCAGGCCCTGGGAAAGTCCAGTATTACCAGCTCATTCTGAGGGATTCAACTGGTCTATTCCAGAATCTGAGCCTGGAGAACAGCATCACCTCCCACAGCCTGAATGGCCTGGTTCCAGGACATCTGTACAACATCACAGTGGCTGCAGTTTTTGTGGGGCAGCAGAGCACTGTGTCCAAACAGGTTCGAACAGGTGAGAGTCACCTGTGCCATGGCAGTCATTTCTTCAGCTGTGTTCATGTCAGTTTGTATGTTTACAATCAGTCATTTGTATGTTTACAAACCATCAAAGTGCTTTCCATTAATACACTATTAATAGGTTATTAGAAAGCAGCATGATGTGTATTTATCAGTTCCTTCAATGTGCACGAGTGTCAATCAGACAGTACTGCAGTACTTTTCATCAGTTCTTACAGTGGTGATTCCAGAACTTTTGGTGTTGACCCTGAACACAGTCTTGCCCAGGCATGGTGACCTTATACACTGGTGCATGCAGTGTTATTGACCAATTATTCTGATATGTCGTGTATATTTATATAGTTTTGCTAAATTAACACTGACAATTGACAAGACAAAATGAAAACCAAATTTACATGAAAATGAAACTTTTTTTACACAGTCAAAGATTTTCTCAGTGGTTACCATGGTACTGCTTCATTCTGTGGCTGAACTCATCTAAATTTGTTCAAATTCTAATGCCATCCATTATATACCATTAAGATACTTAACAATTCCTAAACACAGGCTACTCACTGGTCTCACTGCACATACAACTATTGAACATGAACAGACTCGAACATTATTATGTCAAGAGTATATTTTATATCATCCACAACTATTCTAATTTAATTACCGTTTCAGTATTGCTCCTTGTTGTGCCAATGAAGTAAATCCCTTATAACAGTGTAATCTTTCATTCATTACCCTCAGTTTGGTTTTCTACCATGGAATTGTGAACCACTGGCTTTGCAGAACAACAAACTAACAGCACCTTGAACTTAGATCTCTTTAGCTCTTAGCATCACTTAGTATACTGAAAAAGTCTGGTCCAGTGTCTGGCTGACGGACACAAACGATTCAACATTCTCATCAATGGATATGTTTATCAGGGGAAAGTGGTCACCTGGTGTGACCCCTTTGGGTATGCTGCAGGTGCAAGGGTCTGACAGCCCATTAGGGACTTGGGAGGGCATGTCTCTCCTGATGAACTAGCTGGGCAGCTATTTGTTTCCCATCTCGTTACCCCCTTTTTGTGATTGTTTCCATGTTATTTTCAGCAACTATTTGTCTGCCCCCCCCCCCCCCCTTGGGGGGCTGGTGTAGGGAGAGTTTGGGAGNTTTTTTTTCCCCCCCCCCCCCCCATTGGGGGCTGGTGTAGGGAGAGTTTGGGAGCAGTTCGGGTCTCAGGATCTTGAAAACAAAAGAGTCCCCATCGTGACTGATATGGGAACCGGGTCTCCAGCAATAACAAAGCAGAGAGGGAAACTCGGACTTGTCCGTTATAATCCCAGATGGTGCCTGGACAGCCTTGCAGCAGTCTGGCTCCACCCACCAGCTCCATTGCCAATCCCATCCAAACTGGGAACGTTGGATTTCCCGAGACCCAGGCCCTTTGTTTGGACACACTTTGATGTGAATATATGCACAGATACACTGGAGAGGCATGAGGGGGTTTATAAATTCTCTAATGCTGCACAAAAAAATCAGAGAAATAGGTTTATTTACTGTTTTTTCTTTATCAGGATCATATCATTGTTCTATTTTTAAATGTTTCACTATTTCTGTGTTCTCTAAGTCAAAATATCAAACCTGCATGCAAGTATTTAGCAATTGATTATATTCTATTTCTCCCACGACATATTGAAAATGTACCCTGAGTATTAGAGTACAAAAGAATATCTTGAGTAGAACTGTTTGTTTTTCTTTTTTTTCATTTCTGTCCAGATAACCGTTTTACAGCATTTTGGAAATGTAGTTACCAAACAAAATGTCACTTACTAGTAAAATGATTTGTCCATAATGCAGTAATCATAGAATTTGTTCCATTTAATGTTCAAAAAATCAAAAAAACAGATACATAAAATATGTTTTCAGCCAAGAAAAAAAACTGCTTCCGTCATATTTTACAGAAAGTATTAATTTTCCAATGTTTATTGTTCTTTAAGACCTCTGCTGACCAGTCAACATCCACAACTTGTGAAGGAAAGCAAAACGCAAGTCAAATAATGGAACCTCTACAATATAACTAATAAACTCAAATCCAATTACATATTTATAAAAATACTCATAAAATGATGATTTGATAATGCTGTAATAATTTTTCTTTTGGGGCCATGATCATATGATGCTTTGTTTTTGGTAGTGTATGGCCTATTATATTATATGTAACTTAAAAATATTTTTAAAAATCATAAATTCATTGTATTGTGTTTAAAAAAAACAAGAAAACAAGGCTTTAGACAGTTAGGATTCAGTACTACCCATAAATTCTACCAGGCTGTACCAAGTGAGAAGTGAACTTAAATCTATCTGACCATGGTTATATTAAGTGATTTTAGTGCCAGCAGTATGCAACCATTTTAGGTTTCTGGATTTTTACAGAAGAACTAAATACCTATCGATATTGTCATAACCAGGCTAATTTTATATAAATGTCACTAGCAAATTTATTTTATTTACTTGTGTGTGATTTATTCTTAAAGGGTACTTTAATGACTAAAACTTGATCTAAACAGTCAACCAGGACTTTTCTTTTTCAAAATTTTGTCACTCTTGCTTAAGAAAATTACCAAAGAAACAGCAACAAAAATAGATCATATTATCAATACATCATTCAATAAATGATTCTATCTTGTTCTGCTAAATTGAATTTCTCCCCACCTTTCTGCCCACTAGTGCCAGCCACAGTGTCGAACCTGAGAATGGAGAGCAATGGCAGCCAAGCTAGCTTAGTAGTATCATGGCAGCATGCACTGGGTGATGTCGATTCCTACCTGGTCACACTGTCCTGTCCGAGCTCACTGCCCCAACAAAGGAGCCTGCCCTACAGCACCACTGAGATATTCTTCAAAGACCTGACCCCCGGGGCAGAGTACCAAGTCTCTGTCCACACTTTGAGTGGGGAGCTGTCTGCTCAGATGAATACCTCTGGGAGGACAGGTAGGTCCCAAAAGCACAGGTACAACTGCAAATGCATGTATACAAATGCTAACATTGAGAGAAGATTTATTAACCATGCAATGAATGTTGTTGCTGAGTAAGGAGGGTAACTAAACTATACCTAAACATGTCCCTAAATCAGAGAAATTTAGTATTACTTTAAGCAGCAGTCATCACTAAACAAATGGGTCTGTTTCTCTAGTAACACTTTGTACTCAACTTATGAACACAATTGGGACCAGAAGCCCGTTCATAACTTTATTTGTCTGTCAATCAAACCATTATGTCACAGTCAGTAAAAGCTTAGTAATATAGTTGTGCCTCAGTTTATTCCTGGGTTAGATGCTGTGAAAACCTCTGATACAACTAAATCTATCGTTGAAAATTTGTGAATTTTTACCTATTCCCTTCTCTTCTCACAGCTCCAGACAAAGTATCCCAGTTGAAGATGGTGGGTCTCAGTGACCAGAAAGGTCTGAAAATAACATGGACTCCCCCTCGGGGAGAATGGGATAGTTACCGCCTGCTGCTCCTGCACAGCTCGCAGGTGCTGGTCAACATCACTGTAGGGAAGAATACCCAGGAGTACATCTTTTCCAAACTTGACCTGGTCCCTGGGCGACCATACAGGGCTGTGGTCACTGTGCAGAGTGGACCATTGAGCAATACTGAGTTCTGCCAAGGGAGGATAGGTTTGTATTATTGTTATTATGTTTATTACTTATTGCTTCATTTGGCTGCCCTTTTCAGGTGTCACATAATGGTAGCAGTAGTGCTGTTGCGTCACAGCCCCAGAATGCTGCGTTCAGATCTATATTTGACTTCAGCTTAGGGTCAGTGGAGTTTGCATGTTCTTTCCTGGTTCTTGTTTGTTTTCCTCCCACAATCCAAAGATGTTGTTTCAGGTTAATTGGTGGCTCTAAATCGCCCAGAGTGTGTTAATATGTGAGAGAATGATGGTGTGAGATTGCCCTGTGGTTATCTGAAGTCCTGTCCAGAGTGTACCCTCTGCATCACACCCTGCTTCCAAGATAGTTTTGGCTACGGTGACCCTGTACTGGACAAGCAGTAACTGATGAAAGGATGGATAGATGAATGGATGGGTGATGGATGGATAACTTAATTAATTGTTGCTGTGCTACTCTGTCATGTTTTCAATACCATAGAAGTACTTAAAATTGTTTTGTGTTAATGTTCTCGTCTTATCTTCGACCTCAGCCCCACTGGCAGTGCAGAAGCTGCAGGTCCGGCATGTGAATGAGACCTCACTGGGTGTGCTGTGGAGCCACCCAATAGCCGAATGGGACAGCTACACAGTGACTCTACAGCACATGGGCATAGCTAAAATTGAGAGGGCAATGCCAAAAAGCACACAGGAGTACACATTCACTGCGCTCGTGCCTGGTCGACTATACTCCATCATTGTGACTGCCCACAGTGGAAAACTCAACAGTTCCGCCTCTGTGAGCGGACAGACAGGTGAGTCACCCTGTCTGGTGCCTGTGAACGGATCATGTAAATGCAGGTTCATAATAAGAGAGGAATAGCCTTTATGAAGCATTTAAGCTTTGGTCAAGTTTGTATTGCATAGTAGTTGTTGGGGATCACTTCAACACTGTTCTAGAAATAAGAAGTGTGACACATCACATTCTGTCCTGTCTGAAAAAGACACTGGATAATTTTGAACAAGGTCAAAGGGTGTAGTGTCTGAGCAGTCTTTGCAGTGACTGGGAAGTTGCCTGAAGTCTGACACATACAGCACTGCAGGTAATGATGTCTGTGTCAGTTCTGATATTTACATTTATTTATTTAGCTCATGTTTTTCTACAAAACCATTAACAGCATTAAGCAACTTACACTGATTTATTCACTGATACAGCTTAATGAAGGTTACTACTGCAGGAGATGGGATTTGAATTTGTTCCACGCCCACCTGTTCCAAGTCTGATGTGGTGTTTATATCTGTATAGTCCCTGCAGTGGTCACACACCTGCATTTAAGTAACCAGGGCCTGACGGACAGTCTAGAGAGCAGCTGGCAGCGTGCACTGGGGGACATTGACTCATACCGTGTGCTCCTCGTCCATGATGGCACCATCATCAAGAATGAGAGCATATCCGCAGGCACTACATCCTGCCGTTTCCACGCCCTCCGCCCAGGCGCTCTGTACAAGGTGGCGGTGACCTCTATCAGCAGGGGGCTGTCCTCCAAGCAGGTGTTCCAGGAGAGCCACACAGGTGGGACCCTGCAGGAGAGCAACTCAGAACACTTAATCCCTAACAACCTACCTGCTTATGGGATTATCTGTGCTTTTTAGGTTTTCAGTTAATAAAAACTGAAACTGTCAGACATTGGGTTCTTGTTATTGTTATTGATATTTTATTCTTTGTTAAATTTATTTAACTGATGTCTTTGTCTAATGAGACTTAGAGATAACTTTCAAGGTTTAGGCAAAATTTCTAATGATTTTAGAATAGTACGCAATCGATTATATGTGTATTTGTTTTCTCACCATTACAAGCTGACTTTTACTATATTCAGTTACTACATTTTTTATTCTGAGGCTTTCCATGCCTTTGAAGTAAAATATAACGTGGCATTTACAAATGTATTCAGGATTCGACTTCAAGGAGCAACGAGTTTATGAGGACAATGTGTTATATAAGGATACATATCAGCCCTCTCTCTCCCACAGACATACTGGGAAAAAACAGAGCAGATCCATTGTCTTAAAGATTGCTGGTAAAATAAGACTTAGGGGGCTTTATTTTCCAGGGCAGCAGGAATTCCAGGAATGTCAGGAAACCCTGTGTAGACAAAAAAAAATGTCAAGGTCTTTTTTCAAAGACTTCCTGTTAGGACTCAATTGTTCTTTCAATTGTTTTGATATTTTGAGCACTGGCTGCCCAAGTCTTAATTAACTTTTAAGATTTAAATGTCATTTCAGATGTCAAAGGTATTCTGTACATTAGTTCACGCAGGTTTAACTGCTTTTTCTGCCAAATGTGTATATGTCAGAACAAATTTATGTGTGAAATCAGTAAGTTGCTCAGTAAGACATTTGAAGGGATGGTGTGAAAGCCTGTGTGACCACTCTCATCTCATCCCACGTTGCCCTGTGCTGTCATCCTCAGTACCCGCAGCTGTGGGGGATGTGACAGTCAGTAACAACGGGCGCACAGACTTCCTCAGTGTGTCATGGCGTCCAGCGCAAGGTGATGTGGACAGCTACCGGGTGACCCTGTGGGATGGAGAAAAGACCCTCGCACCATGTGTGACCTCAGTCAGCCCTGAGTGTGTTTTCAATTCTCTGGTGTCCGGACGCCTCTACAACATCTCCATCGCCTCCTGCAGTGGCAATTACGAGAACCACACAATGGTGCAGGAACGCACACGTAAGTGTCACCTTTCCACAAACTACAGAGACCTGATTTACTGGACACTGTGTCTTGCATGTTTATCATACTTTTAGGGTCCACAATATTAGTGAGCACTTTAATGATCAAGTATGTTCGCACATATAAAGAATCTGACTTCAGAGATGCTCATTCAAACACATTTAAGCATGAAGCATGAATTCTGAAAGAATTAAAATAATTACTATGCAAGTAAGAAGTATATGTATAATACATAATAAATAATATATAAGTAAGAGTCTGCTATGATCTTGCTCCTATTGTAGTCCTATTCTAAGTTACCGCACTGCCCATATTGGAGTGGAGTTGCGAATACATGGAGAGTAATGCCCATTTATGGTCCTTTCTTGGTAAAGAGAATTGAATTCTAGCTATTTTCTAATATGAATATTGTTTTCTCATGTGACTGGTAGTTATCCCTTCTTTGTTTCAGTTCACTCAATTTTCCTGTCACCCAGAAATCTTTACCTCCATACTTTTGTCCTCACTGCCTCCATTCACTTGCCTTTCCAGAACCATCCCCTGTGCAGAATCCCACTGCGATCCACTCAGCCCGTGATGACTACCTTAAGGTGTACTGGCGGCATGCAGCGGGTGACTTCGACTTCTATCGGGTGGCCATCAAGCACAACAACCAGCTGCTGCAAAACAAGACAGTAGCCAAGTCCAGCAACGAGTGTGTCTTCCAGTCTCTAGTGCCAGGACGCTTGTATACAGTGCTCATCAGCACCTGGAGCGGGAAATACGAGGCCAGCGTGTCCACAGATGGGAGAACATGTGAGTGAATAGGCCTGGAGGGAGACACCTCCGAGTGGACTTTGGAGCTCCAGTCACTCTACTGTAATGAGACCGTCCAAAACTGTATTTAGTAATTTGATGCAGTTTAAATATTGCCATGACTATGTTTTTTAAACCAGTATTTTAATCAAAGGACAATATTAATATTATCGGTTTATACACTTGGATTTTTTATAGTCAAAGCTGAGGTCAAGTCCCAAAATCATGAGTACAGCAACAGAGCACCTACTAGGACTTAAACCTGAATGTACTGCTACATTAATATGTGCTTGGTGGAGGACCAAAAGCTGGGTGAAGTGAGTGAGCACATCTAGCTGTTCACTCTTGACTCAGGGCCTACATGGCATTCCTTAGTAGTGTCTGTAATAATTTACAGCCGTACATTCCTATTTTTACACTATTTTGAGTTTCATCCCATTTTTATTCACTGAGCTGGGTTGTCCAAAAGGTGTTTGTATTTTTCTGCCTCCCCCCCCCACTTAAATAGTCATTTATCACTAATCACCTACCTTAGCTGCACAGTTTAGCCATTGTGCTCAGGCTGTTATTGATAGGCTTGTATAACCCCCCACAAGGGGTAGCATTGTTAACCTGAATGCAGCAATTTTTTTTCCACTCGACCATTGTGATTTGAATCCAGAAAGAGTAAGTTCCTATTGTCCAGAGGTCACTGATCTAAGACAGCAGGAGCTCATGGTGGGTTTTTATGGTTGCTCTGTGGTCAGAGAGGACAACAGCAGGTGGGAAACTTCAAATGTGTGCAGACTTTCTCAAAGGAAAGAGATGTTGCACCTTTTTCATATCTGCAACAACTTTGGGTAATATTCCAGCTGAATAACAGAGGTATAGTGTTAAACTCTAAAGTCTAAACTCTAAAGTTTAAACAAACCTCCATTATGAATACAATAATGATGTATGATTGAACACTGAGCTCTTCTCTATTCTAATGCAGTCCCGGCAGCTGTGACAAGCCTGGCACTGGCCGACCGTGGGACAGAGGATCTGCGGGTTACCTGGGAGGGAGCCCCCGGTGACGTGGACCACTATGAGGTGCAGCTGCGATACAATGACCTGAAGGTGTTCCCCCCAATCACACTGAGTGGCACGGCCAGAGAGTGCCGGCTGAGCTCCCTCACTCCGGGTCGCCTCTACAAGATCGTGGTATCCACCTTCAGTGGGCCAAACCAGCGGGCCCAGTTCATTGAAGGCAGAACAGGTAGGAGAGCCAACTTTCAGTAGCTACCCCATCTTAGAGACTGTTATTATAATGGGTAATATATATTACTTGGTTTTTAAGTTATTCCCAATGGTTCATAAATTTTGTATCTCTGCCATCCATAATAGACTAGACTTTAAGGCATATATTACTTCAAAAGCTTCATAAACCCATGGTCACAACCGCACTGAGGGTCAAGAGGGTATTCCTGAGGTTAATGGGATGGCGTTAAAAAGAAATTACAGCATTGTAAGGAAGTTACTTCACTGGTACAAGGAAGGATTTTTGAAACAATAATTAAAGTAGAATAGTTGTGCCTAATATAGCACTCCTGTACACTTAATATAATAATTTTCAAGTTTGTTCACTTTCAATACTTGGACATCATGCAGACCAGAAAGGAGTCTTTTGTTTAGGACTCTTATCAGAATGTGATCTTATAGATAGTGTAGTAATATTAGAAAACTTAAAGAAGCTCACTGACAAAATGAAGCAGCACAATGGTAGATAATCTTTGTGCAGTAAAGTCTCATTTTAATGTAAATTTTGTTTTTCATTTTGTCTACTGAGAAACTTTGAAAACTATTATATGTTGGTAGTTATTTCAATAAAGCAGTAAGACTAAACATAACAAAATACAATGACTGATCATTAATACAGCGTGTACCAGCATTTAGGATCGCTCAGCCTGGACAAGACTGTACTCAGGGTCATTACTAAAAAAGGTTGGGGAATAGCTGGTATGAAAAACTGCAGGACCACATTGTTTAAAGGAAGTCAGAACAGTTCAATAGCTTCTTTGCATTTTCCACCTTTTATTCTATTTATACTGACCTTTGAAATCATTTTGGAAAAAACCAGTAGGGATGCAGATGTATATGGTGTTGAACACTAAATATATCATAATTGCTGATGCCTCCTCACAGTACCCAGCAAAGTGAAAAACCTCCACGTGATCAATGGTGGCCAGAGTACCAGCCTGAAGGTCAGCTGGACCCCTGGACAGGGAGATGTGGACAGCTATTTAGTGTCCCTGTCCCAGGGAGTCCTGCTGAAGACTCAGCTCGTACCCAAACACATCAGTGAACTACAATTCGAGGACCTGACACCCGGCCAACTGTACAGCATCATGGTGCAATCCATTAGCGGGGAGCTGATTAACAACCAGACAGCCAGCAGGCGTACTGGTGAGATGGTCTCCACGGGAACACATCACATCCAAAAACACACACTCATTGATTTTACAGATCTGGAGTATGGCTGCACAAATCAGAGCCGCACCTCACACTCTGAAAGTTTCAGATCAAAGGCTAATTGATTGCTAGATAAAATCTAACGGCACCTTTGAGATGTGACTCTCCAGCTGAGCATTTGCCTCCATCTCAGTAAGAGAGAAACTTTGAGAGCAATTTGGTCATTGGTAAAGGGCATTAATGGTTATTACTCACCTGGCTAATGAACAGTTGTTGGGTTTTGCTCTGATGACACAGTTAGCATAGTGTAGTGGAGCTGCTGCTTCTCACTCAAAGGACCAAGGTTTGAATTCCACCTACTGTACTATTGTAGTAACCTTGAACAAAGTAACTTGCCGTGAATTGTTGCAGTGAAGATAACCCAGCTTTGTAAATGTGGAAAACATTATAAGTAGCTCAACATAACTTCCTTTAGAGAAAAGTTTTGGGTAAACAAGTAAATGTAAAAAGTATATGCAAATGTATTCAAAGTTTCAGAAACAACTTTTCCATGCCCACCATTCAATAAGTCAAATTATCAGCACTTATTTTTATAAATGTATCTTTGCCTTTTTAAGTTTGGGAAACCTTGCTTCATTGCTGATCTCGCTACCACTGTCCTCGACTCTTTTCCAGTACCTTCCTCTGTGGATGGCTTGCTGGTGGACAGCCAGCAGACCACTGACAGCTTGCTGGTCACATGGCATGCTGCTCGAGGCTTGGCTGACAGCTACAGGCTTCAGCTGTTGGATGAAAGAGGTGTCCTGCTGTTCAACCATTCACAGCCCTCTGACGTCACTCAGCACCGTTTCGATGAGCTCATCCCAGGGAAGAAGTACCATGTCCGGGTCCAGACGCTGAGTGGGGGCATAACCAGCAATGAAGTCATTGGAGTGGGCCGAACATGTAATGCACCTTTTATATGGTGGTCATAACCCCTTTATAGGCTCTCTGTGTTGAGACACCAAACAGCAGTCCCACTCCATGGAGGGTACATACAGTATTGTTGGATGTCATTCTACTGAATTGGTTAAGGCAATAATAGGTGTTTGTCATCACAAGTTCCCTTGCAGATACCATAAAGCTGAGTGAAGTGAGTGAGCACATCTAGCTGTTCACTCTTGACTCAAGGCCTACATGGCATTCCTTAGTAGTGTCTGTAATTTGACAAATACTAAGACAGCAGCCAAAATGTGTTGCAGTTTTTTGTTTGTATGGTTTTGTTATTTGAAGCAGACATGAATCATACCACGATACCATAGACTTTTTGTTATTTCCAGTTCTCTACCTTTTACTTTCACGTGCATATTCACATTCCTGTAAATAATAATTTTGTTACTATATTTACTGTATATTCTTAATTCTTTATGCTTATTCTGTTACTTTAATGTTCTATTAAATGTGTCTGAGTGACTATTGAAATTCCTTGTATATGTAACCCAGCAACATTTAACTTTAACTTGGCCTAGCCCTAACTACCACTGCTAGTCTTAAAGACCCAAGCAATTGTGATGCAGGCAAGGAGGTTTGGTGCACATGCTGAGCCCCATTGTGTTGACCACAGGTCCAGCAGCTGTGAGTGAGTTGGTCGTCGTGGACAACAGCACCAGCAGCGTGGCACTCAGCTGGGTGCCCCCACAGGGTGATTTTGATGGCTATGACATCCTCCTTTATGAAAGCAGCGGTGCCTTGAGGAACAGTGAACATGCTGGGCCCAGTGCAGTACACAGCTCCTTTCTGGACCTACAGCCAGGGACCCAGTACAAGGCAGTGATCGTGACCCGCAGTGGGGTACAAACCAATGCTTCGTCCATCTGGGCCAGGACAGGTGAGGGTCCGCCAATGGCCAAGTGATAACTGAGATAACAGGAAACCCAGTTTGCTTTGTGTTTAGATTAGTTATAATAGGTCTCATATCACATTCTGGGGTATTATACATTTATATTTTTATCCATATGCTCATATTGTGTCTTTACTAAGATAAACTACAGTAAACTGCTTCGTATGGAAGGTAGGTGTGCAAAAAATAGAACAAAAAGTAAACTTAAAATCAAAAAGCTGTATGAAGGCTATCTGTTGGAAGACTGATATAGCTCAGTACATATGTAAATGAGACAGATAAGTTCATATTTGTGTGTCTGGAACTGGCACCTATAAATTCACTCCATTTAAATAAGAGGAATAAGATTTACCAAAATATAAATTAGCGCAGTTTTTATATTAATTTTTCCACTGTTTCTTTGGCTGAGAATAGATTTTCCTGCAAGAAAATCTAAATGCAAATCAAACTGTGAGTTACTGTACTTTATTTATTGTACTTATTAATAATGCAAACAATTTTAGTTTCTTGTATCCCTAATGAATGATTTATGTAATCCATTGATATATATAACTATCTTTGTTTTGATAATTTCTTATTAGTTATTATGCATATGTATGCATACTGCATTCCGCAAAAAATCAGGAATTAAGTTTCTTAAGTGGAGAGAAATTTAAGTAGAATTAATGAAGGCAGATCATCATAAATGAGGGCTGAGGGTCTCAAAATGAGGTTGTTTTGGTCATCCTATTTAAGCCCTTGAAGTAGTGCCAATTGCTCATTCACAGACCAGGAGTGTGGTGGTTTCTGTTCAGTGGTAAATCAAGACCTAATCCACTGACTGTTTTTACCTGGATTTTTCTGTGAGCATCCTGTGCCTCAGTTCATTTGCCTGTATTTGTTTAGTATATTGCAACATGGAATTCTGCTTGAATGTGAATTCCAGGTTTACATTGGCCCTCAAACCCTTTAATGCCATGCGCACATTTATCAAGAGATTGAACCCTGACACCTGCTGGTTTTAGGTCAGTTGCCATAACAACCACTCATACATCTGCTGTCCAACTGCAGTCATCTCTGCTGGCATAAAATGAAACCTTTAAAGCAAATTAATCCCAAAATGCATTTTACAGTGGGACATATAGTCATTTCTAGGCTTTTAGTCATGACTCTCTGCTCCTTCCTCACAGAACAGAAATAATTACATATAACATAGCCCCAAAAATTGCCAATATCTATAGTTCTATGTATTGCAGTCCGTTATAGGTTAGAGCTCTGTAAATGCATCAATAATTTATGACATTTGTACTTTGGAGGCATTTTGCATATATAGAATGTTTCAGGTTGTTTTTGAAAATGTATCCTTTTTCCATACCTCTCCCAGTTCCTGCCCCTGCAACAGCTCTCCAAGCCCAGAATCGGAACCAGACAGACAGCCTGTGGCTGAGCTGGGAGCAGCCTGTGGGGCACCTGAGTGGCTACCTGCTGTCTGTTTACAGCACCAACGGCTCCCAGGAGGTCGAGCAGTGGCTGTCAGCTGACCTGAAGGAACACCGCCTACAGGGACTCCTCCCTGGGCACCTCTACAGGGTTGTGCTCCTAACCCTCAGTGGGGAGCTGAGGAACCCCGCCATCACCGAGGGGAGGACCGGTCAGTCTGCACCACTACTCTTGTCCTGCATTTACTTATTCCTGTAGTTTAATGACCTACATAACTTAGTTTCATGGATTTCATGTATCAGCAAGTCAGAATGTTGTATGATCAAGTCTAACAGCTTCTATCTGAAAATGTAGAATACAGCTGAAACAGCACAATGAAATAATTTAATTTTATCACAGTGCATATACTCTTTATTCTTCTTTCAACACGTTTGTTTAATGAGCTTTACAAACTACCTAATGTGCTGGGTCAATAAGAAGGTTTTTTTTGTTTACTGTCCTTCATGTTGATCACAACTGTGTGTCTCTAACAGCCCCGAAGCCTCCCACATCGCTGTCTTTCACGGGAGTCACCAACAACTCTATGGTGATCACTTGGGCCAACCCAGTTGTTGGTGATTATGACAGTTTTGACCTACACTGGACGCCTCCAGATCCCCTATCTGTCTTAAAGTCCCACAGCACCCCAGGTTGCAGCAGCCGCAACCTGAAGGGTTTGTACCCAGGACGTCTATACACTTTCAGCGTCCGCACCGTAAGTGGGGGTGGGGCCAACGGCAGCCCTCCTACTTACAGTCAGCCCATCCACAAGAGCATCCGGACAAGTAAGTGAATCAGCAGTAGGTACAAATGTCCCTGCTGCCAACTGATTCTATTCTGCTAACACTATGTCTGTAACCAGTGGAATGTTTTTACTAGCTAATTCTTTCTCTCATTTCAGAATGTTTAAAATTAATTCTGAATTCTGATTTTTCATATTGCCCCACATAAATACAAAGCAATTACTTTTCCTCTTAGTTATAAAGAATGTAATATATTGCATTGTTATTAGTTTAGGTAAACTGGTTTATGCAAAAAAACTATGGTATATATATGTCGTGGAGAACTGCATTGAATCCACAGAGCAGCACCTCAAATCCCCCAGCAGAGGGCACCACCTGATTGGCAGCCTTGCTCTTAGGAGTAGCTGCTACACTGCTGCCTGTGTAGGTGTGTCTGGTGGAGCAGATGAGTGTGAGGAAGCTGTACACCTTGCAGCACATGTGATCCGATGGGAGCTGTCAGTGAGAAGGCCCCATGTCCCCTAGTGCCACCTGAAAATAAACACTCATAAGTGGCGTGACTGTTGACTCAACTCTAATCAGATTGCTTGAGGTGAGGGATTGTGATTGGGAAAGGAGCGGAAATTGCACAGCACTGGCAGGTCCAGCTCTGTGTAGCAAACTGTTTGAAGTCTTCATTAAAATCTCCACTGCAGTCAGACTGCGAGCAACATGAAGTTTGAAAGAGGAAGACGAGTGCACAGCTGCCATGTACATTTGCTTTGCTATCCTCCAGTTAATGTCGAGATGGCTCTTAGACATTGACCGCTGGCTCTGTTGTTACTACTGAATGTGTGTACAGGAAACTCTGTTGTTAAGCCATTCAGATGTTCAGGTCCACAGTAAATTCATTTCTTAAACAATAGCCATGTGTCCAAGAGATTGTAGTGGAATACAGCAGGACTGAAGAGGAGAGATTAATCCAATGTGATATTTTTAAATGAATCCTCCAAAGTTGGGTGAAGCACAGGCATGCAGATTAAACCAATGTGCAAATGTGAGGTTTTGCATTGTACAGCAGGATAATAATTCACTCGAGAGCAGTTCAGGTTAAGCACTTTGGTCAAGGGTGCAGAAACAGAATCCTCCACAGAACTTGAACAAGCATACCTTATGATCTTAATTGCTTCCTGCTCCCTCATAGTGATGAAAAGGCACAATTTTAATGTTGGTGTTAGTGTAATGTTAGATTGTGCCAGTGGAATATAATGAGCTATTATTTTTCTGGCATAATAATCACTCCACCAAAGATTAAGTGCCTCTGTGCTTTATGTTCCCCTCTGGTCGAGGTATTGATCAAGTAGCTTCCCAAGCCTGACAGAAATGAAGATACTGCAGACATCCATAATCAAGCTTTGCGCTGTGTTAAGCTGTTTACTTCTGACTTCAGCTTTATAGACCCACCCTTTCAGGCTGAGGTGCAGAGAGTATTTATGCTGATGTTGTTTCTATTAGCATCCTACATGCATCTATTTCATGGCTTCTCAAACCGGGTCTTCTCGTACACGGATGTGTGTTTCATCCAAAAAATGGGAAAAACATACATTAAGAAATTTCAAGTCTAAAAAAATATTTCAGTATCAAACTAGAGACTGAAAATCACATAGCTGGAATGTGCTGTTGCAAAGTGTGTATAGATGCTGTTTAGTACAACAATTTACAGAAGTATTAATTGGAAAATTAATGGGCAAATAGCAAATCATCATTATTTGAGAGAAACTTTCTGTGGTGGACATGTTCGCCCTGTTATCCCAAACCAGACTGCTGCCACTCAGTGGAGCACACGAGGACAATGGAAGCAGACTTTATTACCTGTATTATTTCTGAGCTCAAAGAGCCACAGTGTTTAAAATAAAAACCCTCACCCTCTGGCACGAAAAAGTTATTTTTGAACAGCTACTGAGAGTGCCATCAAATCAAATTAATGCACTGAGTCATCAAAATGCATTTTAGCAGCAAATTAGATTTAATTCAATTCCTGACAGAACATTGGGAACGGGCATAAATAGACAGTTTGCGTCTCTGCCGTTCACTGACTCACCACTGCAAATTATGAATGACACACATGTTAATCAGCAGGCAAAAAAATGGAAGGGCGTCCTTCGTTTTTCACGGGCAGACAATGAGCAGAAATGAGACTCTTTCCAGATAATGCTAGCCCACACGCGCAACATACATTCATTGTTAGTTTGTTCACAGCCAAGTTGAGGTATGCATTTTGTCTGTAGGTTTTGTGCAGTTTTGCCTGAACTTGTTTATTTCAAGCAAATGGAAAACAAAAGGAAACAGACATTAAGCTCTCAAAATAATGTTACCCAGATCCTTGGTGTTGTATCCCTTGGTGTAGGAAGAATCTTGGTGACACTGATTTAGTTGTTTCCTTCTCTAATGATTTTTCTGGAAAAAATTGCCAACAATGAGAATGTGGTGTGTCTCCTGACCCCAAGTGACCCATATACTGTTTCTCATCCTCCCCTCCACAGAACCTGGGCGCCTGCAGCACATCCACTGCCATCCACTGAATTCTACTTCCATCTCCTGTGCATGGGGTGCCCCGGAGTCCGACTATGACTTGTACGTCATAGAGTGCGTGCAGCAGGATTCCCGCACACATGTTGTCTCACACCATGCCGCACGCAACAGCACGCTCTATGTCATCTCCCAGTTGGAGCCCCACCGGTACTATACCGTCATTGTGAGAGTCGTCTCTGGCAGCAGCATCAGTGAGCCAGCTGAGGACAGCGTGGTCACCATGATTGACAGTGAGTAGCAGCCGTTGCTTGTCATGAAAAATAATGAGTGTTATTGACTATGCGGGTGCCACACTTACCAGTATACTGGTTATACCACTGTCTGCTCATTCTGCCCTGCAATCATTCACTTCTCGTGTCACTGAAGAGCACAGTACTACTGTCTGTCAGCTCATTTCACCGCTGCACTTACCATAGTACACTAAAAATACTTCCATCACACATCACATGAACCCAAATCACCATGATGAGTTAGGAGTCTGCCACAGGAAGAGCTCTCGCAGGACAATAAGGCACAAAAATAGCTTCTTCACTCAAGCAGGGTTCCTTATCAAGCTGTGAAGTGTACATTATAATCTATAGCCACACTTCAGTAAACAGTCAAGTTTCTTTGTCAGCATTCAGCTGCAAACTAATTTAATGAACCCAATGATATTTATTTTTAGTCTCATTGCTATTTATATCTCATACCTGTTTACTTAGACTTGCTCATACACATCTCATGTAATTGTACTATACTGTTTGGACCAATTGCAAATAATCAATTTTGTCTTAACGTTATATTACATTACGTAATGTATGCATGGGAGCTTCTTCAAAACTTTAAGCTAAGGATCTGAGCACGTGTAATGCTGTCCTGTATGGTTAAATGTGTGTTAAATGTGGCTGAAAAAGCAGTCGCCAGTCAGATTGCTCCTATGCAAAAATATATGGCAGCTAACCACTGCAGATGTCTTATAATCAAATATGTAGTGCACCCCTTGGTGGTGTTCTTGTGGGAATTGTGTGGCGCATCACTGGATACAGGAGTCACTGCCCACATTGAGGAGTGTTACCTGAAACACACACTCAACTGAAAAAGGCTTTATGGTTTGTGAAATGCCCTCCTACTAAATGCTGTGTGATAACAGTGGATTCAAGCTGACAGCAGGGCTGACCAAGGAGGCCAGAGGGACCCCATGCACTCACCAGCACCACCCTTAGAGTAGTGATGCACGGCCTTGCTGCAGTTGTCTCACCCTCGCATTTATCTCCTCTGGGCAGTTTGCTGAGTCGCTTGCCCAGAGTGTCCACTCATCTCCCCACTGCTGACCTCTCAACAGTCAGTTAATCAATGCAAGGCTGCTTTTATTTTTATTAATTTGAGGGCTAAATTGATAGGGCTGAAGACGCACTCAAGAAATATTCTTCATGGAGAAATACAAGGTTGTAATCATGAAAAGAGCAGTCTGCACCCACCGCAGCCTACTTTGTTTTTACACATACATAATTAACACTGAGTTACAACAGCTAGAGCTTAAAGCCTCTTACATATGAGGTTCTACTGGGGATAAATCAACTTCCAACTGAGCTGTCATTTACCATGTTTTTGCATTCTCAAGCGAAGTGACTTCATCACAGTTATCTGTTGGAATTGAAGTTCAAGTACCTAGAAAAACTCCATGGTATCCTGCTGTAGTCTGTATTCCAGTTATGTCAGTATGATTTATCCGAGCAGCGGAGTGGGAATTAAAGAGATCCAACAGAAAAAAAAAAAAACTTCAAGTGTTTTATCCTGCTGTATGAAATTATTTAGGACAGAGGAAACTGAACTTTCCCCCACAACAAAAAATACATTTTGTTAATTTGTTGCAGCTTTCACACAGAACTCAATTTATTTCACAAAGTGGGCCCAGCTCTGTCCAATGTGGAATATATAAATAGCTTTTTACTCCAGTGTAGTATGGCTCATTTTAAAGATGTTGATGTCTTAGGACTGCAAGTGGATGACCTGCGTTCTGGAGGCAGTGCTGCATTAAGGGGAAGCTTGCAAACATTATTCACTTGATTTAGTTATTGTTTATTGTTTATTCATATATACACTTGGATCAAGGGTTGTTTAAGGTGAAGGTGAATTCTAACCACTACACCACCTGCTGCCCCCATAGTAGTTTGTTATTATTCAGTTTGAAAGACTAAGGACAACTCCCAAGGGGGAATAAACCTGAACAGGGAGTATGTCTAACTGGGATTTAAAGTGTGAGAAAACTTTAAAGGAGAGACTTGTAAAAGAGCACCTAGGGACTGGGACTTGGGGAACTCTCAAGAAATAAAGGTTGTCCAAATTCATAGATTCGCAAGTTGGGGGGAGATTTACTGTGTCTGTTTGGCAGCCAAAAAAAGATCCCACAGCTCTGTGCCCCTTTCAGTTGAATTTAGCCAAGCGGGAAAGAATATTTAGAGCAAACAGAACTGGATCAGCAGAGACACAGCATATTAACCAGTAAGCCATCCAAACACTGCACATTCCATTCTCTTTGTAAGCACACAGATCTCCTCCCTAGTGCCACCACAAAGTCTGAAGAGGATCTTATGACCACCCACCCAAGCTTCGGCTAATGGCAGTCTCACTATTGTGTTCAGAGTTTATTATTGTACTATTACTGCTTCTGCATTTATTCTAGAAAAATAAGATGGTGGGAATTTTTTTATGGTTTGTTGTGAATGGATATATGCCGAGCAGGCTCCATCTTATGAGTCTTGGCACGCAGGCACATTATCGTGTCTAAAGCTGCTGTGGACATGCAGACACCCTGTGTGTAACCAGCTGGAGGCTCAGCAGAGCTGCGGAGCCAGATAAATCACAAGGCGGATTACAGAGCTGAACCACATTGAACCTACACCTTCTTTGCATTTGGCTAAAGCTCATCTGCATGGCGACCTCGTTTATCTTTTTTATTCAATGACCATTGACCATGAACATCTGCTTCAGCATTTCGCTCACCTTCAGTTTGCTTTATTGTACCTGCTTTCATCCGCAGCCTGTCATTGCCCCAATTAGTTATTAGTTTCATCCTCCATGGTAAATTATGAATTTTTATCTCAGTTAATCCACTCTGCCTCCTTTTCATTGCGAATAAAAGAAGATAATCTGACTTGTTCTGGCAGAGGACAAAACCAAAAAGAGAATTGTGCTGTTTGCTGGGGTGAAATGTAGTGCAAGTGGAGCAAATGGACCATCAGAGTGATGCATCAGGACACGGAACACAGTCGTCCGCCTAAACATTAATTAAGTTCTTTTTGTTCAATGACTTTAAATTGCCTTCTATTCTTTTACCGCTTTCAGTAATAATACACAGCTCACAACATCAGTCTCAAGTTCCATTAGGTTGCCGAATGTAATTTATATCTCTCATCACAGACATGAGCAAATGCAGCACATGTGACTCAGAACAAATTAATATGTATTCAAACGACTGACATGTTTGTTATAGCAAAATGAGCAGACATATTAATCGATTTATGTGTCAGGAGAATCTGGCCTGCCAGCAGAGACAGACTTAGTCAGTGCAGCTTGCATTTTGACCAATATGGCCCCACCTGCTCTTTTCCCTCTTCCACAACCCTAGGCCCACCAGTCCCATTGCCAACCACCCGGGTTAGCGAGATGGCCACCCGCATCACGGACTCTGCCATTGTCTTCCAGTTCAACTGCAACTGGTTCAGCGATGTCAACGGAGCTGTCAAGTTTTTTGCCGTCATCGTGGCAGAGTCTGATGGTATGGCTGGCTCTTCCTTCTGCCCACTTTCCACAAAGCTCCTCAATGTACCTCTCAGAGTTCCACAGCAGCCTGCATTGCCACTGTAACTGTCTGCCATCTAGCTTCATTTTCCATAACACTGGACCCAAGGAAAGTAGGATTCTATATATCTTTAATATTAAATTTAATCTTTACATTTATATATTCAATTAGATAATGTTTTTCTCAACAGCAATGTAGAGTTAAGCTACTTAACATAATTCATAACTCATTTATACAGCAGCATAATTTTTACTGTATCAATTAAGGGTAAGTACCTTGCTTAAGGGTACTGCTGCAGTAGGCTGGATTGAAGCCTTGATCCTTTGAGTACAAGGTGGCAGGTGTAACCACTATACCACCTACCATTAATTTTCCTCTAGAAATATTATTCTACATTGCCTTTATAAAATAAAAAAAATTGTAGAATTATCAAAAAGCTGTTTATTGACATTGTTACAGAGTTTGAGGCATTTTGTCCACAGCTGATGTATACAGTGTACGGTTAATGTGAGTCTAATTTTTATTGGCTGCAGAGAGAGATTCCAGGCAGCCAGTCCAGCAGCACCCATTGCCTTCCTATCTGGACTACAAGCATAACAGTTCCATCAAGGCCTACCAGACAAACTACTTTTCCAGCCCCTGCTCGGAGGTCCCTGAGAATGAGGAGAAGGGCATTGACATCAGTCTGGGAACTGGCATGAAGGATCTAGGAGGGCGCTGTGATCCAGACCCTGACCAGAACTCCTTCTGTGATGGGCCACTGAAACCCAAAACTGCCTATAGGTACAATATTTATCAGCAGAAAACTGCCGTGATGTCCAACATGGCATTTTATTTTGGTCATAAAACCTTTCCTAATGATTGAAAAGCGTGACCCAGTATTCCAAAGCTCATTCACATTATCACATACTACTAGTTCTATTTTTTTACTTTTGAGTTAACCACATATTTATCGCAATAGCAGTAGTTATTAGTAGTTGCACAAAGTTAAGTGACTTTCAACATTTTTAAACTAGACTGCATAAACCATTAGTGTACTAACTGTAACAACCCAATGTAATATATCATTTGATTTTTAGTTTTTGTTTCATGATTCAGATTGTCAAAGGTTTTAAGATACTTACAACTTACTCAGGCTAAAATGGAAAACAGTGTCTGCCCTATTTCAATATGAACTCAACTTTAAACACTCATGTTTTTGTCAGACCAACCTTGACATAGTAGATCTAGTATCTCGTATCTTTTTCTGGGATTTTCTGATTTTGTGAAAGGCAGTCACAGTATCACTGTACTGTGGTAAATTATCTGGAACCTATAGATAACATGAAAATGTGTGGCTATCCACTCAGGTACCCAGTACTGCCAGTGGGGTGCTACATTGTATGCTGACTGCTAGAGTCTTCTCCCACAAGCTTTCTCACCCGCAGCGTGTTGCTTGGCCCTCAGGCTCAGCATCCGTGCCTTCACAAAGCTCCTGGATGAGGAGCAGAGGGAGTTCTCCCAGCCCCTTTACACAGACACCTTCCTGTCCCTACCCCTGGTGACCAAGGCAGGTGAGTTCAGCTTGTCAGGATACACACATTTCTGTCCCATCCTCTGGTGATCAGAGGAGAAATGGCGATAGATTGCTGGCCTGGCCTTCCTTGGGAACCAGTCAGTGTGGCCCATCAGGAGGGTTTGCTGGCAGATCTAGGCTTGTCAGCCACATGCCCTGCTCAACCTGAGGAATTAATCTCCTTTACTAACATGCAGTGGGGCTGATATTTTTCCAGTCTTCAAATTGATAATAGCAGCTGCTCATATTATTATGTTGTGCTAAAAGCATTTCACAGTGGAGGAACAATTCAATTAGATCCAAGTTGTATCCATGCTGATTACATTTATTTTGTTATAGGGTTGGCAAGAAACATGAATTGAGACTTGTTTTGCCAGAGCATTTACTTGTGTGGCTTTGTTTAACCAGACTTCCCTTTTTTTACATATAGAGCCACTCAGCGGAGTTATCGAGGGCATCAGTGCCGGTATGTTCCTTATTGCCATGGTGATTGGGGTCACTGCGCTCCTCATCTGCCGCCAGAAAGTCCGCAAAGTGTGAGTGGCCTCCCCCTGCTAGACAAGTGTTGAGTGAAGCAGTGCTTACCTGTTGCTTACATTGTCTTTAGATCATGGTTGTTATAACATTCTCAACAAATCAAGAAAAACTAAAAAAAGTTTATTTTCCACCAGGCATGTTCTGTAACATCTGTATCTCTTCTCCTCTTGTTTCATTTTTATCTTATTAATATATTAGTAGTGGTTCTGGAACCAATTGTATCAGTTTTCTTTCAGTTGCAGATCTTTCCTCAGGTGTCACTAATCAGGGCATGCTTACCTTTTTAACAATTCCGAGACACTGAGGAGTCCCCTTGGTTGTGATTGCAGGAATGTACGTGAGCGGCCGATGGTGCGAGTGAGCATGCGGAGAGAGAGGCCCTCATCTGGGATGCTGCTCGGCGTGAGAAGGTAAAGAGAACAGATAAAAGAAAAATAAAGCAATGCTGTCGGCGCAAAAAGAAAAGCATCAGCCTTTCAGGTCCAGTTGGTCTCAAGCTTCCTGTGACTTGTTGTGAGCACCTTTATTCAAGAAATATTAATTCTGTGAATGTGTTAGAATTTGTACACAAATGTTTTGGATGCACCGATGAAGTGTTTCCCAAGGAAGACAGACGAGTTTTCTTTCCTCACTCCATCAGATTGTGTTAGAAAACAGGTAGTTCCATGAGAACCAGTAGTGTGTTGGAAGGTGAATCCGTGTCTGGGCTCCGGCTGTGCTTGCAGGGGTTAAAAACCAAATGTGTAATCATCCTGGTGATGAGAGTTTAAATGAGTTTCCCTGATCTCTACAAATACGCATCTGTGCAGCATACCAGCAGATGTAATTATTTGTTAAATGGACTGGATTCAGTATAGCAGAACCAGGGCATTTTAAAATCCACTGCAGGCCCATCGTTCACATTCCCAAGCCAGTGGTGGGATTTTGAATCCTAGGCATATGTAGGCAGCACACAGAGCCTGGTAGCTTTAAGATGCACATGTGGTACCACAGGCAAATGCTCAGTGTATTAGAACATTTAAATTGCATTTCTTTTATCCATTGACTGAGCCACCTTCACTAATGTGTCGCCAATTTTCTGTTTAATTTAAGGATGTCCTTGGTAGGGGTGCTGAAAATAAAGCAGAACAATTTCGGGATGCACACTGACAGACTGCTAATGGAGAGCAGAAAATTATGCCTTTAATGTATGTAAGATAAGGGAAATTGGTTTTAATGGGATGTAATTCCTAATCACCAGTTTTCTCCACTCTTTTCAGTAATCGCCGGATTTCGAGGTAAGTTCGGCTCTATTTTTTACCTGTATTTAAGCGAGTGTATTTTAATAGATACTTTATTCTGATTATAAGGTTTATAATGGAATTCTGTGTTATCCCAAAGCCCCATCAAGGCTGTGCACTTTGAGTACCATCTTGCCAAACTCATGGCCGACTCCAACTACCTCTTGTCCGAGGAGTATGAAGTAAGAGAAGTCACTGTACAAAATATTGGCATTGCATTTTCTGTGCCTGTACCACTTCAGGGATTACCTTCGATCATTTTCACACTATTAAACTAGCCATCCCCCATTTCACCTCCCAGGACCTCAAAGACGTTGGCCGGAACCAGCCATATGACACGGCACTTTTACCTGAGAACAGGAGCAAGAATCGATACAACAATATATTGCCTTGTAAGTACGTGGTTTATGTGCTTGAAAATCTACAGCTGTGGCAAATTCTGCAGTAGCAATGTCAGAATTTCAAACACCATCTTTGCAGACTTGTGAGGCACATAGCAGCACCTGCTACAGCCTCACATCATTTCTGTCTCATTTCCAGGACTTATTGTGATCGTTTCTGGACGTGTGAGTAAAACTAGTTAGTTATGACAGCTGCTGGCTAAAATTGTGTAGTGTCATCAAACTTTGTTTTGAGAACATTCTGGTTTAAATTAAGCTATGCCTTTCAAATCAGTTAAAGCTCAACTCATATTTTAGCTAGAACACTGTCAGCGTCAGTTTTGCATTGCATTTGCAACATTTGGCCATTCCCAGTTGAATTTTTAAACCAAACCAGAGTCCAGCTGACCCCTTAAAACAAGTTTATTAAATTCGAAGGGAAATATTTCCAAAGATTCCATTTGAACTGCCAAGTTACTGTTGATTTTTACGAGAAATAACCATAGTGTCATTGCATAGTTTCCATTGCTTCAGCAATGGTGCCCTTTGTCAACTGGCACTTTCACTCATAGTAATTAGTATTTTTCTCAGCAGATGAAGCCATTTTTAAATTCCAAATCTTCAATTGAGACACTCTCAGTTGTGGGCTCTAGTACCTACATTCAGAGAAGCTGCCCAACCCCATGGCAGGCTGTAGCCCGTCAACTCAAGCCAACAATTGTAACAGACTTCTCCCTCCCGTCTTTCCCTTTGTCTAGATGACTCAACAAGAGTGAAACTTTCCTACGTGGACGATGACCCATGCTCTGACTACATCAATGCCAGTTACATCCCAGTAAGTGGATCTGTCTCTACACATTTGTTTCATTTGCTTCATCTTTAAAGTGGACAGGAGTAGTACAGTATTCCCTCGGTATCCAAGTCTGAATTGTCTCTGAAAATGTGTCGGATACCAAATTTTTTGAATACCAAGTGCCTATTTCCCATTATTTTATTTGGGGAAAATGTACTTCCAGCTCAACAATTATATAACTATCATATCATGACTTCACCCTGATAAAACACTGTAAACACCATTTACATAAAACACTTTTATGTAACAATTAATTTGCATGTTTATACCATGTGGAATAGTATGTACAGTACAGGACATTTCATATATTAGTGCCCCTCAGTGTCACTGCATTATACATGGGAGATAAGAGGGCTCATGCAGCAGGAGTTTGGTGTGATTAGATGTTGAATAAATGGGATAAAGACATGTGTCAAAGTAGCCCGCCATCCACCTCTTTGTTTCACACATTCAAGTAAATAGGTCTGTTTTTAAAAAATGAAATGCATAATAAATGTGATAAACCTCTGCAAACATGTTCAGACAAAGTGAAAGAACTATAAAAACTATGAATTCATAACAGTACACAATAGAGTTTATTACAATAGATATAGTATTATTTTATTACAGTACCCTGTACAGTACTATAGGTTTTTTTTGGAATTTATTTTGATTTTCATTTGCATTTTGATTTTTACATTATGGATAAGCTTCAGAAAAAAAATTGTTATAGCAAAAGTTTCCATTTGGATATCAATCTGTAAGTATGAATTATCAAGCACCATTATAGCAAAAATGTGAATATAGAGAATTTGGATACCGGGGAAACACAAATATTGTGAATCACTGTAGCCAGCAATTTATTACCCCAATGATAAAAACATCTCTGATCCAGAAAGAAATTTGCATGAGAGTAGAGTAGCACATCTACAAATAATGAAGCTGGAACCACATGGATAAATGAAATGTTGTAAAAACAGACAATAAATGCAAAAAATGCAAAAATAGGCAGTGGATACAAATAAGTGAAAAGTATTACTGACAGCTCAGTGCCATTGGAGGAATAAGAGGTCAGTCCCACCCTAATGGGTGTTGGCAGGGTCGACCACAGGTGGTGCTCCTTAAAACAACACAGCTGGACCAGTGTTTTGCAGAAGGTGCTGCTCTGTTTATCCAAGGTGGTGTACAGAGGTAACAATGTACATTATAACACTAGTTTGGCCCTCGGCTTCCCCATGGCTCTGTTAAGATTCCATGAACAGTCCAGTACCATGTATACCATACCATACCCTTAGTATGAAGTAGATAGATATTTCTGGGTTCCATTGTCTTCAGGGGATTGCTGCTGCTGCAGGAGCAGGCAAGCTGCTCAACTAATGTCACTGCTATTGACAGAACATCATTTGAGATTCCCCTTCTGGAGAAACCTGCCACACCAGCACTAGGCTCCTACCAGAGGCACAGGATGTGACATCACCCAAAGATCATGTTTCCTACCACTCGTAATTCCCACTAATTTCATTTGTGTTTGGTTTTGAGGACAGGAATAGCAGGCAAGGTGAAAAGGACATGAGTGTTTGCTTTAGTTCCTCATGTGTTTTCCAAATCCTCTTGAATATCTTCTACAAACTGCCAATTTCGTACAATCAGGACTTATGAGTACAGCTTTAACAGGCCCCATGTTTAAACATATAAATGCAAATTTATATCCCCATGGAGTTGTGGAGCCCCACAAGCACATAATTCTTGTTAATTAACATGGACCAACATCCTGTCTAATTACCCTGTGGTTGTAAAATAACGATGTTACTAGTGAGCAGGACACAGCACTGTTATGTGAAATGTTATGTGTAGGCAGGGCAGATTCCTGAATGCAGTTTCCTGATGACCTTCTGCCTTCTCTGCTCTAGTTGGATAACAGGGTACAAGCTGCAAAACTGAGCAGTTGCTCCATCCATTTTTGTTTCAGGGCAACAACTTCAGGAGGGAGTACATTGCCACACAGGGTCCGTTACCTGGCACAAAGGATGACTTCTGGAAGATGGTTTGGGAGCAAAACGTGCACAACATTGTCATGGTGACGCAGTGTGTGGAGAAGGGCAGGGTAAGTGGTGGTCAATGTCATGAAGTGATAGAGCGTGAAGGAGATTGTGAGGAGAGCTGACAGGATGGGTAACTGATTCGCTTGTCTGACAGCATTTGGGGGTTTCCCATCCTGCTTTAGGTGAAGTGTGACCACTATTGGCCCTATGACCAGGACCCGCTGTACTATGGAGACCTCATTGTCCAGATGCAGGCAGAGTCTGTGCTGCCAGAGTGGACTATTCGCGAATTTACCATCTGTAGTGTGAGTGCAACAGTCCAGACCTCAGTTCTCAACTAATCAGTCACAAGTGGAGCTTAATGTTGGTGTTGTACTTTACAGTTTTCATAACTGCTTGACGCTTCCTACAGGAGGACCAGCTGAGGTACACCCGGGTGGTGCGGCAGTTTCACTACACTGTCTGGCCCGATCATGGTGTGCCGGAGACCACACAATCACTTGTGCAGTTCGTGAGGACCGTCAGGGACTACATCAACCGCACCCCTGGCTCTGGGGCCACAGTTGTGCACTGCAGGTTTGTGCACGGCAGTTCTCACATTTCCTCAGTTTTGCTGCAGTTTTATCATTCCTGTTGCGCATCAAAACTCAGGGGAGGGAGACATAATAGAAGTGCTCACACACTTAAACAGAACTTACTCCTTGAAACCACTTGGACGGAGACATCAGTACATTCTTACTGGCTTTGTGCTCTTTAGGAAAACGCTCTTTGACAGTGTGTGTATGCATGTCAGATTCACCCCTTAGGGCAGTGTTACTTTGTAAACAATTCTGCTCTTTCATAGCCACTGGCTATGACCCTTCTTTCCCCCATTAGAGTCTCTTCCCTCTGTAGCAGCCGTATAACTGGGCCTGCTGGGTTTTTTCGGCTTTTGAGAGCACCAGCATCCCTCAGCCTCAAACTGGGTCATTAGCGTATCGCTGAGAGTCAGTAGGGTTACCTGAAAGATGCCCACCATCCCACCGCCTCAGGTCCAGTTTCGACATCCTCAGCAGCATGTGTGATTTTATGTATTAGCAGTGCAAACCTCGTGTTGTTGGAACATGATTCCTTGGGTGGCAGGAACTACACTAGTCAAGGAGCTAGCCAGATAAGCAAAATTTATAATACACATAAAAAATGTTGCCTAAGTCATAATAATAGTTATAAGGTTGATTGGCTTCCAGTTCTGTAGCATTCAAGCACCACACTATATTCCACCAGAAAAGCACAGCAGGAAGAGGAGGTTTGGTTATTCACTACAGTCCCACCCGCTAACAATGTGGCTTGTACAGAGGCTTACAAATCGCCAACCTGGATGAATGGGGGCAGATAATAATAGCAGAAGCTAAGGCCTAACATTTCTGTAATATTATAATAACGTACTTCTGACACAGCAGAGACGCTTAATAGTGTTTGGCGACATTTATATGCTGAGAGAACATTGCTGTCTGTGTCCTTACGTCAGGTTTTTCTCAGTCCCTCAATGAATAGATTGAGTTCCTCTGGCTGTGGCGAATGACGCTATTGTCGTCTCTTTCCAAATCCATTTTTCTAATGGCTGTCATCCTCTTCCAAGAAGAGAATGTTAAATTTCTTGGAAGAAATTATAGGCTCGCTGACCTTTGAATGGAAGCCAACTCAGTACACTTTTTGGTACAACACTACCGGAGCTCTGTATGGAGCCACAGCTGTAAGGATTCAGTCAGAAGCAGGTTTGTCCTTTTCCTGCTGAAGATGTGTGTCGCACCCTCTCCTCGCTCACAGTGCTGGGGTCGGCCGGACAGGCACCTTTATCGCTCTGGACCGGGCCCTGCAGCAGCTGGATGTCAAAGACACCGTGGACATCTATGGCATCGTGTTTGATCTGCGTCTACACCGGTCCCACATGGTGCAGACCGAGGTAATGACAGCACACGCTGATGCGCAAAAAGCATAAGTTTTACAGAGCACTGGAGGGTTTTGCAGCTTTAATGAGAATTTCTCACAGGTTTTGTCAGCATCCAAAAATTGCTCAATGGAACAGTTGAATGTGGCAATATAGAAGCGCTGGCTGTTAAAAATCTGAAAACATTTAAACTGCGTAGTGAAATGCTGCCTGTAAGTTACAAGATCCATAAAAAGGTCCACCAAGGACCTCTTATTTCAAAAACTGTGAAAACATAGCTGCAACCAATCCCAGTGAAAAGAAAGCAAAGTGTGAACAGAGAGAACTGTATTGAATGAAGCCTGATCATGCAAGTTTATGAGATCTCTTATTTCCTGGAATGTGGTCGGTCTATGAAATAACCATTGATTCCTTGTCACAATTCACATCTTCCTCTTACACGTACCTCCCTACTTAAACTGGGAGTCAGAGACACAATTACCATTCATTTTTATGGGAAAAATTCTGTTCCTGGGCCCATAGAGTTACCTGCGTTTTTGCTTAAGTAATACTAAAACCCGTCGAAACTAAGATAAATGAAAGGAAATGTCTGTTTTGAGTATATTATTTAATAATAATTTATATACATGCACTACAGAAAGTGAGATTTGGTCACAAGGTTGCACAGAAAACTTACGGAGCACAGCTTGAAACAAAGCTGCAGGGAGACAGTAACTGCGGGTGGCGCCACCAGTGACCTGTGTGCAGCTCTTGTGTCCTTGTGAGGGACCTACAACAAATAATAAAAAGGGCTCAGAGTCAGGGTGAATGTTTACACACACTCACTCTTGGACATAAGCATAAAGGTCAGAGACTCGTACTTCAGAGGATACTTGCCTTTCCTGGCTTAAGCCCTTTAACAAAGCTTTTTAAATTTGAGAGTATTTTATGGCATCCTTTTCTGTTCTTTCATTATTTGCTGAATGCGTTTTCTAATTTCCAGTATATTCATTTCCAAGATGAAATATTTTGGAAATACAGTAAACTTCTTTGTAAGTAGCACTAACTTTAGTTAGTTAGTAATCTGAGGTGTGTCAGTAATGACCACCTCTATGGTAGGGCAGCACTGCTTTGAAGCAAGTGTGTTGATTTTATAACACTGTACTGTGACTGAGTGCAGCATCTTCTTTAGCAGGTTTTCTACTTAACTTACTGTATACCGAAACCCAGTAAATTAGCTGGTCATGCAGGGAATCAAAGTAGAAAATTTACTAAGAAGGAATTTAGCATGTATGCTTCTATGATGCCATTAGGAGGTAATCGCTAAACTCCAGGCTTTGGCGTTTAGTGTTAATGGGATGACTGGAACAGTTTGCATTAAGATTCAAATTGTCATTCCCGTGCCAGTGCCAGTACGCCTACCTGCACCAGTGTGTGAGAGACGTCCTGAGGGCCAGAAAGCTGCGGCACGAGCAGGAGAACCCCCTGTATCCCATCTACGAGAACGTGGGTCCTGACTACCACAGAGGTGAGACAGTTTCTGGGACCCTACAGAACTCCAGACAGGGTGGAAACTATATGCGCACCTGTATTAATGAAGAATTATTGCAGAACCTGATAAATAAAATTTGTCATTTGCTGATGGAAAGATCAGATGATCAGAATCAAACTGACATACACTAACTGACTATTTCTCCCCTCAGACTTGGTGTACACTAGACGCTAATTCGCCACCTTCTGCTCATCACATGAGGATTCGGCTTCTGCAGCTGTCTTCACTTTCAAAACACTACAGTAGTGCAAGAAGTTTTTATATAGCCACAGCTATTTTTATATAATTATGCATTTTTTCCAGCAGCCTTTTAATAGATTTTTAAGATATTTAAGTGTCACAAAGTATTGCATATTTGCATCTATATTTTTTATATGTATTTCTGATCTCTGGGTTTATAACAGAAATTTATCACATAAGCTATTTGTTTGCACATAATTGTTCAACTTTCAAACACTGAGACACATGGCAGAGAGGATGTGCAATGGCTTTCCCAGGTGCCAAAGTAGGGATAATCCAAAGCCAACAAACAATTCAAGTGTAAGAAGCACTTATTCTGTAGCAGGCAAAGTGAGACCTGAAACTCACCTGTGCGTGTGGAGGCTGGGCAGCCATCACTGTGTTCCATCTATTAGAGGAATTTGTGGAAATCACGTGTGCAGTTCATAACCGTAGATTCCTGTCCGGAAACAGAGATGGCAGACAAAGTTCTCTCAGGAGAGAAATAAGGACAAATGTACTGTCACTATAGCCAATACCAAATGTACAAACACTGGTTCATTTGTCTATTGTCTATTATCTAATGCTTACATACCTTTTTTCACAGTTAGGATCTCTACAATAATGCCTGGATAAAAGCTTGTACTGCTGATATTGCAGTTCGCTCTTAAAAAGGGGGATTCTGTATCAGCACATTCCTGCTAAGCTACCTGTCCTGAACGGCCAGTGCTAAAGTTATTGTTGATGATCCAAACAGAACATTTTGAACATTTCCCACAGTAGTCATTATAGCATGTCTGCATTACCAAGCCTTCATAAAATGACAAATGTGGGTTGCACAAATGTCATCTTAGTTCTAGCAGCAGAATTTAAAATAGCTCGTGCATCTATTAAAACGTGTTCTTCACTCCATTAAAATGCCCTTTTTTATCTGCTGGGATTAAGATTTCAGTCCTGTTAAGAATTGGTTTGAGGATTAGAACATCAGAGGCCAGACCCATCAGTCGGCACAGTTCCCTCGTTCCCTTTGGTTAAAACACACCATTGGTTCCTGAGGGGTCGAGTCGCTCTGGGTTTATCATCCAGGGTGACGAGAGCCGCATCGATGGCTACTGCAGCATCAAGGAGTGTTGTAAACATGGAGGAAACTGAGGCAGACACTGCAGTGTAGCTCCCAAGGATGAAGATCTTAATGCTGAAAAAATAAATAATCCACTTAGTGCCGACATCCAATTTTCCGTTATGCGCACTTATTTGCGGTAACTGTGATATAGCACCAGAATCGCCAAAGCTGAGCCTGTGTTGAATGTAAGTTTTTTAAATGTCAAGTTTGTGTATTTTGTATTTATGAAAAGCTGTATAGAAAATGTAGCATTAATTTACAAAAAAACCAACTTACGCTCACATCTGTTAACGTTTCGATTTGTCATTACTGTTGCAGTTCTATAACATATCAAACATAGGACTGCGGAGCTTTCTGCTGTTTTGCAGATGAAAAAAACTAGATCCTGCTTCACAGTTCAAAAATATTAACCCAAAAATAATGTGCAAATTCAGTTTTTCTGTTAAATTCTAATGAAAAACATAATGTAAATATTGTGGCCCACACTATATGTTGTCCATGTAAACTCACACAAACGTACCGAGATTATAAGTCAAAATGCTAATATAATTGCTGCACACAAACAAAAAACTATTTTTTAGGAAGTACGCAAACATGTATTTAAGCATTGCGGAGAGTGCAATTTAGAAATTATTTTTGAAAATGTAAAATTATAGTGTTGAAATATATCCTCTCCTTACAATCACACACGTCTGTATACATGTTATGTATGAGCTGTTATGCTCTAACAGCGCTTATTTTACCTGCATACCTGTGTGCCCTGCCTGTGTGTTCAAGTCATCTGCTTGACACATCTTTCACTGTTCTGGCTTCCACCATGGAGGAGTTGGCTTTAACTGTCCAGCTTTTTAAAGTTGCTACATTCACTTCTGCTCACTTGTAGACATAATACCCTAAATGATGATGCGGTGATGGTTTGTATGAGTTGCTGTTGACAGGAGAATGATAATATTTAGCTTCTGTAACTGGCTGACTGGTTAGTCTCCCTCAGAGAAACCAATTTTCTGTGAAGATTTTTATCATCTCTCTTTTTTTGTGAGTTCAGTTTTTTTATTTGTTTGTATTCTTTGTACTTCGATAAGATACTCCATTAACCTGAGGATATGCATGAACAGTGTCCAGTATCCACTGAATCAGTGAGGGAGAGAGTTTTAAAAAGGGGGAATGTAAACATACACACACAATACCTTTATGTAATGAATTGAATTCTAAATTGGAAAACTGCACTAACAATAGCCACCAGTTGCAATGTTCCAGTCTGAGATGCTGTGGACATTATGAATGTACTGATTCGTCAAATATTTCTACATTGCTGTGCCTTATCTGACAATGTCCCCGAGTTCAGCTGGAGTAGAACAGGCAGAACAGCCGTACTGCGGTGGTTTTCCAAACCGCTTAGCCATATCTCGGTAATTCCTGCAGGTCACCTACCCTCAAAACACACCCATCTGACCCTACACACAAATACACCCTAATCCTAAGGAAAAAGTGATAAAATGATCAACATTGTTAAAAAAAATTATCCTACATCAGTTAATAAATTGCGTAGGAACCACATATATGTGTTTTCTACGTAAAGAAAATTAGCTGCTACGTGGCAACCCCCTTGAAAGGCCCCAGAGAACCACTGCTGTACTCTCAAGAAGGCTACTGACTTGAATCTAATGTGTACAGTATACTGTCTCTGTAGAGCACATTTTATATCATTTTAGGTGACATCCAGGGTTTACAACCGAAAATCTATGTATGTTACATATTCCACAACATATGTTCTATGAATAGTATGAATAAAATGAAAGCCCAACTACTACATATCATGAATTTTTATGAGAAATCTGAAGTTTATACTGAATGAAAACATTTGGGTTGTATAGAGACATTGAAGGTGGAGAAGCAAGAATTAAAGCTGGTGAAGCACATACATAAGATATACAATTCAGCAAAAGCTGTTGTCTATCAGCACTGGAAACATCAGTGGGTCAGAGTCAGACACTGAAAGCTCAGTATTTTCTTCTCAGAAACATGCCCTAAATCTTAAAGAACAATAAGTCCTTGCTTAGTTTTTCATGTCAGGAAGCAGCTGTTACTGAACCTGGTCTCTTATAGCTAAAGTAACCAGTAGGACCTGTGTACTGCAAAACTCTGCGAGGCAAATTGTGCCTGGTCACCAGGTTTTCACCCAAAATACTGGCCATGTGTTTAGGCTGTAGATCCCAGCAGAAAAGCATGTTTGGTCCCTGGTTTCATTAGCATCCATTTCACTTCACAGTCTCAAGATATGGAATACAGTCCACTTACAGCTCAATCAAGACTGATCAGAAAGTTGTTTCAATTAAATTAAAAATGTTTTTAATCACCTACCTGTTGCAGGGATTATACTTCTTTAATTTAGTCATTCCATGTTCCTCAGTACCACATCTGCCAGCTAGCAGCCATGAGGCTGTCAAAGTCCCTCCAAGCAGAAGGGGAGCTCAACTGCAGACCAGCAAAAAACACTGCAGGACGGACATGGCCTCGTGGTGGAACAGGGTCTGTTTCCATTCACCATACAAAGATGAACCATGTGTGTCTGCACAGACAATCCTCAGTCAACACACTTTTGATGCATTAGAAGATTTGTGGACTAATATAGTACAAAGCCCTATTCAAATTGATTGTGTCTATCAACAGAAAAACACCCTACTGACATGGTTTACCTGTTTATTACCTGGGATTTAAACTGCCAGATGCTGGTCTGAGTCACAAACATTGCAGTTCATGATTTTCTTCAGTTCGCTTACACATCACCTAATGCTTGCATGTACCTCTAGGCAAAATCAACAATCAACAACAAGTTATCTGCTTTATACAGCTGTTGCTGTCAGAAGAGATGATATTTCTACCCCCAAGGTCAAAGGAGTGCATAAAAGCAAAGGAGTAATTCACTGTAGATGGAGCTCAAAAAAAACCTTTGGAATGGTGGGACACAAAAATACCAAAGAACTGCTAGCAGGTGACAAATCGAGGAACTGAACAAATGAACAATATGTACACAATTTACAAAGGCAGGGTGGCTAGTTAAGAACAAAGACTTAAATGCTATCAGTGGAAATTTCAGGTGGGGAATTTCAAGAGCAAACAGAGCAGCACAAAGTACTGCATAAATATTGGAAGAGTCACAGTAAAAGTCAAAGTAAGACAGTTCTTAACCTTAATTTAGCTGTTCTTAAGTAATGTAGCCATCACCTTCTACCCGAAGACACCACTGGATTCCCACCTCTGTCCTTAAAATACTTACCCTGAACTGATACGGTAGAAATTACCCACCTGTATAAATGGGTAAATCATTGCAAGCAACTTAACACTCTAAAACACCAGTTATATAAAAAAAAGCTAACATGAAAAACAAAATAGCACACCTAAAATTTAAGTCCTATTCATATGAGTGTCATTTAAAATTAAATGGCTATTTTAATTTCCATTGTTTCATGCATATGTATCTGGGAACTTGGCCATTTGTGAGCAGTTGCTGCTTGCCAACCTCCAATTTTAAAATCAGACGAAGTGGGTAGTGATCAACAGGTATTGTGTGGCTGCCAAAATGCAGGGCTTTTCCAGTTTGCAGGACAGAGGAAGGGCATTAATCCATAACCCTGCCCTGTCACACTTTAGATGCACAGCTGCCACTGCCAGTACAATGACACTAAGAAATTGTCACCAGGCAATTTTCGGGCAAACCTGGTCAAAAATAGAACTCATTGTAGCAGCCTCCTTCCAGGCCTTTCTAATCCTGTTTGACAGATGAACACATTTGTGATTGTGACTACAGTGCTGCTTTAATGATATTTGTTCCATCGTCTCAGCCCTATCCTGCCCTTGATATTATTTAGCGAGGTATTAAAGCAGATTAATCCTCTCAAATTGATAAAAGGCTTCTTTGCTCAGTGATGTTTTGCCCCTTTTTTCATAGCTTGTTCCAACCATGATATGACACTAGGATTTATCTTTTTTTTTTTTTTTTAAATTTCCTGTCTATATTGATTCAGTACCTCTCCCTCAGTCTCCCTCAGCATTAATCCTCCAGATGAAATTTACTGATCCCTAAAAACACTTGGCATATTTCCGCAATGCTTGTTAATTTATGTAAAATGCGACTAGCAAATGGATTTTGCAATATTTCATTAAAAGTCATCTCTGCAACTCAAAGTTGAGAAAAAAAATAAAGAGAAGCAAACCAAACACTTACAACAGAAAGCCCGTGTCACCATGCTTTCTTTACCCCTGCACATCATTGAGCTTTAAATAAGTTGAAATAGCTAGAAGCACAGCGATTGCCTTCTGTAATGTGTATGATTAGACATTTGTTAAGCTTTCAGAGGCACGAGGAGTGTTCGCACTCCCTGTTTATAGATGTGCCAGACTGAAAAGTTTGAATGCACAGGAAGAGTGCAGAGCTCTAAGAATAACTAGACCTCCTCACTTAAGCCTGGCTGTCATGGAAACCCCTTTCAAATAAGTTCATAATTTGAGGCAGCTGCATTCACAGCAGGAAATAAAAATAAAGGCTGGGGCTAAAAAGATTGCCCTTGTTAATAAAACATGATTTAACTCGTTGTATCACATCATAAACTTTTTTTTTTTTTTACAAATTTTCCTCCCAAATGAATCAAGTACACAGTATTTTTTCAATCAGACTCATTTTAATAAAGTTTTATAACAGGCACAATTCAAAAGAATTTCATTTTTGATATTCTAATGTGCACGTTTTATAGGCTGCTATTAAGAATTCTGCATGGCTTATTGAAGCTGACTACAAAAAGCAAAAGCACACAGAGTGGTCCTTAACTACCCGGTAGAGCCTAACATGAGCTACATTAAGTGTGTATCAAGATAATTTACTAGAGTAGATATGTGTTAAAAGGGTTAAACTTTTGTTTCTTCAATTACATCAGTGTTTGAAACAATGGAACAGTTACATTCCTCAATTTTCTATGAACCAGTGTATTAATCAGCTACTGTTGGACCATTTAGAAAGACACAATAATTAAACATTTGTCAAGTTTAAACTTCTCTGTTTAAACTGCCTCTGTAGTTTTGACATTTTTTTCCCTTTCTCTTTTTTATGACCTTTGGACATTACTGACAGAACTCTAACCCACAGTGCCTTGCAAAAGTATGCAAACCCCTTGAAAACGATCAACACTGATGAAATTACAAATTGTTCTTAAACATGCTTTTTATCAGTATTTTTATTGTGAACTCACATGCTTGTCAGAGCCAAAATGAGTGTATTTAAAGAAAAAGTGAAATATCCTGTTTGCATAAGTATTCAAACCCCACACATTAATATTTGGTACAGCTACATTTTAAGGCTTTTGGAGTAAGTATGTACCAGGTTTACATACAGAAGTTATTTATTTTTTCATGCTCTTTCTGGCAGATCTGCAGCAGGTCATTCAGGTTGGTTGGATGTTTATGGACTACAATTTTGAAAGAGTTGCCGCAGATTCTCAATGGGATTGAGGTGTGGACTTGGACTGGGCCACTGTAGGACACTCACCTTGTTTCCGAGCCTCTCCAATAATGCATTGGCCTTGTGCTTGAGGTCACTGTCCTGCTGAAAGGTGAACTTACTCCCAAGTTAGGTTCTCAGCAGTCTGAAGCAGGGTCTCTTGCAGTATTTCCCTCAATTTTGCTCCATCCCTTCTTCCTTCAATTTCAGTTTTCACAGCTCAGGAGTTTAAATACCTATGCAACCAGCATATTTCAATTTTTCATTTACAACCAAACACAGCAATTCCTCGATATCTGAACTCTCAATATCCAAAATTTTGCTATAAAGGCTCTTGAAAATGAATACCTATATATAGGCATCCAAAGTCAAACTTTGGTTTTAACAAATTTTTATTCCAAGCTTATCCATAATTACAAATTAATGAATAAATAAATAGACAAATAAATAAAATCAAAAACATGAATAAAAAAATCAAGATAAATACCGTACTGTGCAGTGTACTGTATTAAAACCTGCGTGCGTTATAGTAAATTGTACTGTATACTGTCACAAATTTATTCTGTCCAAAACAAGCACACCTGCGTTGTTGTCCTATCAGCTGTTTCCACAGTTCCTTGCGAGTCCCGCACTGGCTTTGTTTGAATGAATCACCATGTTTACTTTGATTTAAGCCGCATAACTCAGCTGGTAAGCAGAGGAAGAGGAGGAAGGATTTTTGTTTGCACGTGCTGGACAAGAGAACTGTAAAAGAAGTTTTAGAGCAGCAAACACAATTATCTCACTCTCGTGTTCTACAAACAGGAGCCTCACTTTCAAGAGAACAATTGAAGATGCTGTCACAGGTTATAAAGAGATTTACAAAGAAAATTTGCATAAATGCAAACAAAGTTCCTTATTGTTTTTTTACACCCCACATTCGTCTCTCCTCCACTTCTCTAAGAGACAACTGCAGCTGCCTCCCTCTACACAGCAAACCTCACAAGATTCTCTTCACTTTATTCCATGAACATCTAGTAAAAGTTGTTAACCTTGTTTAAATCTGCAATGTTTTTAACAATTTCATTTTTCTTAACAAACCTATTTATTTAAATGCTGGTGGCAATACCAACATGTGAAACATCCTGTACTGTACATACTGTACCACACAGCATAAACATGCAAATTAATGACAACATTAAGTGTTTTCTAATTAGGTAGCTGCTGTTTGCCGTGTTTTATCAGGTTTAAGTCATAGGCTGATAGTTAAATAGGTGTTTTCTGATGGGCTGGTAGCGCATTATTCCCCTCCTTTAAAAAAATAGAAAACAGACACTCAATATCCAAAAAATTCAGTAACCAAAGGATTCCTGTAACTTATTTTGACTGACAATTTAGTGTTAGAGCATATGAGTACGTAATAATAGTACTGACTGTAAAAACGTGTAAGTATAATTAGTCATCCAGGCAATATTGACAACTTTAACCTGGTTTCAATACTTTGCAAAGCACTGTATATAACGTACTCGAATTTTCTTGCAAGTGCATGTGCTTTGATTTGTACTCGCAGTGTAAACATGACATTTTCCATTTTTACCACTAAGGCTTCTAAAAACATTTCACTGTAAGACTCCAGTGTATGTTTTTGGCTTACATTCATTAATGATGTATATGAGTGTTACAGTGAAACAAGCCAGACCAAAATCTCAAACTGAAAAAGGACTTATAAAAATTCTGGACTGCCCTTTATGACTAATATGTTCTGCAATTTCACCTAGCAGCCACTTTTTTCTGTTTGATGAAACCTCCTATTTGTAGACAGGTTATCGTTACGAATAACCTTAAGACCTAATCACAAGGATAACAAATTAATAGTGGACTTTGTTTTCAGGGTACCAACAGTGTTCCCTTTCACAGTCAGGCAGTAAGGATGGAAAACAAGGACAACAGGAATCCAATGGAACGAAACTCGTTTCAACAGTATTGAGTTGAATGAGTTGAACATCAATTGAGTTCAGGGATCTTCCACGAAGTAATACTGTTCCAATACTGCTCATCTCAATTACCTGAAGTTCACTTGCTGAGGGATTGGCCACATATGGTCCAACATAGACCATAAACTCAGGTAGGACTTATGAGACTTGCATTACGAATGCTCACATGTAGCATGGGAACATTGTTCCTGCTGAACTCTGGTGCAGGAACACTGTTACAACTAGCTAAAGAAGGTTGAAACCAGGCACTAAACAGAATATTACGAAATTGAAACACTGCAATACCACAGTGGGCGCTCTGTGAACCGGAATCACAGCACAGGGCACTTAGTTTTTACCATGGTCTTGTCCCTCTACCTCAGACACACTGGCTGCCTGAATTCCAGCTTAATGCTGCGCTGCAATGGTGTTACAACCACATGTTGCCAATTCACAAACTCAATATACAATTTTAGGCTGTGTGGCCACTGAAGTAGGATGTTCTTTCATGGAGGAAATTTCCAGAAAACAAAGCACTTAAGGAAGCTGGGCCTGTTTAAGAAGCCCATTCTGCTGGATGTCCAAATGAGACATGACTAGCTGACCTCTTAGGAATTACAGAAGCTTCTGTAAAAAAGAACAATTACAAAAATTGCCTTCTAATTTGAATAAAGATTCCACATAAAAATACTTACGCTGCCCCAAATACAATCTTTAATTGCTGTATTGAACAAAGACATTCCATCTTCAATTATATTTCTGTTGTCAGAACCTCTTCTCCTAGACCAGCCCAGGCTCATTGTGACCTATGACAGACTGCTTCTGTTGATCTGAGGTTACATATTAAAGTGCCACATTACAATATGTAATTTGCTCACCCTTCTCAACTGGCAGGGGACCATGATTAAACTTGTCAAAAATCCAACACAGTGCTCTACTTTGATTAAAGTTTGGACCCAGGGCTGAGACAGAGAAATTAGAAGTGGTTTAAAGGCCAGCATTAGCTATGCATGATCTGCTCTATGGCCACTGCAGGTCTCCTCAGTATTTAAAAGTGACTTCCAAAATTGGGTGGAACTGTGGATAACAGTGTACCAATGTGTCGTCGCCATGGAGACTATAGTCTTCCTAGACACACGTAAAGAGTGCTAAGAAAACAGCATTGTATTGTTTTACAGTCTATGCCAGTTATGTTTATCAAGTTACTGCATATATTACTCACATCAAACATCAAGAATGGATTCTGTGGTCCATAGAAATCTTCTAGTCAAGGGTCACTGTTGCTGAATGAGTACAATAAGTCTATCACATTGATGAACATGGACCAATAACAGACAAGCAGACAGTTAAGACAGACAGACTTTTGTCACATTCGTGTATAATTTGAGTCTGGGGGGCGGCAACCAGCGGGAGTGAAGGAAAGCCTCTCAGTGGTCACAGTGATGCCTCATCAGACATGGGCACTGAGACGTCCTCGTGCAAGATCCTCTAGCTCCAGGGTACGTCCGCAACGTTCACATGCTTCCGTCGCTGGCAGGCTTCCTGATGCCGGATGCCCGCTGTTTGGTGTGAGGCTCTCCCACACCCCCTGGCAGCCCCTAGGAGAACTTCCTTTTCTGCAAGGCCTCTGCGCGAACAGCCAGGCTGCGGGTGCACACGGTGAGTAGTACGATGAGTGTGCCCAGCAACAGGCTGACCAGGGGCCAGAGCACACAGTGCAGCAGCACATTCTCGTCCAGGGAGCGCTTCCACAGCACGTCATCTGGCCTGAGGGGTATAACAAAAAGTAGGAGCCTAAGGACCTCTTTCCTGGATCACAGGTGCCCACTTCATAAAACCATCAAAAAATTACAATTTTTAAACAATGGTTAATAATTTTTAAATAATTATTACAGTTTTTCTGTGAAATTGAGTTGGAGATTTAGTCTGAACAGTCTTTTTCCTGAAGAGTGATATCAGCTGTTTATTCCTGACTAAGGCAGGTTGCGATGACTAAGGGGGAAATATAAAAAAGAGATTTAGTCCAAAATGTAAAATTATCAAACTTTGAGCTTCTGATGCGAATACTTTTAGGTATAAATAATTTAAATGAACAAGTATGCATCTCAACAAATTCTAGTACAGATCATACAGCAGTAAAAGGAAAAAAAACAAATGTCACACACACAAAAAAAAGAAGTGCAACAGTAAATTTCAGCCAAGTGTTCAGTAACCAAACAAAATAAACAGGGGGTAGAGCTGCGCCTTGTACCTGAAGGGCCCGGATTCAAATCCTACCTCCTATTGTAGAACCCCTTCACAAAGGTAGTTATGGTGAACTGCTCCAGTAAACCAACCCAGCTGTATAAATGGACAACACATTAGTCACATAGCACTGTATGCTGCTTTGGAGAAAAGCATAAGCTAAATATATAAGCATACTAACAGCAACAAGTCAAAATATCTATGTAGCTCAGCTGATACAGAACTGCCTCTCATGACATGCAGGACACAGCAGAGCCAAGATTCAATACAACGGCAGGCATCACGTATGTCACAGAAATACCAGTCCCCAAACAGCTGGTCTGGCTAAGTCTGTGAAGCAGAATCAGGCCCATCTTGGCCCATCTCGCAAAGCCCCTCCTGCATCTGGGACAAAGCAAAGAGGAGCTCCCAGTGGTCCCTGATGCATTATCATTGCACAGCGCTGGCTTTGTTCCAGCCAGAAGTCCAAAAAGCTTTACGCAGCAGCAAATCGAACCTGCCCAGGCGGCTTTCAAGCACTCAGCGAGATTTACGTGAGGGGTGCGAGCGAGTGGCATGTGGACTGCGCTGACAGGTTGGGACAGCTGCCACTGTGCGTACTCAGATCAAAACTGGACCAAAGGCAGGCTGGATGCTCTAAGAGAAGAGGTGGCTTCACTGTTGCAAAGTCCTCAAAGCTGAGTTGCACCAAAATCCAGTGACACAGGTTTCAGCCCCAAGAGCATTTAGGGGTAGACAGGAGCACAAAGAAAAGAGAAAACGACAAATGAAGGAGAGATCTTGGTCAGATCTGTATAGTAGGAAAGATTCATCAATTTTATCAAATCTACCTTGCTTTGGTGGAATTAAATACAAACTCCTGCATCATATTACTGTCCTCTATCTGTCAGTATTCCCCTTACTCACATAGGTCACCTGACAAAGTCTTCAGTAAAGGTATAAGAGTCTGCCACTGCACAGGGATGTAACCGTTTACACACTAGGAAGTGTCATATGGTTGGAGCTTGGGCATTAGCATCTTGTGATATTTTAAGGCTTGATTTATAGGACAGACAACAGTCTCTGGAAAAAATGAGACAGTCAATGGAAACCTAGCAAACAAATATGTGTTTTGCCATTTGTGCAGCATGAGCTGCAAAGATGCACACAGCGTGTCTTGGCCTGCGTTCTGCTACATGGACGCCTGGGTAAATATGTTAATTAAAGGATAAAAAAAGGCAGGCTGTATCGGGTGGCATAGGGAGGGGGGCCCAGGAGACTGGCCCCTGCCAACAGCACAATCTGAAGAGCCTCTCGCCTTCGCCAAAGCCCCTAAGAAAGTGGAGCACTCCCACCCCAGCCTTGGTGCTGCAAGGCCTGCCAGACCTCAGCACTGTCCACCTATCCACCAATTTCCAAACTCTTTTACTTGCAATTTTAGTCTTCATAATAAAATGACTAATCAGGTAAAGTAAAACATTATTCACAATGCCAGTTCATGTTTCCAAACACAATTGTATTATCAGGAAACAACAGTACAGATTCCAAAGTAATAATGACTGAAAACAGACCAATTTATCCCCAAATTTTGAACTCACTGATTTAAGGTCAAGCATTGGAATAAGAATTGGGTCTAGGCCAAAATGACAAAACAGGTACTGCAAGTAAACCACAGCACTTTTCACTAGCCACATAACTGGGAAGTTAAATGTATCTGCAGCTATGTTAACTATGAATGTTAACTGACCCCCCCCCCTCCCCCCCAAGAAGTCCCAGGGTCATTTAGAGGATTAACTGTCTGTTATTAAATTTGACAGACAGTTCTTATCACAGCCAGTGAGGGAGGGGTGGTCAGACTACTGTTTGTTTAAAGCACACTGTTGAAATCCCCATGAAAAAGGGGATGATAGACCACCCTGGCCCCCAACTCCCCACCACAGGCACAGATGTAGGTGTCACTGTTGCAAAATACAGATGTTGCTATAGCAACACTGTCTCTGGACCTAGGGAGCATCTGTTGGAACCTCAGTGACCGAGGTGAAATTCATTTCAAAATGATTATAGGCAGCCGACTCAAGGGAATTATTATTAATGCGTATTCCCTGTCCCAAGTTCAGGGAGGGTGACATGGCCTTAGGACTCCATGTGATGCGAAGTTTCTTTGATGACCACGGGGCAAACAGAAACTCATCAACACAGAAAAATTGATTAAAAATTTTTTGTGCGTAATAATGAGATTACATGTATATATTATGGAACTTTTCTTTAAATTCAAAATAGACTACAAAATACAAATAGTACATATGCCAAAATGAACAGCGGTAGATACAGAAAGGATAGGAGATGTCCTCTGCAAAGACCTACTGTATGCCGCAAAGAGCTGGATGCAGAACTTCCACTCTCTGTTGAGAGAACATTGGCACTTGAAAGTTTTCAGCTGACTCCAAACCCCAGGAGAATTGCTCAAAATAAAAATTGTTACTTTAGGCCTGGCAAACAAGACGCTCAGAACAAAATGCAGGCAGGCAGTGTGTACCACAAAGGAGTGGTCAGCAGATTAGGCTATGTCTCTTAGAAATTAGCTGCCAAACCCTCTAGATGGTAAGGGCAGTTTGTGTGACAGCCCCCCAGTTTTCACCTCAATCCAAGTGTACAGTCTGAGCTGTATCATTCACTGTAGCACTGATATCATATCTTTCAAACCAACTAAAACTGTCTTGCATGGGGTTGTAGGACCTGTAAAGTGAAAAAAACTGCACATCTGCAAACATCCAAAGGGATGCAGTGCATGTGTTTTGGACATGAAGGCAGATCACTGGCAGAGTGTGAGTGGTTCTGTGGAAAAACAAATTGCAATCTTGTCAAGTAGTGAATCAACCAGTCATTCAAATTTGTGCTGATGTTTGAAAACTACATAGAGGGATTGGCTCACTGCAGTACTGTTGCTACAGCATGACAACTGTATGTGGGAACATGAATGAATGAGCGTGCTCACTGGCACATGAAAGGAGGGGGCAAGTCCTGTGCTATGGGTGCTTCAGGAGAGTCTTACCTCCGCTGCTGGTTGAAAAAGCAGGTGAAGGACTGGGAGCTGATGTTGTAGGTCCAGAAGTCCAGCCACTCCAGCACCTTCTCCTTGTTCTTCTGGTTGTCTCTCTCACACTTAGGAACATAGGAGCACTGGCCCAAAACAGCAGGAAAAGTTGAAAAAAACAGTAGCCAAGGAAGGTAAATTTGGTTACAACTGACCAGCTGTAGTTATGTCACATGTATTAAGACAAAGAGGATATTTACCAAAGCATTGTGAAATTCACATTTCATATTGATTCATACTGCAAAATGCTGCTCAACTTAGTGACACACCTAGGACTGGAAGTCTGTTCATAGTTCCAAAGGTACTTTTACCCTCCCAACTCCCATCACTAAAAGCGTAAAACTAATTTAATAATTATTTTTCATGTTAAAATCTGAAAAAATCTTTCATTAAAAAGGAGGTATTTTAAATTTTTCAGCTTCAAGCTGCATTAAAACAACAATGATTTTATGTGACAAAATAAAAATGTCAATTCCCCAAACTCCTATTTAATGGAAACTGTTGATCAACTCATCCTATAAGTATGTGCAACTTTTGTGGTTTTCTCATCACTTTCAACTTTATTAGAACCACTTTTGTCTCTATGGTAACAGTACTCTTCTTACTGGTGCTATTAGAATCATCAACACTCAGCAGCAACAGGCATGAACCATAAACACAGGGAATAAAATTATGGCGATCCTACACTCCTACTGTGTCTGGGAGTGCTTTACTGCTATCTATAGGCTGGCAGTGTAAGCACAAGTTGTCTTTGCTGTGCCACAGACACAAACTTCTCAAAATGGTTAAATGAATAAAGTGCAAAAAAATTTCTTCATGAAATACTTTGGTTTTAACTGACATCCCTATATTTGTCCTTAATATATTCCATATACAGCATGACAACATGAAAGCTTTTCCTCCACCTCCTTCAAAGCCCTTTTCAACAAATAGCAGGGAAATTTTAAAATTTTTGGAGAAACCATGTTAAGGAGATTGGAGGAAAATGAAAACAACCTCTCTGCCCCCCCGAGACACTGTCAAGACCTTCTGGCGTGCGATATCCATGCGAAGGGCAGGTCACAGATGATTTGAAAGAGTTTCCATGGAAATGAACAGAGAGCAGCTGAACAACTGCTCTGTGGTTTGCTGTCTAAGATCACATGACACAGTCCAAATCTCACCCAAAATGCCAATCCCCTCTCCTTCCATTAATATCTAATTCTGCTGCAGGACACATGGGAATCTTATCCCATAGGGTAAGGAGAGAGGCTGACAACTTTAAAGAAGTGCTCCAACACTTAGTGTAGAACATACTTGTAAATTCATAAGGCAAAAAGGTTATAAATAGCAGTGTCGTATTTGGGCTTCATTAAAAACTATACATAAATCTTGTGCAAATAGCAGCAGAGTTTTTATATTTATTATAATCCCACATTTACACAAGCCTGTATATCACATTTTGGCATGACATCTGAAGAAGAGATGCTCTGACTAGTGATTTTTTCCCCTCACTCAGCTATACATCGACACAGATTGTGAGTTTGTTATCTTTTCATGTATAGAAAAATGCCATCTGAGATCAAGTGTGTGGAAGCAGTTTGAAAGGTACCGTATTTATACTCAGTAGTAGGACATGGGCTCAAAATCCTAAATCAACCAAAATCAGAAACCTTTTACAGTAAGGTTAAGAAAAAATGTCCTTAAAGAATGAGAAACAAAAAAAAATTAACAACAAACATCTCAAAGGCATAAGCATTAAGTTTTGTACAACCACTGAATATACAGTTACAGAAGATTAAGGTAAATCTGCAAAAAATACTAAAGATCAGGATACCAGGGTATAAAAATGAGGTTCTGTACATGCAAAAAAAATTTTTTAACCTCTATCACCACAGGAAAAGGTTAGATATCATAATGAATAAACAATTATGTAGGTAAAGACACAATGTGGTGAGTGAGAAGGGGGACTTGTCGTTATCTTTATAAATTAGCTAGATAAACAAAGCACCCCAGCTTTCCTCATCATGCTCAAATTCTTAAAACTTTTTACCATGACTTATGAAAGTCAAACAGCAGTAAAAAGCAATATACCCTAACCTCCATGAAAATTTCTGATCACAGCAACTGACAAAAGCAACACTTTGTTGTGCATTATGGAGTATGTAGACAGATGTTTTAGTTAACAAAACTGAAGGTAAGGACCTTGAATAAAGTTCACACAACCTGTACCATAAGTGCGATGATTGACAGATCTGATCAATATTTAAGAAACAATATTGTTTATGATCAGGATAATCAGGACAAACCAAGAAAGTAAGAATCTGCAGGATGATAGTACTACAATTTTCAATTTCGACATTTTCATTTCAGTAGGTGCATAATTCAGCAAAGAATGAATTTTTGCAAAAGAAAAGCTCCACTGTCCATTGTGCACTGATAACAACATTGCTATCTTTTAAGCCCTTCCCTGGAATAACAGCCTACTTCAATCACACCAGGCAGTGTCTGGCGAATGATGGCCATTACATCAGGAAATAAGATTTATGCAGCGACAGGACAAAAATGCAAGTAAAAATGGATCTGCTTCAAGTATATCAGTAGCATGTTTCTCGTCATTATACTGAATAAGGCAAAACCAAATCGACACCTAACTTTCACCCCAGAGCATTATTGCTCATCTTGGCAGTACATGAAAACCTTTGTGTTCTCTACAATACACTCAACACACTTAAATATACTAGGAGTTTGCAGCAGACAAATTAGATACATTGTGTAATGTTGATTTGCTTTAAAAAAATACTGTTTTCTTCTGTGGTTGCCAAGGGCACCATCATTTGATTAAATTTGGAGCATAAATGGATTCTTGTTGTAGCAATGTTCTGAGAACTAGATTTAAGTAGAACATTGAACCATTTCTGATGTTTGCTCCTGTGCTTATTTCATGTTGGGATTTATGGATCTCAGTGAAGTATATCTGACTGTCTGTTACAAATGAATTCTGCTCTTTCACACGTACTAAAAACTTGTTAAAGATCAGAGACATTGCTCCTCAAACAGCTAGCAGACATCCAGAAATTTCATTGCACTGGTTTCTGCTTGTGGAAACTATTTGTGCATCAAGTGAAGGAGAATCACATGTACCTGAAACAAGGATGTTGCAGATAGATGGAGTTCCTGAAAGAAGGAATACAGTGCCGTCTACTAGAGATTAATGGGTTGGATTTTCAAACACTCTGCAACACAAACATTGATGAACCACTCAGATTAGACTTAAGTTTGTAAGTCCAGCATCCTGAACTAAATTTTGGATCTTGAAAAGGTGTGTGCTCCTTCACAATTGTCTGCAGCCCTGTTACTTCTCAAGACATGACTGAAACAGGACTAGTCCTTATAGGATGACCTGTACCAGATTCAGTTACATGCCTAGGTAATTCCTCATGAGATGTATGTGCCCAGGGAGCCTAACCCCATCTTGTCATTCTTTACCTCTCTGCTGCCCAATTTAATGCATAGGTCAATGGTCCATGGGGCTTACAAACAGCCATAAGATATTTTAGCTTTAACTGTTTGAACAGCAATATACACATTCCCGGCATTTTCCACAAAGACTCTTTGCATTACAGAACATATGGTTGTAACTCCAATAGACAGAGATTTTGCAAAACCCTGTGTATTCTCTTCACAAGTGCTCTAATAGACAGTATAAAATGTACCTGTACAAACTTATGGATCCCTCCAGTGGAACTGGTAAGAAACTCATTGTGGAGGTATTACACTATCACACAGGGTCTCCACAGGGCTCATCTCACTCCACTAACATCTATCGAGATCTGGCACTTCCTGTCTGTCTAGTAAAAGCCTGCAGCTGAGCTGGGGGCCCAAGCCAGTTCCAGGTACATGCAGTCACTAGTATAACAATTCAATTCTCCTGTGTGCAGCTGCTCTGTCTGCCTCCAACTAATGGATTCTTTTTCTAATGAGCATCCATGATTAGAGCTGGTGGGACCACCTGAGCCACATCAGCCTGGTCATGCCATCTGCTGGGAAGACAGGATTTATGTCAGACAGTTTTCAGTAGTTTGTTTTTCACAGCTAATGGTCCAAGCACACTGACATAATAACCTGTCACCTGGACCACGGTGACTATTTACATCTCTGCTTATGCAATATACACGTACGCTGATGAAGGCTTTTTGCCAAAATGCATCTGCACAGCACAAATTAAAATTCCTTATCTGTTTCCCTAAGCCTGTGTGTGTGCTCCCATTATTTTTCTCTCCAGTTTTCAGTATGCACATCCTGTCAGAGTACTCTGGATACAGGACCCCAGTTCACTATTCCCAAGCCCTAGCTTTTGTGCCCAAGGTCAGGCTGTTCTAGAGATGATTTTTTACAGTGTTAAGCTCTTTTAGATGTCTCCTCCTTTATTTACAAAGATTATAGTGCAATTTTTGGTACAAAATAACCAAATTTTAAGAAAGAAGAAAATCTTTTGGGAATGAGAAGAAATGAGTATTTTTTCTGGCCATGCTATACCCTCAAGCATTAAAAACCTCTGTAACTATGAGCATAATAAATAATACTATGAAAACAATAACTCAGATTCAGTTAAGTTGAAACCATGGTCTACGTCCTAATCAACGTTAAGAGTCCAGAGCTGATTAGTGTGTTTATTCCTAACCTCTCTAAGAGAACCAATTTAAATTTAATATTTCACCTGGATTGCTCCAACAAAAACCTGGCATATAAATAGGCTTCATTTTTGTCAGCATTTATAACTAGTCCTGTATTACTGCAGCTTAACAGCACATAAACAATAACACTAAATTACAAAAACATAAGGGGCTATAGCCTCTGCAGACCTGTCCCATTCTCTTTTACAGGTCTGTCAAGGGGGGCATGGTAGTGAGGCATGTCAGATCCTCTGCCATCTTGAGTGACCCAAAAGGTCCACGCTGGCTCAACTGCCACAAAGTTCATACCCACAACACTCTGAGCTGAATGATGACAGTAGGCTGCTATGTGCACAGTTCCCACTGATGATGTTCAGGTATATGCTGGTGGAACTGTTCATACAGCTGTCTGTTTATCTGTTACTATATTTAGCTCCCATTTATATCTCTTCACCCCTTCCCATTCCCTCAGGTGCCAGCATACCAGGGACATTCCTTTCCAGGATGATATTTTGCAGGCCTTCATGACCAACATGTATCAATTGCTTTACCCAACTTGTTAAATATTACAGGATTACTAATCATTCATTAATCTGCTCACTTACTTACACAAGATTATCATGCCCAGGACAGATGAGACTCTCAGTCGGCCTTGAATCCACAGATGTCTTCAGTACCAAACCTATGAGTTTTCTTTCCTCTCCTCCAGTGCCCTCTGGCTTCCTTTAGACAATTCTCTGTAACTGTTCATCATTGTTATTAATAATATTACTTGCTGCATGCCTCTTTGTGCCTTCTGCATTTGACCTTATGTTGAAAGGAAGGATGCAATATTTTAAAAAATGGACCTGAATTGCTAGAACCCTATTCCTTGAGGCATTGATATTTATACAGGACTTTAACAAACTGAAGAACACTTTTTCTAGACGTGAGGCCTTCAGGAGTCAGAGCTACTCACTAAGGGGGTGAAAAAAACACGGTCAAACTCAATTAGCCACCTATTTGTTTCTCCACAGTCACTAAGAAATACAACTAAACTACGTTTTCCCATCTTGTTATGCTTGAAATTTTCTTGTGCATTTTAGAAATCCATTGTACACTATGCTTGCTGCACTCAGTGGCACCACATAAATTAGTTTGTTTTCCCATTAATAAAAAGTTATTTCCATCATTCAAGAATAGGAAAGAGTGAAAGTTAAGAAGCACCAAGAACTAAAATGGAAATGCAAAAGCATCAACCTTTCACTGGCTCTACTGAGCGGTCTACTCTACACTTTCATTAACTTTTCTTAGCAGAACTGAGTATGTCAATAATTCACTAATTACTCTGTTTCAGATGTGGCAAAAAAAACTTCAGATCATCACCCTACAGCTTTTAAATACTACAGGCTTCACTGGTTCAACAAACATTATTGCTTCAAATGATGATACCCACTGTGATTAGTTTAACAGCAGAGAGGCATGACATGGAAGAGAAGCCAGTCAAGCTTTGTTACACTAAAAAAATCCAGTATGCAAGACCTAGTGTGTAAGGATCTGGAGGCATTACAGCCTCAGATCAGGGTAGTAAAAGACAAGAAAAGAGTACAATTGATTGAGTTAAGGTACATTCTAAAAATATCTTACACCAAGTTGCCAATTTATTGGAGTACACCCATCTAGTAGCATGTTGGACCTCTGTTGGCCTTCAAAACAGCATTTGCATTGATTCTAAAAAATCCTTGATACAGTGTGCAGGAATGTTTTACCTTGTTGAAATGATTGCATTGTGTAGTTGCTGCAAATTGAACAGCTGCAGAGTCTTGCTGTAAACAGCCCTTTTCACTTCATCCCAAAGACGTTTGGTAGGGTTGAGGTACAGGCCACTAAACCAATGAAAACTCACTGTCATGTTCCAGAAACCATCCAGCAACAGTACGTACCTTGTGCCAGGGTGCATTATCATGCCGGAAATGTCCATTCAAGTGTGGATAAACCATAGCTGTGAAGGGACAAACTTGGGTCTGCAACAATGTTTAGACCAGGCAACTTATTTCCACTCAGTCCAGTTAAGGATCTGTCCCAATTTGATGATCCTGTGCCTACTGGAAAATCGTTTTATTGCTCTTCACTGACAGCACACTGACACCCTACATGGTCTTTGGCAAGAGTAGCCCACTGAAGACAAAGTCTCATAAGTGGTGCAGACATAAATTTTGGATGTGATTATCCTGGTTGTGGCTTGTCTGCTTGCTTGCACAACTCTCACCATTCTCCTTTGACCCCTCTAATCCACAACTGGCTTGCCAATCACTGGTACTTTTTTGGACTATTCTCAGAAAACCCTTGAAATGGTTGTGAAAAGCCCAGAATGACAGCAACTTGAGAGATATTAGAACTGACATGCCTAGTGCCAACTATGACTGTCACATTTAAAGCCAACAAAGTCATGCACTTTGCTATGGCATGGTGAGCTATTTGGCTAGAGAGACTCATGAGAGCAATGGAAACATGGTGGTGTCGTGGCTACCGCTCACAAATGCTTATGGCTCAACTCTATGCAACCTGGAGACAACATCAGAGCAGTACCACGTTCTAAATAAAATCAAGGACCTCATCCTGGCTTAATTTCAATTTAAGAGTCATATCAGGATAAACACCATCTGAGTACCACAGAGTGAAAAGAGGGATAATTACTGGCTTTCAGATCTCAGTGATCCCATTTGCTCTACCCATGAACATGCTTGTGACATTGACAAAGGTTGAGTGTAGAGGCTCATGCACCAAGCCTGGAGTCAGGAAACCATTCAAAGCCTTCATGGATGACTTGACAGTGACTACATCACCTACCCCACAATGTAGGTGGATTTTGCAGAGGCTGGAGAAGTGGTTTGCGTGACCTACAATGAGTTTTAAGACAGGAAAGTTGATATCTTCAGTGCTGAAGAAAACAAAAAAAAAACCTACCCGTGAGTTCTGCTTTAGTATAGGAAGCACATCAACACCATCCATGTGTTTAATAATATTTAATAAAAAATAAAGTCAAATTACACCGTCAGTTGTATTAATAGGGCTTTTCAACTTTTAATATTTCCATGCATATTCAACAATTTTCTTTCTATTAATCATGATTGTTTTAGAGCTCATTATTATTATAGATAACAAAGACACTGGTAAAAATTCTGAGTTGCTTACTAGCAGCACATAGTTTTGAGACAACAGAGGTGCGTGGGAGAAATCACACCCCATGAGAGGAGGGAGGCTGCTTGCCTTGTGTCATCATCAAGGCACCCATTTTGGAAAGAAATGTCTGGTATAATAAAAAATTTCTAATAAGTGCGAGTTCATACTTTGTAACATAAATTTTGCAGTACAAATTACGTTTGTTCTTAAGTTAAAATCTTGTAAATAGGGATATGGGTATGTGACGGAAGTCTGTACATAAGTGCCTGTTTCAAGAAGCACAGATAATGTGACATACAATCCAGATTACTATTTAAATTCAGTTACCAGCTAACACCAATTTAAACAAATATATTAATCCTACTATCCTCCAGGATTGAAACTTTGCATCTCCTGGTGTACAATAACGGCCATCTCTCAGTAAAAACCATCTACAGGTAGCTTCTCTCCATGTAAAAAATGCACAGTGTACTACAGAGGTCTTAGAAAACAGTTCAGTACAATACGATAGTCTTGGCTGAGTTCCACAAATAAACAGAGGCAGCTAAATAACCTGCGACAGGTGGGAGTGCTGAAGCTGAGAGGGACATGTTCAGCACTACATCACCACCACACATTTGTGCATGGTCTCACTGTGCCTCTGATTCTATGGCAGGTCTTTCCTGCATGCATCAACACCTGTGAACTCAAAGCTAAGACAATCATCAGTCACTACATTCACCTGTCTCCTATGAACTTCCCAAATGTACAATAAGAAACCATCATGCCCTCCTCTGACCAGCTCAACATATGAAAACTTCCCTCTCATCACTCCCAATTATGTTCAGGCACCCTTCAACCATGGCTGTCTTTGGTAAAAGTTACTCTCAGACCAAGAAGTAATCCACAGTGTCTGTGACATTCTGACCTTTACATACAGGCAGCACAGCTCTTCTTGGGTCTAGGATTTGTCAGACAGGATTACAAGGTACTTCTTCACAGAAGCACCCTTAACTTGGCATCATTATCTGCTTCAAATCTATTAAACTGTATATACAGCCTCACATCAAATACCCCACTTGATATTTAGTCAAAGGCTTCTCTCAAAGGGTAACTTCTGCCAGCTCTCATGAATACCAAATGATGCCTCTTCCTCCCTTCGGTCAGGAAGAACTTTAATAACAAGCAAGACTGAAGAACCATTTTGATTAGCTCGGTACTCTACTGGCAATAAAAATAACAGAATCCCATCTTCAGCAGGACCTCAATAACAGCCCCAGGTCAAAAGCTTTTGAGTTGTAGTGGTAAGAAACAGATTCACAGACATCTCTGTTTAGTTCCTTTTTGTTACAAAGCAACGGGGTTTCATAAAAAACTCAACTGAAGGTCACATGCAGGAAACCAAATGGTTTCAATGATTTGTTTCTTCATATTCTGCTATCTTTCTAATATGATACCAAATTGAAAGAGCAATAATTTCACTTTGCCATTTCTACAATCGTACATCAAAACAAAGAAATCTGACAGGAAGGATACTTAAGAAATTACCTTTAGAAAGAACAGAAAATTTTAATCTTTTGAGATATTCTGGGCTCATAAGCTTTTGATACACAATCACTAGCCAATTTTTTAGGAGCACATGTACACCTTCTTGTTCATATAACAATCTAATCAGCCAATTATGTGGTAGCAGCACAATGAATAAAATGAGGCAGACACAGGTAATGAGTTTCAGTGAATGTTGACATCAAACTTCAAAATGGGGAAGAAAATGATTTAAGTGATTTTGACCATGAGATGGTTATTGGTGCCACATGGGGTGGTTTCAGTATATCAGAAATTGCTAAAATCTCCTGGGATTTTCACACATAACAGTCTCCAGAGTCTACATAGAATGGTGCAAAAAACTGAAAACATCCAATGAACCATAGTTTTGTGGGTGGAATTACCTTGTTGGTGAGAGGTCGGAGGAGAATGGCCAAACTGGTTCTAGCTAATAAGAAGGCTACAGTAACTCAAATAACCACTCTTTACAACAGTGGTGGACAGAAAAGCATCTCCAAATGTATGACACATCTATCCTTGAGTCAAATGAGTTACATCAACAGAGGACTACAATGGGTTCAACTCCTGTCAGCTAAGAAGAAGAAGCTCAGGTGACAGTGACCAATGGCTCCCTGAAACTGGACAGCTGAAGATTAGAAAAATCCCATCTGGTCTGATGAATCTCAATTTATGCTGTGACACACAGATGGTAGGGTCAGAATTTGGCATAAACAACATGAAGCCATGGACCCACCCTGCCTTCTGTCAAAAGTTCAGGGTGGTGGTGGTGTAGTGGTGTGGGGAATTTTCTTGGCGCACATTGGGCCCCCTAATACCATCAAGCATCATGGGAATGCCACAAACCAGCCACTATTTATTATGCTGGAAGTATCTATGAGAAGATGGGTACAGTGTCATGTCACAAAGAACAAATCATCTCAAACTGGTTCCATCAACATGATGATGAGTTCAGTGTACTTCATTGTGACCTCCCCAGTCACTAGATCTGAATCCAATGGAGCACCTTTGAGATGTGGTAGAACAGTAGATTGGGAGCATGAATCTGCAACTGACAAATCAGCAGCAACTACATGATGAAATCATGTCAACATCGATCAGAATCTTTAAGGAATGTTTCCAGCACCTTGTTGATTCCATTCCACAAAGAATTCAGACTGTTCTGAAAGCAAAGGGTGGGGGTCCTACCTGGTACTTGAATGATGTTCCTAATAAAGTGGCCAACGAGTGTATATTTTAATGAGTAAAAAGCCATAAATAAAAACTGATACATTAAAGTATTTGAAACAAAAAATAAACACTTTATTTCTAGACTCATCATATTCAGCTGCTAAAAACAGTTGATGATCCAGCCAAACCTACTAAGATTAAGGTACTTTGTAAGGCAGCCGAGTAAACTGTAGTTTGTATCACCCTCTATGGCATGCAGAGGAGCTCCTCAGTGACACATCAGTTAACATCCTATTGAGCAGACTCACCATATACCCTCTGAAGTGATGAAGCAACCAAACCTGGTCCATTGTTAGGTGGAATCAACTAAATAGAGATCTCCACAAAGCAGATAATGTTCCAAGATGAAGACTTTCCTTCCACAGATTGAAAAGAACTGGTGGTTTCCATTATACACAACAAAGGTGTGTGCCTGTGTTCATCTCTCCTGAGCTGGCTGCATGTCATATTTCCATGCAGAGACATTACAACATTTGATTAACAATGACAGAATGTGGGGGAAAAGGGTGAAAACACGTTAACAGCATGCAAAAGTCAGATCACTCTCGAGAAGGGGGTAAAGGATGAAACCTCACTGCCTAGCAACTGCATAACAACATATTCTACTCCTACTCCGCTCTCTCATTTCAGTGGATTTCAAAAGCAAATCACTTGCATCAATGCACCTGTTGCTAAGGAAGTGACTTCACAGTACAGAGAGGAGAGAAAGTAAAATTTTAAGTAAAATGCAGAAATAAAGGTGTAAGCTATTAAAAATTTTTGTTATTGTGCTCGTCACAGTGGTGGGTGACATATCCATTTCTTTCTGTGTGTGGTTGGGGTGGAGGGAATTTATGATGGGACAAAAAAAAACTGAACTAATACGAATTTTTTCAATCCACTCTTGCTAATCAAGTGCACTAGTTCAACATAGTTCGTGCCAAGACATTTAGTGCATATAAGGCCCTAATCTACTAAAAATGTGTTGTACACAACCTACCCTTTCAACAGAAATGAAAAGTGAAATATTCATAAAGTGATGTAAAACATCAAAAGCAGGTTGCATAGTCATAATTCTAATAAAGAGGCTCACAGGCCTATCAGTTTCAACAAAGATGCATTCAAAAGATGTTTAAAATTCCATTCATAAATAGTGAGAGGTTTACCAGTTATTCTTCCAGAATAATTTTCACAGAGCTGAATGGCATAAAACCATATACTTGAACAACGAATGTTCTCCCTAATGCATGAATGCCTCTTACTATGAAAATCTTAGATTCCCACTTAACAAAAGATGAATGGAAACAAACCAATTAGATTAACATTCAGGAACAGTAATGCAGTGAAAATGTTAATTGTCCTCTCAGTATGCAGGATGTTCAAGCACAACTGTCAGTTAAATATTAGCTTAGTTTTGGTATATCTAATTTGTTGTATATACTATATTCTAATTAATATATGTGTGATACACAGGTCTCAAAGATGCATGCAATTATCACTGCCCTTTTCAAAGGGCATGATGGGAAGTTGTGGGGAAAGTCTGTGGAAAGGTCATGTAATTATAGAAACAAGGAATAGCAGATCCGTTGAAGACCACTGCAAGGTTAATGGGAATGTCAGAACAGAACATGGTTTGATGCAGACAACGACATCACTTTGCAATCATTTAGCTGCAGACCAAGGGGTTAGAGGTCAGAGATACAGCACATAAAGGAAATGGAACAGACCAATCACTGCCTGGGATTTGAACAAATCAGAGCGTATCATCTCCATCTTCAAACTAAAAGGCTGTCAAGTTCAATACCAAACCATAACAGACCTAGAACCTGAAATAGCAACAATTTGACCCGGCTTAGTGAAGATTGATGTGCTTGAAAGTATTGTGGCTTGTTACTTTACCTAAAATGAAAGAATGGGTAAACCAAATCTGACATTTAAAATGTGAAGGCGGGACATCAAATGAGCGACTATTTTCACTTAGCACCTAGCCTTTTTATTACAGCTGTATTATGTGGAATTAAAATCATAAAATTTGGCATAAAAACCTCATCTGACTGAGTTTTATCAGGGCTAGTGAAGAAAGCATAGTGACAAATGAAACTAAACATGCCAGCATCCTTCAAATTCATTTCAGCACAAACTAAACAAGAGAGATCAACTTCATGTTCCCAGACAAGTCCAAACAGGCCTGCAACCTAAAGTCATATGTTACACCCAAAGAAGGTCTATAATTACCACAGAACTGACAGCTCCTTGGGAAGAGAGGAACCAAGAAGGTTTTCAAAGAAAAATGCCAAGATACAGTGAGCTGACGGACAACATCATAAGTAAAGGGTGGAAAGCCTGGACATTTCTAGTTGAGGTAGGATGCCATGGTTTCCCAGCTCAGTCACTTTGGAGAATGTTTAAGGAACTGAGAATAACCAGCAGAGACAAAGTCCAGCAGTCCAACAAGTGATAGAGATGGCAGAGATTGCTTCAAGCTGGCTCTAGTACAGGCTGGAGGAACCAGTATGATCACTACCTGCAAGCAGTGACTGATCATTACTGCTGTCCAACCATACTAAAGAGGTATTGAGCTAAGGTACAAAACTTCTAGTTAGAAGATACACCCAGCTGATGATGCCAAAGCAGACTGCTTCATCTTTTCTGCAATCAATATAGAAAGAAAAATTTTCTTCAAGAAATAACAATGGTTTAATTAGTAATAAACATTCAAATATTATTTGTAGCATCCCATAGTATTTGATAACAGGATAGAAAAGCCATTTCACGATAACACCAATTTGATTTAGATACGCAAACTGATAGATGGAGCATGCAAAATGACTTGGGGATAGTTCTTTTTTTTTAATATGAGTTTCCACAGAGCTTGCACCTTAATTAAAAATGTTAACACACAACCCCTCTAAAGCCCATCACAATGGATAGTATACTGTCACTCATTACAGTATAGTTACCATGATAATGTCCCTGGAGCCTTGGTTTTGTCAATATTACAAGAGATTTTGCAAGGTTTTATTAATATAACATAGTGGGCTTTGTTATGATGATGTGTTACTACTTTTTCTGTACTGCATATGAGGAAGATATCTTTTCTCCAGCACATATACAGAAAGCCCACGTAGAGAGGGGTTCAAACTTTATGAACATACAAGGACCTGATAGCTCAACACAGAGAAACAAGTGATCTGTGACCTTAGAGTTTTTGCACTCTTTAATTTCAGTGTAACTAATTTATAATTATTTTTTCTGTTATTTTCTTATTTAAATCAATGAGTATAACTGTGCACCTTATTATGTGTCAGACGCTGTGCTTGTAAATTTCCCGGCTGGGATTACCAAAGCACCTATCTTAACCAAAAAAGAAACATCATTTCCTTCATTATTCACAAAAAAAAAAACTTATGTGCTACATTTTTATGCACTACAAGCTTGCAGGATTTGAACCGGACTTTGTACATACAGGTGGATACTTTCAACACTGTCACTAAACACACACCCTATTATCCTTACATTATTAAAAAAAAAAGTTGTGTTGGTCACACAAAATGACCCTTAATGGATAAGAACACTGAGGAAAAGTTAGATCCACATTTAGAGTACAATGTAAAAACTCACCATTTCATTCCAGCAGTACCACCAAAAAACATTTTCATATCAAATAGGATTTCTGTGTCCATTACATGCCCAGGGAAGTTCACCATTAGCACATGACAGTTTCCTGCCAACTGGCAGGAGCTTGAACAAAAGTCACAGAACAACAAAGGTATAAGTGCTGGCCTGACAACACTGTATCTGTAACAACACTGACTTTACAGAAGGATTTTATCATCATAAACATAACTGAGGACTTCCTGAAAGAGGTGCAGAGGAATCAGTGATTACAAGTGGTTAACAGCAATGTACTCTGTCTGGCTATCCAACCACAGTACAGACGCAGACCACTTGACCATTCCTTATTACACACTGCTACCCAATCATAAGCACTTTTGTTCTGCTTTGCTTTGTAACCATAACAACGAGTGGAGCCCAACAGGGCATAGGAGAGCTTCTCAATAAATGGTGAGCCCACATTCAATGATACACACATGCTGTAATGTAGGCCACTGATGGGGGGGGGGCAAGGGGAAGGCAAATTCAGCCTCTCTACAGTACAACAGGCAAGTCTTGCTCAGCCATATGAAGCGACATGAGACAACAGACTGTGGAATCAGCTGTGTTTTATCTAGGAAAAGAAACAACATTACATAGAAGGTATCAAATCACAATTACTACACCAATACTGTGTGGTGATCAAAATCCTTAATGCCCTCTTAAAAAAACAAGTTTTAATGGTATGTCAGCCATGACTGAGAAGATTTGCAGACATCAGTTTGCATGTAAATTACCAAGTAATTACAACTGATCCAGTTTGACACCTGGAAAACAAACATATACTGAAGAAGAAACTGGATTCTCATAGGCCAGCAGGTAAGTTATAGCTGATGTCTTTGGACTCTGATGACAAAGGTTAAAATTCCATTTCCTGATGCAGTTCCTTTGAGCAAGGTAATACCCTAAAATTACCTGCATATATAAATGGGTGAAATATTCTAAGTTGCTTTGAATGATACAGACCACTATCTGTCTTCCTGTGGAGAGTAGGAGAAAAACATTACCCTTGCTTGTAGTTTAAAAAATGGGAATGAAATTGAAAACAAGATGAAAGATGACGACAGAAACTCTCAGACCAATTTGTGGGAAGGCGACGGCTCACTGAGCCAGGAGTTAATAGTCATTAAGGAGGCATATCCCAGGAGTCCAGCACACCATTACCTGATGCTCTGAAAGGTCAGCACTCTGTAACGCAGCTCACTCTGGGGTGAAGAAAACAAACATCTTTATCCATGGCCTCAGATGGAATAACTGAGGAAGATCCATGTTTTAGAAGTAATTCACTTTCTCCCCAGTACACCTTGTAGACACCTTGAAGTGTTATTCAAAATTTATGAATAAAGCTGGCAATTCAATCAATCAGTGGTGGTAAGTACTTTTGTAGGCAAATAAACCAGACCAATTCAAGTTCATACTTCCAGAAGTACTCTTTTTCATCATTTAAAGAAAGCCCTTATTGTGAATTACTTCAGGACCCCATTAAGCAAATTAATTATTTAATGTAAAACCAGACATTTCAAATGTATGTCACTATCAAAAGTAGGAAAATAAATATTTGCCCTTGACTATGAATTAAAAAGACTACGTCAGTAGCCGGAAGGCAATGCCACACAAAGAGAGCAGAAACACATATTACTCAATGTTCATACACGCTGGAGAACATTATCCAAAAACAAACAGTTTAGATTATGTTCACAGTGATCTACAACAAAAAGCACAACAAAGTTAAAACAGTAGCAAGATGAACTGTACCATATCATGCAACAGCACTACTGTTCCACAAACTTTGCTTTAATTAACCCCAAAAATCAAAATCAATCTGAACCCTAAATGCTCATGTCTGAGTCTAATGTCTTAAGATTATGAACGTATGCTGTAGCAGACACAGATGTTTTGACTGCTTTGTACTAAACTGCAGAGCAGGGAATGTTCATGAACGCTGACCAAACTACACAGCACTGGAGCAGCGTCAGGGTGAATCTGCTGTCTGACCTACAGTGACACACCCAGCATCTCCGCACTCAGCAGACGCATCAAATATTCCACACCACACGGCAGTCACTTTATGACTTGTTTATGGATGCCACGATGTACTGGGCTGTCAGTTCCTCTTCTAACAGTGAGGCAGATCTTGGCCGCAGTGTCACCACAAACAAACAGACCAACTTTTTGGCCTCTTCTGAATAGCATCATTAAGAAGCTTGAAAGCCTATCAAGACAAACGGTGCATTGATGAATCTCTTCTGCAATTCAATACTGATTTTTTGTAACTAGAACCAAAAAACATCAGTGGATCATTTCTAAAATATTAAATACTATGGAAAACACACATTTGCAAGTCTGTTCCAAACCCACTTTCATTTCATTAATATTTTGTTAGGGCAGAATTTGGAAACCAGCCCAGAATTAACCTTAACCTTGCATAGAAATTATTGCTGGAGTATAAAACAAAGGTCTGTTGACCTCCTATGCTGCATCCAAACAACGTGCCCTGTCTGCTGTGAGTGGTGTCCATAATGGTGGCTGCAGAACAAATCAATAGCTCCGCAACCATGCCATGCTGTTGCCATAGAAGCCTCAAAAGCAGAGGTCCTTGCTGAAAAACAACGAAGCTGTGCCTGTCACAGTGTTGGGAAACAACCACCCACTTCTGAGCACCCGTGGTAGTAGATGGGCAGGACTGAGTTTGTTCTTTTTTTCAACAGCAGCAGGTGGTATAGTGCCTTTGCACTGGAAAGATGCAGGTTCAAATCCCACCTCATGCTGCAGTACTCTTGGTCAATGTACTTACCATAAATTGCTCCAATAAAAACTATCCAGCTGAATTATTGTGTAAGTAACTATAGGCATCTTAACATTGTAATTCACTGTGGAGAAAAGTGCCAGCTAAACAGGGAGATGCAAATGTAAGAAGAAAGCATCCACACCTGTCTGAGTTTCTAACTAAAACATAAATTGTCAAAACAATAAGCCACACTAAAAACAGGTCTTTACAGGCTGAACTCCCTGCCTTGGAAAGCGATGCTCCGCTGAACTGCAATAATGAAGATTGTCCAGAGTTCCTTTTTTCCATCTATTCAGAATTAGCGCGTAATGCTTCATTATTTTTCCTACGTTTCCCCAAGGCACGCGAACGAGTCAAAACATACATCATCAGAAGCTGTTTTCTTCGGGCTCAACTTCCACAGTGTTCATCGCTAACAAAGTGCCTGTCTCAAGCATCTACTGTCTCTTCAACTAAACGTGGTTGCGCTGGAAGAAAAACACTTAACTCGTAGTAAAAAATCTGGAAAAGACAGATTTTAACGACTGACAAACTATTAATGACCCTCAAGCAGTAAAGGGTGAAATTCAGTAAAGGGTGAAAAGGCAAATGTTATGTTTTTTACTTCGCAACAAGTGTTTTTTAAAGTTAAAAAGTCTAGAAGTAACAATTGATGCCTTGAATGGGGAGGGGGGGAGGAAAGTGTGCTGAAGGCGGTAAGAGGGAGGACCGCGAAAGCAGCCGCGGACGGTCTTCGCCTCAACATTTCTCGCGATTAGAAGTGAGAACTCGCTTCATTTTTTGCGCCATGTTACAGAAACAGTGTTAAAAATGTCCGGGAACGTGTGTGGGAAGCTGTGTGTTGTAATCGAGCTGTGCGGGTCTCACCTTGGGGTTGAGCAGAAGCTGCTGCTCGTCGTGGTGCAGCAGCGCGCGCGAGTTGGACTCGGAGTTGTGCACGAACACCTGCAGGCACGGGTAGGTGGCGGTGCCGCGACAGTCGGCGCCGCACGTGAACACGCACTCGAAGTGCTCGTCCACCTGGCGTGCGGACAGCACAGTACAGTTGGCCGCCTGGCTCTGCATGTTCTGCAGTGTGGGGCTCAGCAGGCAGAAGGCGAGGATGAACAGCGACAGGATGCCGAACACGATGAGAAACAGGCCGAGCCGGATGCTCTTGTCCTCCGCCTCCGAGTACTCGTACGACACCCTGATCTTCGCCATGAAGCTCCGCCGCCACGACTTGGGGGCAGCAGCAGCAGCGCCGCCGCGTTCGCAGCCCTCGCTCCCTCTCTCTCTCCGTCCTTGCGTGCGCGCGCGCCGCACGTTTATGAGCGCGACCGCTTGGCCTCGTCCACATCTGGACTATGCGGGGAAAACGGGACGGGGCGCGGCGCGGCGCGTGGGACACGTTGGGGTCCTACTCGCGCACCAGCAGCCAGGAATAGTATGAAGTTCGGAGCGAGGAGAGTCCCTGGTGGGCGGTCGTGGGGTGTGCAGCGGGGGACGATCCTTAGTGACGGTCCCTGGTGGATCAGTGGTGGACTCTGGTGGACACTAGGCTGCCAAGTGTGGACACAGTCCAGCGGAACCTGTGTTCAGAGTCATTTAGAGCCGACGCGAGGGTTTTTGGCGCCGCTTGTCAAGAATCAATCCTGCACTCCACATTAATAAAGGTTCACATATACATGCCTTTTCAGAATATAGGTCATGAAGAAGAGAAAATTTTAAGTTCATGTAATTAAAAAGACTTCTGAAATGTCGGCAAATTGGACTTTTTCTTAATTCCGCCCGCTGCGTTAATCGGTAAAATCATAATACAGTTTAATCCCGTTAGGTTCTCTGCATAAAGCGGTAATGAATTAAACATTTCCCGTAAATCTTGAAAACATCTTTGAGTCACAGTGTTGCTTTTCTCCTTTACACCCTTGAGATGTTGCTGTTACTTCACGTGTCACTTGTGCGCTATTCTAACTCTAAAAGTAAAGAAAAAAATTGTTACGTTGTACAAAGTATTTGAAAGTATTATTAAACATTAATACTTTATACATTAAAATCCCTGCAGTTTTTTTAGTGGTCACAAGGATGGGACGTGGGACGTCATCTTTCATGACGTAAACATAGGGTCATTTTAAGTACTGTGATCATAAAAGCATATTAGTACACATGTATTTCTATTTATTGCTACGTAGTTTCTTTAAAAGTTTATAAAAACCTTAATAAAATCCTAGCTCCTCCACAAGACCCCGAAAACCATGTTCTTCTCACAGTACCCCTACCCCTTTCTTTGTTTTCCCCCGCTTTCCCTTTTTCTCACGCTGCTTAGGGTGTTTTACTGCTGCCTAGTGACAGAAAATGGTAATGTAGGGAATTTTCACACCGCAGCAGAGAAATTTCAGGAATAAGCATGAAGAAAATGAAATTTATAATAGACAAAACATAGGATTTTCATATCTTCCATAATCTGTAACTCAGATGTTTATAACACCAGCTGCATATATATGTACAGATCACTGATTCTGTAACAGCTGAGAACAGAATGAAAGCTAAACTTATTTTCAAAGCCTGAAGTTCATTAAGGTGAAAATACAGTAAATTTATAGTGTTAGCTTTCTAAGCTGACTTTGTTCTATAGATGTTGCCCACAATGTTTCAACATTTCAAACATATGGGACAATGATGCATTAATCATAACATACATATAAGGTAGCAGATAATTAGTTTTTCTAGTAAAACCATTTCTTCATTATAAAGTAAGGATTTTTATTATTTTTCTCAACATTACAATTTATTTTTGGATTTTAGCAGCAAAATTTGATGCTCTGAAATTTCAACTTCTCTTGGCCTTTGCTGATGCTTCTTCCTGTGTTTGCACCCCACAGACATACACAAAGACGGTGGAAAACTACTTCTCTTCCTCCTTGCCTCAGAAACCATTCCAGCGGTCAACTTGATGGCCCTTCCAAACACAGGCCATTTTGTGATGTTCATCTAACTATAAAAGGAACCAAGGGTTTATTGTGTCTTCTACTGAGTTATATCCACTACACCTAGGGTTCATGCAGCTGACTGCTTCTTACCCAGGGGTCCATGAAGCACAAGCTTGCTTTGAAAATTTAATTAAGTTTAATTAAATAATTGAATATTGCTGTTATGTTATTAGTATCTATGGCATAATTCATTGTGAAGGTAATGAATTTTTAATGTAATAAATTGAGTGCAATATTTTCTCTAAATAATTTTCTGGACTTTTTTCTAGGAGGGGTTTTCGGCTTTCATTGGATTCTTCAAGGGGTCTGTGGACTAGATAAGGTTGAGAAACTCTAATTTAATATACAGTAAACTGATTAGTAGAATTAAAGTTACATTTGCAATACCACAACTGTACATTAAAATTCTAATCATGCTGTTTTATGTGATGGACTTCTGTGATTTATTTTTCAAGAGTTTTTTTTTTTTTTACAAGATAAGTGGAAGAAAAGATTTTTTTAAATTTTACCTGAAAAAGAAAAGGTATATTAAGCAGTATGTATTTGTACTGACTGTCACAGAAGTAGCAGATGATCTGGTTGCAACCACTGGGTCCAGTATTGAGTTTAATGATAACCTGAGTGTAGACACACAGTATATTTATATGTTAACTGCCATAGATGGACTTTGGTTTTTTGTACTATTCTGTGGAGGCTTCATGGCTGCCCTACATTTACATCTGTTTAGCCTGGTTCAAATATTTCAAGTTCAATATCTAGTTTTTAAAGTTTATGGAAGGTAGGCTACTGACCTTATTTTAACAGGCTAAACAGGTTCACGTCTATCCTAAAATTTCAGTTTTAGTTTTTCATTGCCGTTCAGTTTTTCCAAACATCACACTTGAATATATTATTATTTGTTTGGTTGTTCTTTTCATTTTACCCCAGTTTAAATGGTTTTATCATATTTTATTCATTCCCATCAGAGTAAATGGATGCTCTAGTTACCCCCCACAGACTGACAGGTGGAGTTTATGCTTTAGTGAAATCACTGGGGGTCACAGAACCTGAACAGATGGCCACAGACAGCCTGCATGTCATACCCAACATAAATAAATCATCAAATAACCTAAGTAAAAAAAAGTTTTAAAATGAAGTAAAAGAGGGACATTAAAGTTCCTAAATACTGTTTTTTTTTTTAGTTTTTTTAGCATCTGACTGAAATATGCTATAGAAGTCCACAAAGTTCTGACATTGTATTAATTTCCCTGATGCCTGTAATATCATAAAAGCAAGCTGTAATGGACTACATGTTTTGAGAGTTCTTCTCTATAATTTTTTTTAAATTAACATATTTCTACTTCTGTATCTTGGAAGAGGTAGCACATTCATCACAGTGCTTTATTGGGCTTAAGGGATCAACAATCTCCACTTTGTTCAGGGGTCTTAAGATCCTTGGATCCTTAACATTTCCCACCCTAATTACTAATAAAATAGAATAATGCATTAATAAAAGCGAAAGGACCGAGGTTACAAACTAAGAAGTCACTAGGGAGCCCCTGTACTCCCTGGTTAAAACCACCAATGTGATACAGTGGGTCTCAAGGAGATGCAGTTTTTACCACCCTAAAGGTTGCAATGCTAAAAGCATCCTAGATGGTAAGCGAGAGCAGGAGCAACAGCAGCAAAAGTCACCATACAAGCAAGAACCCCCCTCCCCCTATTTTATCATAGCTATAACATAGGCAGGAAGTCTCTCAGATTGATCCTGCTGTATTTGGAAAGTTTATTAAAAACGTGCTTGCAGAAATTTGGGTCACATTCGATTCAATGTAAGCTTGGTGCGTTGCTGAAGTCCAACTGGCAGCACTGGATGCAGGATCCATGAAAGTCATGTTGCACAAGGTGCCCATTTGATATGAATAAACAATAAATTAAAAATGTTACATCAGTGTGGAAGCTTTTCTGATGCAAGCTCAAGGCATGACAAAAAATGTGGATAATGGCAGTTGCTACAACTGCCAAAACAAATATTTCTGTGATGAGGATGGACATTTCGCATGGGTCGACAGCTTCTCGTATTTCGAGTTTAATTATAAACAGCAGTTTGCATGGCCTTGATTTCACCTCACATTTCCGGGAGGTTTAGCGTCCTCCAAGGGTGCTGTCATTCAAATAACATACTCAGTTGATGCCCCTGTCAAAGTCTGTGACACACAGGTTCCCCACATATACAAATTACATATAATTAAACACAGGTTACACATAGCATAAATAATGCTTTTTTAACAAGTGGGAAGATGACTACTCTTTCAGTATGACAAGATATTTTAAGGTTGCTATGGCCTATATAATAACTGTCAGCTGAAGGGATAATAAAATATTCAAAACAACAGCACATGAAATAAATATGAGGGGTCTGAGCTCTATGCACATCCGTACCATTTGAAGGCATTAATTTGCTAATTAGAAGTGGATTAAATGGCTCATGAACACCATGCCTTCCCTGTACTCGGAGCCCATTCTCCCAGTTGCGCACAACACTTTTGGTGTGCATAATTTACGTCGCTGTTTCAAAGTTAATGCATCACAGAGCTAATGATTTAGAGCTTGGGTGCTGTTATTGGTTCAGTAAGTTTTTACTGAGAGTTGCTTTTATGACCTTATGTTTAATAATTATGCTCTGTGTGTCAGCTGACAGCAGTGCCTTCCAGTCACTCACTCACACTCAAGGTGTCTGCCAGCTGTTGCTTTCACCCTTCCTTTGGTGAAGTCAGTCCCTTTCTGCAGTGCAATGCTTGTGTTGAACAACCTACAAAGAGGCCTCGCTTCATTTTATTTTCATTTTTATTTTATTTTTGTCATTACCACAAGTCATTCCACATTAATAATGATGCTCTGCTGGAGGCAGATCCTCTCAGAGGCTAACAGTTTTCCATAACCTTCAAAGTGACTAATACCCCTACACACTATAACCCACATCAACTACTTGCAAGTGTATATGATAAATATAATATGTATTTTCCAAAAAACAACCAAAACCAAAAAAAGGGACACCTTATGTTATACGAAGTCATACGAAGACCATGACATTTTCCCTTTTTTGTCATTGGTCCCATTCAAATTTGTGAATAATGTGACTGAACATTAGCATTTATGTACCCGGTAGAAATTACTTTCCATGTAATTTAGAAACTCCTATACCTACACAGCAACTGCACAAATATTATTAATAATGAAAAAAAACCTTTAATTAGTCTTTGGGGACAACTACACTGTTGCAAGTTGGGTTATTGAGTAGAAAGCTAAACTAAGCAAAGGGGCTCTAACACTTTAATTATACAGAAACTAATTTAGTTTGCTCTAATCTTTCAGCCAATATGTGCCACCCACCAACCCCAGTCAGACACTATCAGCAATGAGTTTCCTCTTCCTGATCGATGGAGCATGTTTCCAACAACACTGGTTAAGCTGAATGTCTCCTGAAAGAAAACCCAAAGGCTGTCTTTTAGTACCCCTGGACAACAGGCTGGAGTGGTCACTGCTGCACTCCCTGGAAGAAATAGCACAGAGCAGAACTCTAAACAAACTTTGTTCCATCAGGGACAATGACTGTCACCCACTGCATGTCAAACCTGGATAAACAAGAACATCTTCAGCAACAGACTGGCCCAGGTTTATTGTTCCAGAGCACTACCTGAGGTCATTCCTGCCAACATGGGTCCTCTCACTGTCAGGCAATACCGAGCTGTTTATTGCTATTGAGCTGTACTGCTTTTCATTTGTACACTTTTATACTTGTCTCTGCAATTTTTTTATTCCTTGGTGATTCCAGTGTCTTGTGCAACTACTTTGTTGTAAATGATTGTTATAGCCTTGTGCAGTTTCCTTTCTCTCTCAGTATCAATTTCACAGAGATTAAGACACTGGTATGTAAACTCTGGCAAGTGTGAAGTAACAAAAAACCTTCAGACTGCAGTTCACCAGCAGGGAACCATCTGTGAGCACATGGTGCTATCTGGTGGACAAAAACAGGAGTGCATTACAACCTTAAAACCAGAATGTATCAGACACTTCATGGAACCAAGGTCAAATTTAATGATATTCACTACATGAAAGCAGTGTACAATACTCACCACAAAATATACCACTCCGTTGCCATTTAATAGTTATCTAACATGTTGTGCTTGGTCGACCAGGTAAAGATCATAAGCAAAGGTAGTCAGGCATAAATTAGTTTACAAAAATGTAACCATTCACAATACCTCTGTCTTTTTATCTATGTCTGATCAGATTAAAGTATGAGAGAAAAACTGAAATGGTTCAAGGTTCACTGTCTCATGTACGTGACAATAAAATGGTTGTTTTCCTGGACTGGTGCACAATACTATAAACAAGAAAGAGAGAAAGCAAAAAAAAGACAAATTGAAGGGGTAAATAAATAGGTAAATAGATGCTTATAAAAAGTAGATATGGAGAAGTGATAGACCAGATGATAAACAAGTAAATTGGTAAGAAAATAACCAATGGGGAAGAGAAAACAGTGCAATCAGTGTTAATGGTGGAGATGCTACTATGAGCAGATAAGAGCTGCTCCTGAGGCTGGTGCTGTTGGCCCGCAAGATGTGATAGTTTTCCAGATGGGAGTGGTGAAAACCAAGAGTAGAAAGGGTGTGAGGGGGTCCTCAACAGTAATTTGAGCTTTCCTGATACGCTGCTTATTTATAGTTGGTCTGAATGGCGAGCAGCAAAGTTATGGTGATGGACAGTGCAGCAACAAGGGAAAATGGGGAAATAGTGACATCAGTACAGAAATCTGCAAAACTATTTCAAGTGCAAAGAGGACTTTAAGCATTTACACCACTTTACCCACACCTCAGTGTCTGCTATTGGAATCTTGACTCAGACACCCTGGAATCCAAGTGCAAGGAAGCTTTCAAGTGAGAAATTTGGGACAGTTACTTCACATCTCATTCACTTCTGGTTTGATGTGACCATCACAGCTCCATTCTCCATATACAATCATCACTGGGCAGTATTATGAACAAATATGGAAACATGTATTGAAGAACACTTTACCATCACAAAATTGCAGACTAGAAGTCTTGAGTGTTGCTACAGTACTTGGGGGACTCGTCATATAAAATGGGAGATGTTGGCCCTGAAATAAAAGCTTAAATGACACAAACACCAAGACTAAGGTAATACATGAGGTCTTTCTCCATTCATCCACAATCAAGCCATTCAGTAAAAGGAACAAGCCTGAACTTAAAACAACAAAAGTGGTACGTAAAGCTAAAACATCCGCTAGTTCATTCTTGGTAAAGCAAACGTTGAATCTATACTTACTACCTGTCAAGGTGTTGAGGTGCACTTTCTCCTGAGACTAAGTTACTTGCCTGGTTCCTTGAACACTGAAGAGTGCAGTATGTTAAGGAACTACACATCTGTCCTGTTTGGCTGCCACACATGCAATACATTTTGAGGAAAGCATACACAGACAGCTCCAGTAAATTAAAAGATGCAGTTTGGCTGTCAAAAAACAAATAAGGTAGACATAAGTCAGAAGTGAGGAGGAAATAAAATGAAGTACAGTGAGAGTGGCAGGAGTAAACAGACAAATTTTGCTTGATCTGCAAGCCCTGTCTCTCCATTCATCAGATGCAAAAATAAATCCTTGAAACTCAGGCCTTGAAATCAGACCCCACACTGCATTCAGGAGAGCTGTTCTACTTTATTACAAATAGAAGCTTGAATGAGGTCAGAAAATACAACATTGATCTTTGATTCAATTTTTTATTGGTTTTTTCTTTTCCTATGAAATGCTGCCACCCAAACAGCCAGAGCGAAATACTTTAGTCCTCTTTCTCAGATCCTGGCTTCTCTTGGGTACAGATGTCCTTGACTTGACTTCAGTGGGGGGGGAAAAAAAAAAAAAAGAAAAAAATCTGCCCCCTCTTTCATCACCTTTTTAGGTTGTTTAAATTGTAAGTGCACAGGGCAACTGGCATTGTCCCCTATCCAGCATCTCCCAAAGGTCCTGTTTTTAATCCATGTATTGCATCCATGCTCACCTCCGAAAAACGAGGTAGGGCAGGACATTGGTTTCTTTTTCTCCAAAATAGATGTCATATATATAATATATACACATTCGTACATACATATCTTTATTTATGTGATGTCCAAAAATTAAAAAAAATGTACACGTTTATTACAAAATTGTAACAAAGACTGGACAGTGTTTCGCTCGTTCTGGAACAATGAAGCTCAGTAATTTCACAACCCCTGGAGAAGACTGCCCACAGGTTGTGACAACGTTCACTAAAACAGTCCCATTTTTTTTTTTTTTTTTTTTTTTTTTTTTTTTGAGTGCGGACAGAAAAATGCCCATCGAGAAAAGATGGGTGATGACTTGTGGCAAGTGCAGGGAATGTATAGGAGAAAGCAAAGGGCAACGGAAAAGCAGAAGGGTGTTTACAAGCTGCTTATTCCCCCCAAACAAAATGAAAATGTCTTCACATAAAAAGCACAAACAATTTTTGTGTTCTTTTATTACCAAATAATGCTACAATAAACATTGCATTTTCTACTTTGTTGAGCTGTTCTTAATTTGTTTAATTTTGTTTTTAACCTCATTTATTTTTGAGGACTTTGGAAAATTAAGTAGAAACCTTCTGTTACTTTGCGGTTGTCATATCCTGCCTATGACCAGACGTGTGTCTGAAATGAGGCATAAACACAAGAAAATTAACAAAAAAGGAATAAAAACGGAACAAGCCTTGGTGTTTGGGCAGCACGTAATTTGTACGGCAGGGTCTCCCCTCAAAGTGGTGACCCTCCCATTTAAGTCCATTTCCAGATCCTGGAGGAATAAAGGCCTGGATGCCTGAGCCCTGTGAGCCCTGCAAACAGGGCAGTCTTTCAGAAGGCCTGCTGGGCTGGGTTGTAGTTGAAGGTTGACGGGACGTGTGGCCTCTCCTCCAATTTGTCGTATTCCAGGTGGAATTCCTGTAGGAGTCAAAGTAGTTTGTCAGGACCTCCAAGTTTATAAGGTGACATTTTCTGTCCCTTAGATGGACCTTCAGCAAATGGTACTGCCCTGGGTCATTATTTAAACAATGAATTAGCAGCTCAACGATGATATGAATTTTCAGGAAAACTACATGCAACATGTCTTGACAGCTGCTGTGCTTTGCTGGTTCATTTAACTGAGCTCTTTATCACCAAAAATTTATAATTGCAGATGAGAAACCAAAAAGCACAAATAAGCCACTAGAAAATGTGTATACTGTGCATTGTTTTCGTGGCTAGATGCCAACTTGCTGCATCTCAATGAAGTGACAGTCAGTTCCACTTGTACTGGGAAAGGCAACACTGCAAAACACTATTAGCAACAGTTATGACATGGCAGCAACTCCCCAATGCCAACCTCACTATGGTCATACAGGGGGTACTCTAGGAGGTGTCAGTAGTACTTATCGATGGTATAAACAATTGATACAATGCACTTTGGCTGTCACAGTAAGCAAAGGGGATAATTTGTCAAGAACTTATTACAACTATGCATTATTTATAGCCCTAGCTGTAGTCCTAGAATTCATCTGTTCTGGCTTTAAGGCTAGATAACACTTCAGGTAAAACATGATGACATTTCACCCTCATCATAAGTAATTGTCATTGATCTGCAGTCCTCACAATCAGAGTAAGCAAACTGGCATAACTGGCTTCACTTCACAGCAGTCACCTCTGCAGAAGAATAAGTTCTTTACTGGAAGATGGTGGGTAGAAGTAGTAAGCACTCATGACTTTACCTTGGCTACCTTTCTCCAGTTAAGACAATCAAAGAAATAATACGTTCCCCGCTCATAGGTGTTGGTCTTTATCGTGGGCTCCATGCCAGGTGCTCGTGTGATCCAAACTCGTTCCTCCTTATGGTACCTCCAGTCCCGGTTAAAGCTGAGTGGGGGAAAAGATGCACTACATTAGGCTAAATGTAAACTAGCCACAACGTTCATCAGCTTGAGCCATTTGTGGCCTTGTATTTATTCCAACAGACCACCTGCTGGCATCATTCAGAACTCTGCTGCAGCCTGGTGTTCTCTTGTCATCCTCCCTTCTCAGTTTTCTTCTGGCACCTACACCACATGACTCAGATCCAACAGAGCAAGTGATAATTCCCCCAAAGTTGTCTGAAACGGGTACCTGTACTGGAAGACAGTACCACACTGGACCAGTCGGAGGAGCACATCGAAGTGTCCCTCCCCCAGTGATAAGTTTCATTTTCATTCCATCTACAATCAATCAATCAATCAAGGCCATCACATGTATTACAACAAAGGGCGATTTTATAATACTAGAGCAAAAAAGCATAGCAGCTCAGTACAACATATTAACAAGTGTGAGGGTCTATGGCCAGAAACTGGGGAGGGGGGAGTTATTGTTCCAGAGTTACACAAACACTATAGCAGAATTGGTGTATTATATGATATTTTAAAAGGAGCTTTTTTTAAAAACCAAAAACAATTACTTAAAAAGTTTAAATTTACATTTGTGGAATATAAATTTTGCTTGCAACACTTCAAATCTGGCATCTAATTATATTTATAAAGACACCTGGTGGTCAATTACATGAAAAATGGTGTAACAAAGCTGTTCACGCAGATTATACAAAAATGTGATGTCCCACAGAAAACGACCAAGTTAAACATCGACAGAGGAGCAGAGTTCTATCTGTACTTCAAAAGAAGGGTTAGACATATACACACCCTGTCCACAGGAATCTAGCCAGAATCCCTCTGGGTCCACCATCTGAGTGGAACTTCTGCTGTTCTTTGCTTTTACTCACATGGAACCTTACTACAGTACTGGACACCAAGCCAACAAGACAAATTTGCAGAGCGGCCCAGAGAAAGGCCAAGACTACAGCTACAAGTTACCACTGTCCAGGAAGTTAAAAACAGTTCGAGTGCAGAAATGTTGGCACAACACTATACACAAACTCATCTTACACACCAATTACAAACTGAATAGACAAAATAGTGCAGGTCTTGCACAAGGCAGCACAGTGGGTAGCAATAGTGCCCTGCAGCAGCTGGACTGTACATATGAAACTGGCTATACACAAGTGTTCACCATAACAGTTCTTAAAAAATTAATACCTAGACTTCAGTATTTGAACAGAAACTTTTGCTATAACAAATCTCAATTTTCTGAGGCTTGCTCATAATTAAAAGTCAATACATGAATAAAGATTAAGTGTAGTGCAATAAATACTGTATAGTATGCTGTTAACTTATTCAAAGCAATCATTCAATACACATGAGCTGTGTCTTAACTGTTTCTGCTCATTTTCTCGTGTGTCTTGTGCAGATTGTGTGAATGTGTTTGTACAGCATCACCACATTTACTGTGATTTAAGCTGGATAATTCAGCTAGATGCCAATGGAGTAAAACACTAGAGGAAGACGAAGGATTTTTGTGCAACTAAAAATCCTTCCCATGGTGGTCAAGAAAGCTACGGCATGCAAACAATGATGTGATTAATTATGGAACATAATAGTGACACAAACAGGAGCCTTGCTTTCAAGAACAAAACTGAAGATGCTACCACAGGTCATAAGGTAGTTTTTAAGAAAAAATTCAGAGTTTGTGTGTCATCTAATAAACCATGCATAACCTTTTTGCATAAGACATTCCTTTATAGGCAACTATGAAGATGTTAATGGTTTAAAGATATTGACAATTAAATGTCACTTTCTGCTCCAGTAGCAGTGTTATCTGAGTGACCTGGTGCTTGGCTCCTCCTTAAATCCAAGTTACATCAACATTTTGAGTCATACAATCTTTACACAACTGCCTACAAGACCACACAGCACAAGTTCCTTCACAGGGCCAAAAGGTGGCGCTAGAGATGATGGGATACCTACAGCTCTACTGCTGCGAGGAGCTGCAGCAGGTCTCCCCCATTCATGTAGTACAGGTAGAAGAGCAGGTCTTCCCCATACCGTGATAGTTTTATTGCCGCCAGCTACAGGGAAAAAGACGAAGAGGGTCAGTCATTACAGTAACTTGTAAGTAAACTGCATTCTGTTTTCTTAGCAGGCATTCATTCATATGGAAAATGAATGTCAGAAGTCCATCACCATAACCACTACATCACCTGCTGTCCACTATATCAACAACACACACTTTGAGCTTTCCTGAAGGAAAACTACAGGCTTTTGGGACTCATTTAAAAGTCCTTTTGTGCAGCGTCTCTCAAAGAAAGCACCAACTACATTTAAGGTGTTTATTTAAGGAAAAAAAAAACCTAAGTGCAAGCTCCTACCTTATCCCTTATGTGAATGTTGGTTAAATACTCAGATGGAACGTGGAAGTCTGGAAAGGGAAAAGGCAGATAAACATTTAGTTCCTTGCTGGCTCTTCTGTCATTAGGTGACCATAAGTTTCTCGTTGGCACTTACCAATGTCTTGAGGTCTGCAAGGTGCTGATGCCCAAGGAGAAGCAAACTTCGGATACAGATTCCTATGGAACAGAACATAATACCCTAATTATAAAATAGAGTAGTGTTTTACTCATTTTGAGAATGCTGCAATATAAAGTACACACAATTTCAAATCCAGGTTGCCATTCAGTAAAGTCAACTGTTTTTCATTGGAGCCTACACAGCATACAAGCCATGCCAACTCATACCAAGTGATGAACAGCTGCCTTTGTTGTCCTCCAACTTTGGGATACAGAGGGAGAATAAGCTTGCAGAGCTTTTCAGGAGAAAGGTCTAGAGTATCTTAAGTCCGTTTTCAACCTATAGAGTTTCTTTGTCTCATACCAGCATTAAGCTTAAGAACACATAAAAAGACAGATGAAATGCCCAGAATAAAAAAAGTGATGTGTGATTGGGGGAGGGGGGGGGTATTCCATGCAATATTTATAGATTCCACCAAACACTTTTGTAGAGGAATCTCACCCCATGTTGGGTGTTGGAGGCAACTTGTACAATCTCTTCAGCTTCAGGATTTAAGTAGCATGCATGACTGTACTTCTGCTTGACCTCACAATAAGAGTGTGTGCTCTGTGTGCTTCATAAAGTCGTCAGGGTTTCACTCAAACTGCACCCATTCACTCACACCTCAAATTTCATCATTAGGGCCACATTCACATGCTCTGGGGTAATTCTGATATACATTTACACCTTCGTAAAGAATGACTGCATGTTAAATGGAGCCAACATGAACAAGGCAGAATAGATGGCTGTCCTGTATCACAAAGAAGCTGAAAATGCTTCTGGATAATACAGCCAAATCAATACAAACATTAACTGTTCATTTACAAACAAGTAAGTGTGAGGGACAGGGCAAAGCAGTGAACAGCGTCAGTGCTTTACAATGCCTGGATGGCACTTTCGGGGTAGGTTCAAATCTAACTCAGGTGTACAGAATTTGCATGCTCTCTATACTACCAGTCCAAAAGGTGGTAATGGAAAACCACTATGCTACCTTTTCATGCAACCATGCAAGAGGTCATAAGTTCTCTTCCACTCATTAACACTAGTTTCCCCACCTCAGACCAAACACTGAAAATTTATTTTAGCATTTACATGGCTGTCATTTGATGGTTGATCAGGCCACAAGAATTTTTTTTTTTTCAAGGTTATAGAAACCTTATATGATCCCTCCTGTCCTGTGTACTACTAGCCAGAGAACTGCTGCCATTAAAACCCAATCAGTCTCACTCTGCTAATCTGGCTGGAGCCAAGTAAAGACATCAGTCCATTTGTTGGCGGTCTGTGGCAAAGATCAAACACCCCAGAGAGGATTAGACGCCACAGGCGCTTAGTGGCTATTATTACAAATCATGAAGACATCCACACTTTGCAACACCATCTGGAGCCAACTGGCATAAGCACAAGAATTACCTAAGCAAAATTGATAAATGTTTCCATTTTCATGGTGAAATGGCAAGTCCTTAAGCAGTGACCGTAACACTAGGCAAGCACATGCAGGGAGTGACATCAAGATGATTCACATTTGAGCCATCCTATCTCAAGCTACATGTTCTGTATATTTTTCCCCCCTTTTACACATATTCTTTCAGAAGGGCATCTAGTTTTAAAACAGGTGATTTCTTAATTTTAGAAATCTTCTAAATTCCAATTTTAATGTTAAATTGTTTCTGTTCACTACACTAGTTGGCAGAAAAGCTCCTCAATAGATGCTGCTTAGGTGTGACTGTGGTGTTTTTTTAAAAATTCATTTTAAACTTTGACTATTCTACAATTTTGACTGTAAAACTATAATTTATAAGTTACTATATGAAATAAAGATTTTTGGTTGTAAACCAATGTTTGATCTCATTTATTCAAACAAGAACATCTTGTGCAGGTTTTCATTCTAATGTGCATCAGAAGTACTAAAACCATAGTTTACATGCAGTAAGTCAACCACCAATAAGCCACTGTTAGCAAAAAGGGTGGTGTGGGGATCTCAAAGAATAAAAATTACAAAGTAATTCAATTAATGATACTGTGGTTGAAATTTCACACCAAATAGTGTTTGGTAGATGTGATTCTGCATATAGGTCCTAACTGGGTACCAAGGCTATAGGAACACACAAAAAAGGATCAGGAAGAGTAGGATACTCACTCTGGAGAATTGAGGTTGAGCCCTAGTGTTGTCAAGTCACTCCCCAAGGCCAAGTGCACCATTCCTGGGTCTGTCTCTGCTGCCCGGATGAATGTTAGCAACCCGATCATTCCAAACTGGTCCGTTACCATCCCTGAGGGAATGTTCGTCACCCGGCCTGTAAGTAGTCAACATTGGGGGTCTATCACTATTAGTGTCATTTTTCGTACTATGGATTTATTTTAGTCCTGTTAAAAATTGTGATTTAGCAAGGTTGTTTTTGGATTTACAATATTCTGGAATCCTGTTGTGTGATTGATGGTCTACAATATGCATGGTGACTGTATGGTGATGGGCACAGCCCAGCAACTACAACCAATTTTGGATGAAACTCACCGTCAGGCAAAACCTGGATCCCTTTCTTCTGCTGGTTGTTCTGCACCGTTGAGCTCTTGTCTCCGGGGAATTTGGGCCCATCTGTACTGGAGGAGCTCTTACCTGATGAGTTCAAACTCTGAAAACAGAAAAAACATTATGGCTAGAAAGTTTTGCATCTATGAAAGATGATATATTCTATTAAAACCACACAAAATTCTTTGCATCAAGCATAAGTTTTTACAGCGCTTATTTGCAGTAGACTGCCTTTGGAAAAAGGTATCAACAGTACACTTTTCATGTGAAGGTACAAAAACTTACTTAGAAATAAAGCATTGAATCACACCATTAAAATTTTTCTGAATATATGAAAGTGTAATTCTAGATCTTATAACCCCTCAAAGTGGGGGGGAACCCAATTGACAATGAATGGAATACTGGTCAAGTTTACCGACCTCAAGCCTTCCGTCGATCAACACTAAAAGGTTAGATGTCCCTAATCCGTATGTTTCCGATGTCTAAGTGATGCTAACTGGCTGGAAAAAGTGATGTCAGGAGACACTGCATGGTAGCCATGTGGCTACATATTCAAACTGGTACCACCAACTTCTGCATTTTAACATTAGACATCAAGCTCCATAAAGACTGAACCAAAATCAGTTGGGTGATGCAAGTTTGCTGTAAATTTAAAGAGCAGTAAAATAAGCAATCTTTATTTTATCCACTTGTAAGCCATTAAAGGCATTTTAGAGTTTGTTCAGAAGTTCTCGCTCAATTTTTTGTAATGTTTTCCTGTAACAAGTAAAGCTATGATTCAGCTGATGTATGGATTCTAAACTCACCGACTTGCTGTCATCGTTATTCGACGTGGGGTCCTTGTAATTGGGCCCTGGCAAAGCGGGGAAATCTTCATTGTGGATCGAGAAGTCCTGGGACTGTTCATTCGATGGTTTTGTGACCATACCAACTGCAGGGCAAAACAGGTATGAAGAAAACATTTGGGGGAGAAGGGGAAGGCTACTGTCCAGGCACATAAAGGTACCATGTCCACACATGCAAGGAGCCTAGCATAAAGACGAAGATGGTTCAACTTGGATACTTAAGAGGCAGTGAGCAACAGAAAATAACCAGTATTTCCTGTTTACCATATGGTGCCCTCCCAGCCAGAGGGTTTAACAGCGGCGTTGGGTTTCCACTTCCTTCTCTCCGACTTCTGTCAGCAAGTGCAGGAAAGTCCGACAGGTCAAGACTTGTCACGTTTTCGCTGCCGTCTGCAGGCAAGAGGACAATTTACTTCATCACATCAGTATGGTTATACCAACAAAGCACAACTTGATGGAAACCAGAGCTTTTGCAGACCAGCAAGACTGTCATTTTACTTTAGGATTTTATCACTTGAGTAGAGCCCAATTGGTGACAGATGGTCATCTGCAACTCCAGTTTTAAATAAGGACATAACTTGCAGGCGTAAATGGGTGGCAGCACTGGTTAAAAGTAAAGCAAAGCATGATGCCAAATGCGGGTTTTGCCCTACGTAATTTAATATTTGAAAACCTGCTTATTAAATATTTAAGAAAAGCTAGTGCTATTGTGACCCTCAGACAAATTTCCAATCCATGTAATTGTTTTTAGCAGCACTGCAATAAATGCAAGGCATGAAGTAACAAAGCAAAAAAGAAAATTTTCATACATTTCATTCTTAGAACAGTCAATCAGAAACACTACCTTTGAAACTGGGAGACGCACAAATACGTGTTTCTACAGTGATGAGGTGCTACAGCAACACCTTATGCCATAAAAGCAGAAAGGAAGAGAATTTGACAATATTCAGTCGATTTTTTTATGTTCCCAACGTGACTGGGTCCTTTGCTTCTTATAGGATAGTGATGCAACATTGTTAAACAGACCTAATCTCACAGCACACTTGATGTCAGAGTTCTTGACACCAAGCAGAGCACCTTTGCATTGAGGAGGTCCTTGCACCTGGGGCTATTCTTCAAGACTCAGTTCTCTTATCTCTACTACCAGACTTCACACAACTGATGAAAAATGACTGAAGTCAATTTCTATGCATGGCACAATTTACCTTAAGAGTTAGAGTACCAGACACAGATCAATTTCCCACACTAGTTGCGAGTCCGTTATGCACAATGCATGACATACACTGTGTAAAACGCTCTAGAGTAAAATTGTATAGTTTCAATGTCTACAGCTTGGCATGTATTAAATGTATCAATCATTTTGATAAGGCTTACAGGATTGACAGTTTCCAAAAAAATACTGCTCATTGTTGTCACTCAAAAAGCCATAAACCTGGTTCTGAATAACACTTGCTCTGGGCTCCATGTCTGTTGACCAAAGTGACAGTTTATAGTGGACCACAGCATGAGAAGCCACTCACCTGTGCCATTGAAGATGTTGCTGGATATAGAATTGTTCATCCCAAAGCCCTGGTTCCTGTTCATTCCAAACCCAGACATGCTGTGAACACACACAGTTAATGACAAATCAGCATGCAAAACATGATGGTTACAGAAATAAACACCTTCACGTTAAACAGTTTTAAGTTACAGCTTGTCCAGTGTAGGGGGGGGACCCAGTCAGCCACGCAGATGCAAGTGGCATTGTATTTAAAATAGCCTGATTGCAAGCCATTACACCACAGATCACTACTTTCAAGGACTGCAATGCATGAAACGAACGAACAAACGAACATTTATCCATTTCACAATGGAAATTTAATAATGCCATTAAAGAAATGGCTACAGGTTTAACTGCAGCAATTTCTTCAGTGCTCTTTCACTGCTACGGTTAGACACCAGTCTTCTCTTTGCTTTGTGTTGGGGAGGATCCACCAAGTCTGCATGTATTGACCTACAAATAAACTGGATTCCAGCATGAACCTCAATCAGTTTCTCACAAAAGAACTGAAAGTAAATGCCATGAGCCCGCAATCCCCCACTTAAACCAGTCAGACTAGTTTATGCCAGTTTTTTTCCTACCAATGTTAATATATGTGGACATGGTTGATCATAAGGATACTCCATGTCATGAAGGCCCCGATAGGAAAAAAAAACATTAGCACCACAAGGCCATTAGCAGCGGATCACGGAGGTTACAGTCAACAAGCTGAGATGGAACACATGTCCTTAACCTTACACATGCTTATATATTAAGCCTAGCATGGCAAAATCTGCTGTAGCCATAAAGACGTCAAGGGCCCAAACTGAGTACCAACATTTCCCTGTTCACTATACAAGATGATACAGCATTGTTATCAAACTAACAACAATGTCTGCAGATTTATACTTCACTGAAATGCATTCATGCATATTCAGACTGGTACTTGTGTCAAACATCCCAAATGTGGCCACTAACGTCACTTCTGCTATAACATGTATTTGTTACACTATTTGGATATCACATGATGATTCAAGAGGAACACTGCTCAAAGCATATTTTTGGAGATGTGATTTAGGAATAACAATCCTATTATGAAAATTCAAACCCTGTTTTGACTTTTCTAATCTTTAATCTTGAGCTAAACATGGTAGTTTGAAGTAATACAAAAACATTTCTGGTGCTCCAAGGTTTGGTGGAAACAATAAAAGAAAAGCTGTAATGCTAAAAAGTCGGATTTTATAAAGCAATTTAACAAAATGAAGTGTTGCACACTGCATATTTTTTCCAGTTTTAAGTTCAATGACAGGACTACAGCAAAAACACACATGTACAATGGCCTGCAAAGGATTAAGATACCGTGACCAGTTCTGGGAGTTTCCTCTTGTGGCCAAGTAGATGAAAGCAACTTGTCATCTCTTAAAAATAACCTTAGCACTGAGAAGGTTGGCTTCAGCACATAGTGGTAAATAGTCACAGGAAATACACAATTATAAAACACAATAAGGCAGGAGATCTAGAGGATTAAAAAAAAAAAAAGGAACAGGTTTTATCTTAGGCTAGCACAAAGGCACCTTAAAGGGGGCAATTTGCAGGCTGTGAGCCTTAAACAAATACTTTAATAGTGTAGAGACAAAGTGTGGTCCAAAATGAAGTCCTGCTGTGCCATGATTTTGTGTTTTATAGCCAGGGAGTATGGGCCTACGTGAAATAAAAACCCTGTAATAGGGAGCAGACCAAGTTATCAGGAGTCCTGTTTTGGGGGCTGTGGACTGTGTGGCAACAACTAAAACCAGTGGTGAAGGTATACATATCAGTACAGCTTCTGGTAGACCTGAAGTAACCACGAGACTAGCTAATGAGTTACCATTACATTGTATGAAGCATCTATTAATTGTGACTTGAAGGATAGTCCTACGCAAAAAAAAAAAAAAAAAAAAAAAAAAAAAAAAAAAACTCAGTCTGAGTTGTTTTATAGGAAATTACCCAGCTACAAAGACATGTAATATTTGTAAAATGACAAAGCTATATGTACAGAACACTACATAAAGTTTACTAAACAAATGATTGGAGGATGGGGCACCTGTTGATCGTGAAAGGCTGCCGGGACGTTTGCTGCTTTGGCATGCATATGATGCTGGGCGAGCTCCTGTTGGGACTGCCAAGCCCTGAGCTGCCCATGCTGTTGGTCCTGCTTGTCATGCCAATGCTCTGCCCCACCTGGGAATGGTTCATTATGTTCCTTGTGTTCATCGGCAAGATCCCCCTGGTGGGCAGAAACAGACAAGGCAGACATAAAACTGGCAGCCTTGAAGGGAGAAGCTTTTTGGAAATTAGTTTTTAATTATAGTAGCTATTTGACTGTAATAAAGGATCTTGTTTACAGAATGAAATTCACTCATTTCCATGTTGAAAGGTTTGCACTACCAGTCAACATATCACCCCAGAAATTCCAAGCTCAGTGTAATAGTTTTAATTTCTTTATACTCAAGCTCAACCCAGTCTGATATTTATAAACTTGATGGGGGTGGGGGACACCTGCCACCTGTTAGTGTGCTTGTCAGTCAAACATAAAACATTTCCTGTTCAACTCCCCCATTAACAAGGTAAATATAAAAACTACTAAGTTTAATTACATCTGATCCATTACATAACTACAGACAGAAAGAAGGTACTTTCCAAGTTTCTTAGTGTAAGAATGGATAATCTGAAACAGGGACCCAGCAGGAATCCCAATTGGTAAAATACCAGCAGTTCCACAAACATGAGGAAAAGTCAAATGCTCACCTGCTGGGTGAGGGCGGAGTATGAAGTGACATTGTGGGTACACCTGTCGTTGGCGTCACATGACTGGGTAGCTGGGTGCCCTGCGTTAAGCTTCTGTTCAACTGAGGATTGTTGTTGCTCATGCCCCTCATTGCAAAACCTAGTCCACCTGAAACAGCAAAGGTCATGCAGTAACAGATCCACTACAAACGCCTTTGAGTCAAGCGTACAAATATCTTTTTAAAAGAATTTTAAAAATTAATTTAAATCCTTTGACCTTTACTCTCCTTGTGAAAAGTGGTCAGGACTTGAAAACATTAAAAGCCATCCTGAGTGTTTTACTTCTGTAATATCCCATTTTCACACACCTTTTCAGACACAGAATTTAAGGAAAATCAAATTATAGGTTTTAGAGGCAAAAAATACCAAGCAGGTTGCCCAGAGTATGCAGTGTCCAACCACCTGACCAATGCATGTCCCAGGCACTTTTCCCCCCGGTAGCCTGTGTGTGTGTGTGTGTGTGTGTGTGTGTGTGTGTGTGTGTGTGTGTGTGCCCTATTTATGTGCCCAAAAAGTAATACATGTCACACTCAATGCAGAGAGTGATCCTCTCTTAGTCANAGCCTGTGTGTGTGTGTGTGTGTGTGTGTGTGTGTGTGTGTGTGTGTGTGTGTGTGTGTGCCCTATTTATGTGCCCAAAAAGTAATACATGTCACACTCAATGCAGAGAGTGATCCTCTCTTAGTCAAGGACTAAAGCTGAATTCAATCTGTTATTCCACTAGTGGAATAATAGCCATAAATGGAGGATGACTGAAACCATCAGCCTGCACTACAGGCTAAAATCAAGAAGACAACAACTAGAACACCAATCAAATTCAAAAAAAAAAAAAAACAACTTTCCCATACATTAAGTTTCTCTAGCCTCTCTCAAGCTTTGCCCATTGAAAAACAATTTTAAGGCTGACACAAATCAGCAACTCTGTATGGTGCATAGTTCAAAAGTGTGGTAAGAGAGGAAACAGATTTGAAATTTTAGGGGTTCAACATCAGCTAAGAATACAGTACAGCACAGCATTTTAAGTTAATCTAATGGGAGTGCAATCCATTTTACTTACTTTGCTGCCCGTACAAACTTGCACCAAGCTGAGACAGCTGACCTGAAGATGATGGTGATGGAGATGCCAGCATCTGGCAGTGAAAAGCAGGATATTAGTAGTTAGATATACACAAAATGAACCAGAGGGAGTAAGTAAGTCATACATCCTTGGAGGAAAATCTTATTCTTGTNCCTCCCCTCCCAGCAAATACGACTCCGCCCCACCTGCCTCTAAAGGATGCGGTTTATTAATGGCTGCAAAAAATTTTTCCAAAAAAAAAAAAAAAAAAAAAAAAAAAAACTTAAAATGGCTGCACAGCAGACACTTCCTGAAAGGTGGATTATAAAACCACAAAGCTGCAGAATGCTATAGGGCAGTAGTTAGCACTGGATAAAAGTGCACAGTGTCTAAAAATTAAAAACTTGTGCTGAAGAGGGTTCAAACACACTGGCTCATTGGGTTATGAAAGGTTGAAGGATACATTTTTGAAAGTAAACTTTTCCAGAAACTGCACATTTTCTTGAAGTTTGTTCTCCAAAATTTCTGCTTGTATTAAGGTGAACCTGTGTACCTGCAAAGCTGATGTGTATCAGTAAAATGCACCCAGCAATGAGCATGGGACCAATTCACTTGCTCTACTGTTTTCTGCAGCTTTTAGTGGGAAAGATGTTTATTAACCAGCATTTAGCAGACACCTGCTTGCTGGTGCTTCTAACAACTCCAGAAAGAGGTGTGCTGTTACTGTGGAGGCCAAAGTGAATATAAACAAAGCTGGAAAATGACAAGTGCTTAGATAAAACTATCTGCCTTATCAAGTTAAAAATGTTACGATGTACAAGAATAAAAATATACAGTATAATAACATTAAAAAGATAGCTTAAACATTGCAAAGAACAACCAGATAATCTAAAGGGGAATGCACCTTTTCTGAAGCTCTATATTCGCTCACAAAACATTTAAGTAACCAAAAGCAAGAAGCTGATTTTACAGTTAACACCTTCTCTACCAAAATTTCCAAAAATTAAGGTGTAGGCAGGGGAGGTTGCTGACAGGGTTTCTTCAAAAAAAAAAAAAAAAAAA
>UFQX01000025.1:1080451-1096251 GCA_900497675.1 Arapaima gigas | reverse complement strand
TAATTGGGGGGGGGGGGGAATCACAAAACACACTTCATTTAAAAAAAAAAAAAAAAAAGAGTTGCTGCAGCAAAAGTCAACCTTTGTACTTTGCTTAAATCATTCCTTTAACAACTAAAATACCATAAAAAGCCTTTCATTTTATCATTTGTGGCAAGAATCCCAAAGCATCCACATTCTGACTGTACTTGGCTAGAACAGCAGTGAACATTAAAAGTTACAGTTCTGGTCAACATTATTGGCATCCTTCCATTTTAAGTCCATCATGGACATATATGTACATATATCATGTACATACCCTAAAGACTGAATAGTGAAACAACTTTACTCTATATAGACTCATTTGATATAGAGCATCATAGGATAAAGTTAAGTGTGGAAATTATATAAAACTGAAAAATTGCAATAAAAGTTACTGGCATCATTTTGAATAATTCAAATATACTTGATTAAAACTAAATCATTGCAATGAGATTAGGCTCACCCGCAATAAAAGTACCAGTACTCACCTGACATGAATTAACCAATGAATAATGGCTTTAATGCTTAAAGAGATCACAAGAGTAAAACCAAATATTAGGAGAGGTGCCCTTAATATTGTCACGTGCAGGTTTTTCCCCCTACAGAAAGAATTACTTGAAGCTGAAGACATCTTTTTTGCTGTGCAACTTCTTATTAAAATATCATAAATGATATGCCTAAAATGTAAGGGTGCCAATAATGTTTACCTCATTATGTGCAATTATGGTTAACAACTCAATACATGAAGTCAAATGCCAAATTGGCATTCCACATTACACCCTGCATTAGTAAAACTTAATGCAAAGGACAGTGTGTAAGAAGTGCTGTGAGACCAAAACTTATAGGTCAAGGCAGAGAGCACTAGTGGCCTCCCCCTCAGATCAGAACCAACTTTGACATTCAAAAGGAAGCTAACATCATTGTTCCTGCCAGCTTTCCAAGCCAATTCATCTGTCTCCAGTCTGCTGTAGAAGCTCCTCGCTGTGGGGTATACAAGCAACAAATGTGAGTTGCTGAAGAATACAAATATGGCAAGCTAACGCACCTCCTGTGCGCAGTAGTGTGAAATATCTAGTAAGTTTCTCTTCTGCTCTTCACAGGGAAAAATCCCCTAGCCTCTAAAATTAGGATCACAGCAAGAAAAAGAATGCATATTACATAACTAGACAGTTTAAAGACAGCTTATAGTCAAATAAATGATTATAAACAACTGTTATTCCTGGTCAGTGGTTCAGAATAGTCAACAAACATGAAACAAAACACTCAGGGTAACACTTAAATTTGTGTTCTATAATTTAAGTGTTGACACCTCACCGCACATGGAGTGCAGTGTCACCAGTTGAATTATAGGGTCAGTCTATGTGGGTTTCCTCCCACAGTCCAAACAAATTCTTTGTAGGTTTGTTGTGACTATAACTTGCCCATAGCGGGTGCACAAGAGGGATAAGCAAGACTTGACACAGAGAAGGTCCGGGACCAAATTCTCCAACAGTGCTCTTTTCTCAGTGTTACATGCTTTCCTAACATAAGAGAATGTTTAAATACAGGGTAAGGGAAGACATTGTCCTTCCTTCCTCTCTCTCACTTTTTATGCTCCCATGCTCTCGGTCTCGCTCTCTCTCTCACACACACACACACACACACACACACCTTACATTAGCATAAGTTAATTTGTAGCAAATGACCAAAAACCACACATTTAACACTACAGAGCTCTGCACTGTTTAAAAAAAAAAAAAAACAAAAAAAACACACACACACAAACTAACTTTAGGTGGCATTTTTCTTCATGGAGTGATTCACCCTACAAAATGTTCATTCAGCCCCTTCTGAATTAGACAGCACAGACAGTCTGCTTTAATCCTAGAGGCTCCAAAACGTAGGTCTTGAAATGGGTGTCCTTTCAGGTGAAGTTTTCCATATTCCATTACTAAAAACATGGAAGCGTTATGAAAGGTTAAAATTTCCATTTTGTAAGTTTGTAAAACTACCCCAAGAGTCCATTAGAATAAGCTGCAATTCACTTTATACATTAAACTGTAGTCACAAAGATCTCAATTACATCACAAAAATGAGCGGTGAGACAAGTATACTCAAATTAGCTTGTTAATCTTATAACGCCACTGAATTCAATTATAAATGACTTTAAATGCATTTGTTTATCTTGCCTCACTTCAAGTTATAAAGTGAAAGGAAACTAAAGCTTAGAGGATACTAAAGGAAAGAGTCTGGGAACCGTTTTATCCTCTCATCAGCAGATTAGAGCTCGAATGTGCCTCTGTACCATGACTATTCCAGCCTACCATCAGCCAGCACTTCACATGAGGCTCACACACAGCCCTGGCCCATCCTACACTTCTCCTAGGGCTTCAGCCCCTTAGTAGCTAGCAGCATGTCACACAAAAGCACTGGAGAGGGCACAACCCATTTTATTGAACAAATTCAAAACAAAGTAAACTGACAGACTGTCCTCATACAGCTCAGAATGAGGTTTACCAAGAAATAAGCACAAGTCTAACATCTCAATGCTGTAGGCAGTTACTTTCACCCGGTCCACTTCTAGCACATTCACAGACTGAGGAAACTTTGAGCTGCTCTTAAAGTGAACATTTAAGATGGCCAAACTTGCCATTCAAAAATAAACTGTATGATTAAAAAAAAGCAGTTACAAAACTTCCATTAAAAATATAAAAGAAAAAAGGTAAATTTTTCCAATAATGTTTTTCTTTCATCAGGACAAAAAGCAAAATATTCAGAAATGGGTGCAAATTCAGTTTTTCCTGTAATTCAGAAGTGCGAGGAATGCAGAATTCTTCTGAACCATCAGGTGCATCCATGTTTTGCTTTTATTTAGTAAGGTATGAAGCTGTATATTATTCAAATAAAAGTGATAGGACCAGTAAACACTCATGTGCTCTTCTATGGTTATACATCAAAATTTCTATAAGTACACAAGATACAGTTTCCTACTTCACAACTTGAAGTGAACGATAGCAAGTAGGGCATTTAATGCTTGGCTTTTACTTTGAAATTGAGCATTTATCTTGGACTTGGTTTTCAAATTATATTTCAGAATATGAATTTCATTCTTGCTGCTAGTTTATACTAGAAATTTAAGTTTTTTTGAAAAACATTAAGCCCCCTATATAAGATGTACAATTGTGAGGCAGAAAAACCTTAAGCTGTTGTACAAAATAGAGACTGCCTGCAATACAATAAGGATGAAAGTTTAAAAAAAATAAAAATAAAACCAGGATCAGAGATGAATAATTCCTTAAAAACACGTTGCCACATCCGTACTGGCACTTACATCTTTGTCCGATCGATGTGGAAACATCGAATTCTGGCTGTAGTACATGCTTTCATCGGTGTAGTCACTTTCACCCCCCTCTATAAACTTCTTTCTTGTAGCATTAAACATGCTGTTTGTCACCTGTAAGGGAAAAGGGAGAGGGAGTTTTAAGTCACCATTGTCTGCAGCCATTTAAAACACTTGGGCCACACAAAAGTCATAGCTTACAGGATAGACTCCAGCTCTTAAGGAGAAGGAGAGAAGGAAGATGAGCCACACAGCCAATATCAGCTTGTAGCTTAAACAGGCTCCCTTATCTCTTAAAACACATTACCCTCTTAAAAATTCTATAGCAGAAAGTTTGATAACCTACCAAGTAACTGGACAGTAATGTAAGGAGGTCATGTGTTTCCAAAAAAATAAAAATTCAGCTGCTAGCATAACTATTCATCATCAGGCTCAGTTGCTATTCACTGTTGCACCCTCTCTCTCTCTCTCTATATATATATATATATATATATATATATATATATATATATATATATATATATATATATATATATATATATATATATATATATGCGCACACACATACACANTCTCACTCTCTCTCTCTCTCTCTATATATATATATATATATATATATATATATATATATATATATATATATATATGCGCACACACATACACACACACGACTCATTTTTATAAAAATAAATAAATAAAATAAAAATAATATAAAAATGGAAGTCACCCAGGAATGGTTACAAACTTATTGGCTCAAGCAGTAAATGAGCTTATCCCAAACAGTCAGACTTTAGACCACAGCTGTAATTTCAGTTTACATTTGTAAACTGAAATTTCACTGCTATGGGGTGGGGGTGAAGTCAAGGGTGTTCAATTACGGATAGGACTGTCATAGTTTGGTTGGGGGGCAGGGTAAACTGCCTTCATCCATCAATAGCTAAAGAGTGTTACAGTGGTCTGCAGCTTATCCTGGAAACATAAGAGGAATACACCATACACAGGACAATAGTCCATTGTATACAATTTTCCCTTTTTCCCCAGCATGTTTGTAATAGGGCATTCCCCAAAAGGGGGGGGGGGTCTGAAACTGAATATGTTCATAGTACTTCTGTATTCACAACACATTTTACCCCAGCACTTAAATGGAAAGCAAATGGCGCCATCAAGATCAAGGCACTTGAGAGAAAAGGGTTTTTAATCTGTAGTGCTCAGTAGGCACAATCCCTTCCAACTCTATAAAACATTGAATGTGTCTACAGGAACACAAACCACCATTCATGAAAACTGGTATAAAAAAAAAGTTTGGTAAAAATAAGTAGGTAGGAATGCCCATTTCTGGATTCTGACTGCAAAAACTGCAATGTAGCTACACATAGGACAACAACCAAAACTGCACAGCTGCTAAATCATAAAACTGCATATCTTATTTCAGCATTCTCATCCCATTAACTTTATTTTTACACGTTCATGGCAGCAAAAGGGCAACTCATTCAAAAACATTTTCTACTACTGGGTGCCCTGCACACAATAGCAACAGACCAGCAGCTACAAATAAGAACCTGCAAGCTTAAACTGTATAGCAGGATAGCTATTGAAACTGCACTGAAATGAGTCCACAGGACCACACCGCTTTCAAGAATATTAGCAAGCCTTACAGTGAATCTGAGCAACACTGCACCAAATACTCCCGAACTAAGATCAGATTTGGAAAAACCATTCTAAACAAGATCTCACTTTCTGCAGGGCTCCAAGGCCTTTAAGCAGTCTCCTGTGACTGCTTATTAAATGTAAGATTAGTACAATCTCAAAAAGCCCACTACTGGAGGTTGTCATCAGCCTGCACAGGCAGTCAGGAAAGGAATATAGTCTCCTTTGCCAGGGGTGCAGTTATTGCACAGTCATCCCTTTTGGTTCTAGTCTTTCCACATCACAGAATTTATTTAAAAAAAAAAAAAAAAACCAAACAAACATTCAGCCCTTACACAACTATTCACCTTTATGGGGGAAGGGGCTTTCAATTCTAATGCCAAATCAATCCAGACAGTTTAACAGTGAAAATACAGTTTTCATAACTGTGACCACAAGATATTCAGATACATAAGTGTCCCAATTCACAATCAGTGTGACAATGTGTCAAAATTCCTGTCAATCCTGTTACCAAATAACGAGCACGTGTAAGTTCAAAGTCAGCCAATAAAGCTGGATACAAGAAAAGCTTTTGGAGTTTAGCCAAAGTTTTCATATCACCCGCTTGCATAAATTTAAGAGGTGGCAAATGGGGGAGAGGGTGTTTACCACCCTCTGCATTGCTGACTCTATGCTGTTACTGAGCCCATAGTGCATATCAACAACTGAGAGTGGCAATTCCAGTTTTCAAATGAGCTGGGGTGAGAGACTTCAGGTTCAGGTGTTAAGTCCAAGTCCTACAACTGAGAGTGGCAATTCCAGTTTTCAAATGAGCTGGGGTGAGAGACTTCAGGTTCAGGTGTTAAGTCCAAGTCCTGTTCAGTGATAGTTTGACACAGGACAGTAAAAAAGGAGACAGTTCAAGAATTGTGGCAAAAAGCAATTATGAACAAGCAATAAAACCCCTGCTATCTCCCCCCTCCCATTAAGAACAAGACCATGGAGGGGGAATACCAGACAGGACACTATGTCGATGGGCCCCAAAACCAGGGTAATCACTTTGCATTAGTAAGGACCAATAGTAACAATGCCATCCTGCATACTCCATTGCATTACGTGAGCCTCTACCGTAAAAGTAGCACACAGCATTGTTCCCAATCACAACAGGGTAGAAATTATTTTTTCAGGTTATAATAGAATAGCTACCACATACCCACTTATTTGTCATTGTACACCAAGTCTGAAATACATTTGACACAGTGGGTCACAATGAGAAATCAGAGCAGATACTATGCTGTAGTAGGTCAGGCTATGCAAGGCCACATACATGAACTGACTCAATAACGCCACACTTGACATATCCTTGACATATTTTATCATATACTGGATGAATAAGATGCCCCTGTGGTTCAACTGAGTTGTTGTGGTTTAGAAGCTCATCTATACAATCAATGCAATCAATGGATTTCTGTATGCATTACACTTAATCTGGTAGCGGACATGAAGCAAATAAATGCTCCTCACTCAAAGCCACATGCCCCAAGGTAGACTGTATACACAGCACAAATCTCATTGCTGTGACTTTTCAAACCCAAATTTTGGGAAATAGGTACTTGTAGCTAAATAAATAGCGCAATGAACGCAGGGGTACTTGGATCAACTTGTGCTGCTGAATAGACCCCCCCCCCCTTTCACCACAAAAAATGACTAGAAACTATACTTTCAAAAAGCACAAAATGTGGAACATTAAAATGGCAGGGGGGAACTTTTGGAAAAATATGTCACCTTCAACAAAGCAATCAGATAATTGTTAAAAATTTAAGGCAAATAAGCTAAATTTCAGTGTTTATGGTTAGGTACAGCACCTTAACTCTAGGTTTGACATCCTTCCCAGGGGACGTTGAGGGCACCTTTCTTCATCCTAAACCAACATAGCGTGGCTGTCGGTAGCATCATCCTGCACAACAATCTACATTCTGTGATGCACACACTGAGGACAGCCAGAGTGCTGACTGGCAGGGTTAGTGACTAGAATAAGGGCCAGATGGCAGGGTATTGACCCACATCCTGAGAAAGCAGAGGGAGGTCTCATTGCTCTAACTGGGCAGGTAGAAGAGGAAGGTCAGTTGGGGGCTGAAAAGGGTCTTCTTTTGCTCTACAAAGGTCATACGATGACCTGTTTTAAAGTCAGCAGGTCTAGTCCAGAGTTTAAACTATACCTGCTCAGTGTTTTGTACCCCTCTGATTCCTAAATTGCATGTCAAGGTATTCAGACCAGTCTGCACTAATTTAAGCAATTTGCTTAATTTGAAGGGAATTCTGGCACAGTTGTGATCTAGGAATTTGGGATTCAACTGCCAGCTGGACAATGCAGACAGCCCCCGCAAGACTGGGTGGACGCCAGGGTCACAGGTTTACTCCTCTCGGGCTTGACACTACCATTTATTTATCCTTTTAGAAGAGACAGGATTGTTTAGAATTGGACATAATCAAATCTGAACATAGTGTTTTGCACTATGGGGAGCAATGAAAATGAATTATAAATATTGACAGAATCAATGTACAAATGATCCGTGAGGAACATAAAAAGGCAAGAACAATCTTGATTTATACCAGCTATGAAAATTTAAGTCCAATTCACTTAATGATTTAAGTGTCTGGATTTTGAACAAACTTGGAAAAACAAATAATCTAGTCTGGCTCAGGCTACATAGACATTATGGTTGCTTTAAAGATCTGACAAACCGCAGGTGGATGTCAAGATCAACCAAGCTGTGGAGTGTTGAAACGAGACAGTATATTGGACTACCGTGAGAAAAGGCACACTCAAGCATGCTTCAAGGTTTCCCCCAGCTACCATCTCTTAACTGTCCAAATACAGATGAAACCCCAATAGTTCGCACTCAACCTGTGTTTGTTTTGTGGCCATCACTTCAGTTCTGCAACCTGGCTGACTTTCTACTGAAGATGTCACATTTCAAAAACAAACAAGTCTATGTACTTAAACACCAAATTGTCTGCATCAGCTGAGCACAGCTCCACAAAATATCTGTATGCACAAAGAGGTATTCCTTCCTTTCACCATGCATGTCACCTTCAAATAGGCAGAACCAAGAAAGGCTGCTTGCTCTGACTGCCTTCATTCCCCACAGTGCCATTTCAGTGAGTGCATTCTTCAACCAAACAGCAAGCAGAAATGTAGGCCAATTTTTCACTCTACAGAGGTTTTACAAATAAGATTTGTTTTTTTTTTTTCCAGGGGGGCAGTGTTTGCATCTATAAAAAAAAAAAAACTCATAAATGGAATATTACTTACATGAAATTCTGCTGTTGTACGCAACACCTACTATATGACCTCAAAACAAGGCAACTATTTTACACAATTTCTTAGCCAGCATGGGAACTTCAGCAACCATCTATGGTCTTCATCCATTTATTAAAATTTCAACTATGTGACTCAAGGCAAGACTGAGAAGTATCTCATCTCAGACAGCCTTCAAAAGAAGGCCAATAAGGTTAGAGTTAAAGCTCCTGCCACCAAAACAGAAACTTCCATGGGATGAAAAACCAAGACCTGACATAGCCTCAAGGGGTCACCTTCAACTTGGGACTTGACAGGAAATGCCAAAAGCTGTCTGGCATTTCAAAGTAGAGCAGCAAACACTTAGCCAAATCCACGTTTGCCCTTCATCTTTGTCTATTTTGATGTGAATGGACAGATGGATAAATGGATTTTGAAGATCTGTAAAACAGAGCTGTAAGAAACTGACATGCAGCACTCATGTTGCATTACCTTTTTACCCCTGCATACAAAATCTCATCATAATAGTCCATTTTTAAGCAATTTTAATCAGCAGGTCTCAAAAACAAACCAACATTTTGTGGTATACTGGTATATTGGGACAGGGGAAGCAGGAAAAGCAGCAGAGCCAGACATATGTCCACTCCATGGCAGGAGACCACACCATCTGTGGTGCTGTAGGATCTAGAGTCACTGGTCAGAGCCCCACTGGTGCAATCCCTTCACCTACAGAGAGAACACTGCTGTCTTGTTTCCCCACTGGAGCACTGATCACAGGCTTTACTTCCTTCATACTGCACATGAAAGTTTACACTACAATTCCCGTTAGCATCATATTACTGTTGGACACTAACTGAAACACTCACTCTCTGATAAAACCATGTTTTACTGTTTTTTTTCCCCCAGTAAGGAGCAGGCTAAGAAATTATGTTGCAGTCTGACAAGGTGTTCACCCAACTAGTCCCTCAGGGTACTAAGGGTCTGGTAACTACTGTCTGAGATACACAGCAAGTATAATTAATTATAATTTCAGAAAAAGTCTGAAGTTAAGGAAAACCCCAAAAAATATACTGACAACTGAGAAAGGCAGAGTGGGAAAAACTAGCTTCTTCACCACATCAGAATAAAGGAAGTCAGAACTAGGAGTGTACAGTTCATAAAAATACTTCCCAAAATCCATCAAGACCTGGCTTGACTTTAAACCACAGAAGCGAGACAGAAACAAAGCTACCACAAATCAATTTCACGGCAAAGATGTGCTCTCTGTAGTTGAGAGAAAAGGCATCCACAAAAAAGTCCAGTAATATAAAAATTTAAAAAGCCACCAACGTTAAAAAAATAGGTAACCTTGCAAAGGCAAATTACTGCTCTTTTGACCAGTTGGTCAACTCAGTAGCTACCGAAAGAAAGCTAAACGAATGGAAATGACATCGCTCTCCAGTGTAGTATCATTTCTCTTCGGTGGGGGGGGGGGGACTCTTACTGCCAGTGGCTGATGAGAGAAACCACCCAGCTGGAGCTGAGGCAGCTTTTGTGCAAGATGTTAGGGGAGCCATGTGACATTGTTTTGCATTTTACACTGTGGGCCTTTCCAAGTCCAGATGGAAAGAACCGAAAGCATAGACAAGCTGCCTTAGACTGCAAGAAAGGCTGCTTGACAGACACCAGCAAGAAATTCTTGGAAGCGTGAACACTTCCACTTTCTCAGAGAACCATGTTCTGACATTTGCCACCCTGCTGATGGGTGTTGTCCAACAAACAGGACCCACTGGTCAGTCTGAAGACACAGAAAGCAGCTACAGAAATACCTTGGAAACATTACATCAGATGAACATTAAGAAGATTGGTTCTTTGTAAAGACCATTGCTTTCCCATTTTCACAGTTTTACTGACACCTGATGACTGGGCACCTAAAAACAAAGTTAGCAGGCAGCACCAGCTTAAAGCTTTTCCACTTGAGGCTGGATTCAAACCTGAATCCTTTACACTTGTGAGCAAGGTAGTTAACCTAAATCACTACTAAAAATTATACTGCGACAGCTATATAGATGGTCGTCATTTAAGTAGCTTAACGTAGTTTAGAGAAGTGTGAACTAGAAGATGTAAGGTTCCGTTTTGTGTACTACCGACATTTAAAAACAGGTGAGAAAACTTTGATCCCTGCAGGGAAAATCCACCCATATAACAGCTGCATACATATCAGAAGACACCCATAATACACAAACCAAAAAATACAAAAATAAAAAAAAAAAAAAACCTTTGCTGACCAATATTTCAGATTGCTGCTTAATTCTTGGTTCATTTTTGGCATGGTACTTGGAGCACATACTTGTATCTTAACTAGTTTTCGACAACATGCATACAAAGTATAAAAGTGAGATTAAAAGAACAGATGTGAAAGAAGCAGGTAAAGACTAAAGCAGGAACACACAAGGTCAAACAAAACTTGGCAGTTCTCTCAAGATTGTCCAGGGTTACCATACTCGCATAGACAAGCCACTTGTGGAACATTTCAGTACAGCAGAAGAGTCAAAACAGTAAATAATTTCCTGCCAAAAACACTTTTTCCTGTGGCCTGGGGTTCAGTATTACAAGGAAATGCCTAGACTGTAGCTATTGCAGTGTGGTGCCCACCATGTGATTCAGGGCAATAGCACAAGTGTCAGAGTTTTGCTTCTTGAGGAGTTTTGTAGAGACTGCATGTCTCACCAACTGATTGGCATCCATGACAATGATGCCTACTGAAAAGGATTACTGGAACTACTCACTCATTCACTGGAGTTAAGAATCCCATCTCCCTTTAGTTTCACTGAATTCATCATCAAAATTTCAAACCCATAGAAAATGATTAGACTCCTGATTCTTTCCTAATCACTTTTACAGCACCATCACAGCTTTAATATGAGCAGCTACTTAATTCATCCAGTTGTGAAGGGCTTTGTTAATGTTTTAAGAAAAAGAATTTTCCAGCTTTTAGCCATATAGCAGTTAACATAAAACAATCTGGTATAACACTATAATGCAGGAGGACAGATTTCCTTTTAGATGGATTTTCTTCTTAGCCACCTGAGAGTATGATCTTTTTTTATTATTCTGAAAGCTATCTACAGTAGATCAGAGACACGTTACAAGCCATATACCCCTAGCAGTAATGCCTCTACAACCAAAAAAGTTGAGATGTATCACGTGTGGATTAAGTGTCCATCAATCAAATGAAAATAGAAAAGAAAGCAGGGAGCTGGCAGGGGCGAGATTAATAAACTACAAAACCTCAAGTAACATTGTTACAGAAAGAGCTGCATGCCAGCTATATGCCAGGTATCACCCCCAACAGTGAGTCTGTACCAATTTCACACAGATGTCAGCAGCCAGATCTACTCATCTTGCAATATTTTTGTATGTTTTGCATAGATCTGTATGACATTATGGAACCAACAGTAGCAATACCTTTCCCTTTAAACAAAGCAGCTTAAAAATGCAGCGGTATAAATAAAAATTAACAGAAACAATCTACATTAAGCACCCTGTTGAAGGGAACAACAGCAGCTTCCTTTCAGGAACAAACCTGAAGCATCGTTCTCTCATATTAGGGCCATAACTTTTACATTGGTTGCCATTTCAAGAGGCATGTAACCAAAAAAAAAAAATTTAAAAAAAAACCCCCACACACAAACAACAAGTTGTCATTTTCACATTCTATGCTTATTGGTTATCAGTCCAAGCTAGATCCTGGAATATACAGGAGAAATGCATTATAGAATGAGTGGCACAAATCAAAGTATAACTAGGATTTTTTTAAAAAATAGAACAGATTCAAATCCATGCTAAGTCAGCTGGTGTATCCATGTTGTAGAATACAATGCAAAAGTTGTAATGAATTTCCCTATCAACAACAGCAGATATACTTCTTGGGGAGTTCAGGGATAGGGTCATTTGCCATTTCTGGAAATCCCTGGGGCTCCTGTGACAGGAAGCACTGACTGCTACCAACACCCCACCCACCACCCCTCACACAAAAAAAAAAAAAAAAAAAAAAAAAAAAAAAATTCCTTACACTCAGCTCTTGCCATTTCTATTTAATGATTCCCATAAGGCATCTCCACAGCAACACACTCATTACAAGACATGCACCATTTAGTCAAAAGGGTTATTTCTCCTTTTTCTACAAACATGGCATTTTGTGAGGTTGATTTTGAACCATTTTCTGTTGTTAATCACTAAATGTATGTTTTTGAAAGGAAAAGAGACTTAGAAGAATATAGAGAACAAGATAAGATTTTTACAAAAGATCAAGCAACCGATTCAACACATCAAGTCTGCTTTTTAACCTTTACAACTGACCAACTCATAACAGAGCAAATGGATTAACGTGCTTTGATTCTCAAAAGGGGGAGGAGTTGGATTTTTGATGCAATTCTAAACCCAAGGTAACCACTTGGAAATATTTCATTTTAAGTCTCAACACAAACAAGTCGTTTGTCAAAGGCATATTCCAAAACAGAAGAAATTTTTAAACATTTTAGGGGAATGTTTTAAATCTCAGTTCAACCCACACTGCACAACAAAACTGAACCAATGGGAGAAAAAAGAAAAAAAAACCTTGGCATTTTGGCTCAGAAAGTCTGGACTACAGGAAACAGTCAAAGGTTATTTGCAAAAGGTTAAATGCAGTGAAAAATGTCTTATATCTGGAAACTTAATACAAGCACAACAGATTACAGATGAGCCTGTTGGTGCAGCACAAAACCCACTATATTTCATGATAATAATGCTATTCCACCTGCAGTACTGTCTGGAGGCAATATAAACAGTCTGAAAAGTGTTAACAGGAGATGACTGATAAGATTTCACATTTGCAAATGTGTGTCAAACTTGGAGGAGGTACACTGGATTCACTGACTTAGGGAAATAGCTTGATGACTAATTTAACCACCACATTATCTTCAGGTCTCCAAAATGTTTCAAATATCCTCCTCTTAGAATCACTTTTTTTTTTTTTAAGAAACTTCACTCAGATTACTACTATAAAATTAACAGACCAAAAGTATCTTGCAGCAGGGGAATTAACAGATATAAATAAAAGTATATATCAGAACCACCCCTCCCAGTAACCAATGTGGACCAAGGATTACTAGAACTTCAGTTTGATGCTAATCAAGGTAACTGAGGCATTCCAATGTAAACGGCTCCATGAATCTACAAACAAAATTTTTGTTTTGAGACAATACTCCTTTCACAGAAACTTCAAACTTCTAGTTCCTACAAATTCAGATTAAAACTTAAGTACTTTCAATGTTTATTATGACTTCAGTCTTTACAACATTAAAAAAATTTCTACAGACGATTTTAGATCAGATTCCTTTTTGCAGTGTTTTTATTGTTGTAAAATGTATCCTTTCTGGGAACCACCACTCCAAATGAGGTGTGAAAAACACCTTGGATGGTCAAAGGTTTGACACCAAATTAGTTCATTTACATTGGCCCTACAGATGATACCTATGGACAGTTCTGTGGAGCTCACTTACAGACATAGGAGGTAACAGAAACAAAATCTACAACATGTATGTACTTACCTTTCTAAAGGAATTGGAGAAACATTGTCAAATTATACATTGTCCTTGTTTTGAAGCAGGAATTTACATTGTTACTTTTACCAAACACTTTTCTCCAAAGAGACATACAACTTCAAGAAAACAAAAGTGCACTCCACAGTGAGAACGAATGGCAGAATAGACAAGTCAGTCAGCCTAATACCAATATTTTCGAAAGCATATAAGGCATCAGTAGTTACATTTAGACTTGATATAAAGCATAAACTTACTAGGTTTGTTGAATTAAAAGTTTATGGAGCAGACAGTTCAGGAGAGAAATGGATCTGAAAAACGTGTTTAAGACCCTCTTTGAAAGGCGAGAGGGATTCAGGGGTCCTCAGTGAGAGGGAGAGCTCATTCCCCATGATGGAGCCAAAGACTGAAAACAAATGTGTAAGGAATTACAGGATGTCCTCTGTTTAAAAATATCTACCTCTGGAAAGTATCATTATTTTTAAATTGTTTTCCTCTTTAAGAAAGGAATGTTGGCATTTATAAATGAAGGCCTGAGACAATCAAAGGCAGACTTGTAACTTTGCTACCCACTTGCTAAATCTACACCAAGCGGGTATTCATCTAGACTGTCCACAAGTTACTTTTGTTTCTGTTTTGAAACCTTACCCAGCTGTAATAGACATGACCACATCAGTAAGCTCAGTCTGTCTACAGAAATGAAACTGCAGAGCAGCAAGAAACAATATGACAAGGAGAGTGATGGCTGCTGAGGGGAACCTTGCTATCAACATGCTTATTAGCCACATTTAATAGAAGGTAAGTGATTTTACTGCATTTCAATAAGTGTATACATGTTCACTACATACATAATGCATCTCAAGAAGACCCCAAAAATATAATCCCACGACTGTTTTGACAACTTCAGTGATCAAAATGCAAGTAAATATATGGAATACTCAGATTTGGATTACCATTATATGGTATCTAGCTGATGCTAAAGGATACATTGCTAGATATACCATATCACCTACCTACAATCATTTATTTATAGAGCTGAGCAAATTCTCTCTCTCTCACACACAGATGCACACACACCAAAAATCACCCTGAAATGTGTCAGTTACCAATGAAGGAAGTTACTACTTCAGATCCCAAACTCAGGATAAGATTGGTAAGACTTTATTTCCAGAAACCCCTTTTTAGTATCCCAGAAACTTGGAAAATATTACATTAGCATGTTAAGCAAAACTTGTCTGCAAATTCTCAACTTATACATTTTTATTTACCAAATTCAGAGTTAAAAGCCACACATCAGCAGTGGCTCCTGCAACTTGCACATACTGAATCTGTGAGTTGATCTTTACAAACAGCATGTGGAATCCACAACTGCACACATGTACATTCACCAGCCCTCAAACACAAAACATACTGGATATGTTCTACACATTTCCGAGCTGCTGGAGACATCCACTTTAAAGTGTTGATACATTTATACATTTTGCAAAAGGTTCCCAATCCAGAACAATGGAGATGTACTTCTTAAATCATGTTTGTTGGAATTCAACATCATGAGATGAAATGCTTCAGCAATTCTTTGTTAAAAACAAATGGTCTCCCTGACAGCTTGGTCCATATGCTTATTTTCTATTTTTGTTCTGTATCTTCATTTAATCTGGTTTCAACGCTCAATTTTTTTTATTCTCAGGTAAGCAGTGGACCATTTGATTTTCTTCTCTGAATAGAAGAAATTTAAACTGAAGCTTCCTACTATTACAAAAATAATGGCATGAAATGAATGTTTCTTTATTAGCTGTTTAGCAGTATTTGCTACATTTCTGAACAGACTGGATCTATAGGCAATATATTCCAGTCACATAAGGGGGTCTGCTATTATACACCTGAAAAACCCACTGTTGTGAATAGGGCTATTTAAAAAAAAAAAAAAAAAAAAAAAAAAAAAAAAAAAAAAAAAAAAAAAAAAAAAAAA
>UFQX01000025.1:1026428-1080430 GCA_900497675.1 Arapaima gigas | reverse complement strand
AAAAAAAAAAAAAAAAAAAAAAAAAAAAAAAAAAAAAAAAAAAAAAAAACACAAGGTGGAATGATACAACTCACTTTTGAGTAGGGCAGGAGTCACTTTCAACTTTATGCTTTTTAACACCAAAATGACCAAACGTTTACATCCGTGAGTCACTACCCCCCCTAAAAAGTTAAATGAAACCAATAACAGAAAGAGTGATTTACAACTGATATTTTGCACACTGTCATAAAAACATTTAATGCACCCATTTATCAGGGTCAATTTGCATGTGAATCTGTCAGGATTTTCCACCTTTGCAGTGAACCGTCATATGACAACACACTTTTTTCTACATCTATAAAGTTGAATTTATTTGTTCCTTGTGAACAGCTTTGTTTTTAAAGCCACAGACTTGAAATTTGGCACACAGGCACTTCTCAGTTTTTACATAGCATTACATCCAGGCAGTTCTCAGCTGATTTGTCAAGATAAAGACAAAGGGGCCACTTCACACACACACACACACACACACACGTGCATGCATACTCAAAAACAGTGCTACACAGTTACTTATGCCACCAGGCAGTTTCCAGCTAATATGTCAGATGAAGACAAACAAACCACTTGCCACACTCAGTCCTATACACATTATTAAATTATGTCACTTGACCAGTAAATTTAGGACTCCAATGCATACATTTCAGTGAATTATATTAAAAAAAATAGAGAACCCTCAATGTGCTCTCACCACTTTCTTTGGAATGCGGGTTTAAGTTTTTGCTACAAAGTGTCAAAGTAAACACAGTCAGCTGTAATAATGTACTTAATGCTACCACTTTAAGGGCAATACAGTTTGGTGATATATAGTGCATTATATTAATTATCTTTCCACTTTGAGATGGAGATGAAAGCTTACTTTCAACATTTAAAAGGCCAGTTTTTGAATTAGCACTTGGATAAAAGTAACACCTGACAACCAAACAGAGGTGACAGCCTCAACAAAAGGAATTCCAAATCCTTTGGTTTGCTCTTCAGAGCCAATCTACCCTGCCGTCTCTCTCACTTGGGTGCACTGCTACTTTTACACTTGCGCAATATTATCAAGACCACAGAAAGCTGTAGTTATTTGTCCCAGAAAGGGGTAGATTACTTGAAATAATTAAGAGGTAACTATCAGGTGCATCTGCAGCTTTTCACTGATGTTGATTAGGCCAACAATCTATAAAGCTCAATTTCAGTTTATTTATGCACAGCTTTGTTTTCCGAAGCCACAGACTTAAAATTTGTCATAGTGGCACTTCTCACTCCAAGTGAGGTTTTTGCCTAGTCAAACACACATACACAATGCTACATTCGCTGACATGTGCCTCCAGGCAGGCCCCACCTAATTTATCAATATGAAGACAAACTGGTCACTTCTCTCTCTCACATACTTACTGAAACATGTCTCTGGGCAGTTACCAGCCATTTCGTCATCATGAGGACAAATGAGCCAGTTCCCACTCATCCAAGCACACACAGAATCATTGCACAACACAAATTGATGAATGTCTCCAGGTAGTTCCCAGCTAATCTGTCTGGATGGGGGGGGGAAGACGGACGGATGGACGGACAGACAGACAGACACAGACCCAATATATGTGTAATGCAGTTTGGTGGCATTTCGTAACGTTTCTCTTTTCCACTGGACTTCAACTCGCTTGTCATCCTAGATGACATCAGCTTGCCTTACAGCACTAATAGTACTTTTGTCTTAAATGAAACACACTTTTAATGGTAATACAGTTTAGTGATATATAATGTGTTACTATTTACCTTTCCACTTTCCAACCCAGGCAACTCAGCTAGTGAACATCCTACATACTATAGCTCAGAAATGTTTGTATTTAGTTTTTCCTCAAAAAGCTGGAGAATTCTGAAAGCTCTTCTATAATGTATGATGGATTAATAACAGAACTGCCTGAAAATAAGATGCAATTAAACTCATTTTGAGCTAGTGTGAGAACAATGTAAAATATGTCTAAAACACCATACAAACTTAGCCCAGACTTAGTCTAAAAGTGAATGGTGCCAGCAGTACTAAATGCACAGGGTGACTTAAGAATTTAACACTTTCATAAATTACTCAGCAATTAAATAAACATGTAGTCTAAACCAATTTTTAAAGCAACTACGTTTCTTCTTACGCTTACAAATGTTCAATATACTACTTGGCAATATGGCAAAAAATACATAAAAGCTTGATATTTAAGTTTTTTGTCAATATACAATATATACTATAACAATCATGCGATACATAATGGCAGTGGTTATTTCTCCCCATCTAGCACTTTCTGTTCACTATACTGCACTCCTGGAAAGAAAGAATCCATTAACTCTACTTGTGCAGGGACAGGGGTGCTGTTCAAGGCAGGTGAACAGACAACCTGCAAAGTTTTATACACTCCACATGGTCCACAGATTTAACATTTAAAAAAAAAAAAAAAAAAAAAAATTCCTCACTTTGACATCTGAACTCCCAAAGCCAAACCATCTCCATATCCATGAGTGTGAATTTGTTTTAGGAACTAAATCATCTTCCCAGTGTCTATTTTGCTTCTATGCATGTGTCCTCCATGTTACTACTTGATCACCTGACTGGGTTATGCGAAAACATTTAGGCTCAATAACACAGCAACAGAACATGATACTATTGATATAGCATTATTTTATATTAATTATTATTATAATAATATATTGCCAGTATTCAATACATTGCCCAGCCCTATATACACACACACAACACACAATATTTTATTTGAACCACCCTGTACCTGAATGGGTTTGAAGAATAAACTTCAAATTCAATGCTTCCTGTCACTATGGACAAACATCACACACACACACACACACACACACACACAAAAAAAAAACAATTTTCCAACTGATTCAACTTGGTAATACCACATTTCATAAAAGTTTCAAATAAATGTAGAATGAAATCAAACATGTAATTGAAACTTTAGTTATAAACTATTTATTAAAACTTCAAGTAAAACCGATTCATTTCTCCCACTACTGGAACTTCATTCAACTATCTTAAAGTCTCTTGTGGAAAATTACACAATACCAAGATTTTGGTTCATTAAAATGCATATAAAGCACAGAAGTCACATTTACTGCAACTTTTACCCTAAAGTTCTTTTTTGTGTATTGCTGTACAAGTTCCCCAGGAATTCTAAACAAATAAACCAATGCTGCTTCCTGCTTATAGGAAACAATAGACCAAATAACTCCAGATAAAAGACGAACAATCCATCAAAGCAATAGCTGTAATACAGAAATACTGAATAATCAATAACCGATTTATTAACGTTGACAGCGTTTGTTGGATCAGCAAGGACCCTTTTACTTTTGTTCAAAAAGTGGCAAAGCAGAAGTGGTGAAAAAGCAAACGGGGGAGGGGGACACCAACAGATTCCCCCTCACTCTCTCAGACACACACACACAAAACCAAAACAAACAAAAGCAGAAGAACTTTGCCAAGTCTCCATCCTGTGGCTCAAACCGAGGGGAGACCAACAGTAAGCAGAGCTCTGGCAGAGAACGACTCAAAGCCCGCGATGCTTTCAAACTAACAGACCGCCAGCTTCACACTCAGCCTGTCCACCTGAAAAGCGCAAACCGTACATGAACGAATAACTCTTACAACAGGATCGACACACAACGCTGTGATCCTGTTCTGGGACACAGAGGCCTACATTTGCCTGTCCAGGCTGCTTTCTACTCTACACGGCGGTATGTTGTAAGGAGGCGGGCGAAGAACCGATCGAAGGCGGTCGGCATCCGGGGCCCGCTCCTCACGCACCGCCGCGCCTCCGCTCCTCATCACCGTCCCAGGAAAACCGCTCAACACAAAACCCCGTTCAACTCGAATTGCCTTAACTAAAACCAAGCCTGCCAAATCAGCACAGCCGTCTTCAGAGAACATCTCTGAGTGGAGATGCAGTGACTCTCCGCTGGACCGAAAGGCGATATTGTTTAAAAGAGAAAAATAAGAGGAGGAAAAAACCACTCACCGCATTAATTTCTCTTCTTCTCGTAGATCCAAGATGGCTGTTTGCTCTTCCGCGGGGGATGCCGGGAGAATGACCTTTACCCTCTGACCGCGCGTCGCCCTCGGAACCACCTCCGGCGCGACCCGCCCTGCGCGTGGCGTTACTTCCCTTACTATGGGTGGAGAAGGGAATGATGACCGCGCGCTGCAATGGTACTCAAAACTCTGTGCAAACCTCTATTTTCACATTACGCAAAAAAAAGAAATAAATATATTCCAATAATCAAGCAGCAGCAGTACCGTTTCTGCATAATTCCACGTAATTCCCAGTGAGCTAAAATGAGCAAATTTTATTCTTAATTTGCCCCTGTCAAGTAAAAAGAAAATTGTATGTGCAGAAGCACTCTATTTAAATGTACATTTAAAATACTACTTGCAGTTATTTCTCTTTAAAAACTACCCTCTATTGATATGCTTTGCTGCTAGTGCAGCCCTCCTGTCAGTACCGATTCGAAAAGGTACTGCGCGCGCTCAGGTGTCTGAAAAATAATGACGTATTAAATCAGCTTAATGTCACACCTTGGGTCCGCACTTAATGAGGAAATAACCATCTAACAATCTCTTGTAATGCAATGGTAAATTAGTTAAAATATGTAATATTTGCTCAATATAATCAGTTCAGAGTTGAGCAGAGTTACAAGCTAAGATGGGGCACTTACACATATTAGCCCCTAAACTAGTAACGGAAACCAAAAATGTTCAAATGTGTTTAAACAGATTGCCTTCATCTGGAAAACATGTCCAGTCTGAAAATATATTGTACTTTTAAGATTAAGAAAAGTGTTCTGTTGTAAATATTTCCCAAACCTTACCCTGGCCTTAGAAAAAGGAATCTGCTGAATAAAGGTTGATAATCTTTGGAGAAGCTCTTCTCTCTGAGATGATGAAAAGCTGTTCCTTCCCACACTGCTTTTAATGTCTAAGTGCATGAAATCACCATAAAATAATCATCATTGAATACATACACAGAACTCTTCATCAAGGTGTCTTTCCCAAGGAAAGCTGAAATTTTTTAGTGTATTGTTTCTTTAATAATTATTTTCCACAGTTGTATGTAAAATTGTGCTCTGTACTATGCAACACACCACTGCTCAAGGAAAATTTTAATAGCATTAAAAATGGTCAAATTCTGTCAAAAATCCTTATGGGTTGAAGTTGATAATTTATATTTTATTTATCTGTGCGCAAAAAGCTTGAAGAAACTGGTATAAGAGGACTTAAAAATTTTAATGCTCTAGTGATTAGAGCAGGTAGTATACTGGTTAAGAACATTAACTAATGACATATTAACCTTTATTCATTCTTTCCATTTGTCCAAAGCAGCTTACCATGTTAGATAATCAACTTTACAATGATTTGGCCATTTACACAGGATGGCTGTTTACACTTTTCAGTTCAGGTTTAAACATTATACTCTCAGCTCTGGGCAGTTTGCTTCTTGAAGTCCCTGAAAGGGAGCTGTTTTTATCCTCGAGAAAGGCAGTAAAACTGAATTTCTGAAGCTGTACAAAGAGGTGAAACTGTGAGTCACATTGGCCAATTGGATTAAAGTCATGACAAGCAAACTTGTATTGGTGGGCCATTCACATCAGAACTTTCATTCGATAGCTAAAACAGCAGTCAAGTGTCTCCAGAAATCCATCCACCCATCTGTCTGTCTGTTTTCATTAACCGTTTGTCCTGATCAAAGTCACAGTGGCCCAGAATGTATCCTGGAATCAGTGGGCACAAGGCAAGGACAGGGCATCGCACAGTGTATCCAGAAATAGCACCGAAATTAGAATATGATAACATGCTTCATTGCTTTTAATGATTTCAGTTTCTGTTTATATTTTTGTTGAGCATATTTGTCTGTACAGACCTACAGTACTGTGCAAAAGTCTTAGGCACCTGTGGGAAAAATGCTATAAAGTGAGGATGGTTCCAAAAATAATGCCATGAATACTTATTAATTAATAAACCTTCTCAAAAGTGCAGTAGACAAAAAAAGCCTCAGTCAAATCAATATTTGGTGTGACCACCCTTTGCCTTTAAGACAGCACCAATTCGCTTATGCAAACTTGCATGCAGTTTAAGGTAGAGGTTGGTAGGTTCTTCCAAACATTTTGAGGAACTGGCCACAGTTCTTCTGCAGACTTTGACTGTCTCTGCATGTCCTCCCAGACTGACTTGATCATGTTGAGATCAGGGCTGTGTGGGGACCATATCCATCTGTTGCAGGATTCCTTCTTTTTGCTGAAGATAGTTCTGTATGACTGAGATTGGGTGTTTGAGGTCATTCTCAGGCTGCAGAATGAATTTGGGACCAATCAGAAACCTCCCTGATGGTAGATAAGAATCTACCTGTATTTCTCAAGAGACATTGAAGTTGCATGCCTAAGACTTGTGCACAGTACTATATGTGCTAGTCTTTCTTTTAGATCATACTTTCTGTCTCATTGGTATGCATTAATATGCATTTGCAATCTGAAATGGAATTCCCCATGTCTTGACACTTTGTAGTCTCAGTCTCCCCTGAGAACTAACACATTCCTCCATGATCATTGTTCAACCTTTTTGATCAGACCTTTTACAGGAGACTAAAGACATATTGTTTTATAGCCCCAGTTGTTGAGAGCAACTGTATCCTGTCATGATTTGAAAACCAAGTTTCTGAACCAACATATTTTTCTGTCTCTTTAATAGTTTTATAGCACTTTCTGTAGCAGATTGTTGTTCACCTTCATGATTACATTGGTTGGAAACACAAGGATAGCTAGGTCTACACCATTAACAATACTATTCCCCCAGTATTTTAGTTCTGGTTTAAACCAGACTTCCTTGATGTTTGCCCACAAGTCTCCTGGTGTTCTGCGATCAGTGTCGAATGCAGAGAATCGATTCACACGCCACACATTGCCTGTCCCTTTATCTATCAAGTCTTTGCAGCTTCTGACCCTTATTACACACCAAGGAACATCAGCAATTCAACGTCCTGAGGGCTTTCCACCAGCCCCGTTATACATCTTGGTTCTACTACTAAGGGTCATCAGCTCTTCCCCAGTAGTTTTTTGAGTGCATTCTGACCTGAGGGGGTCATTGTTCAGCACTGTGTCATGTTTCATTTTGTTGTAACTATCCGTAGGCCTTTCTTCCACAGATACCGCTGCTGTCCAGTGGTTTGTCTCATTCTGGCACCTCAGCTGAGACCTGTTCACCATGGGACACCCTGCGAGTAGATAATCTACCTACTACTGGTTTAGCTCACAGCATCACTGATGTACGTAAGCTCTCACAGTGCAATAAGCTGACAAACCATGTGAGGGACAATATTTTATAGATTTATGTAAAATTGGTGTTCATGTTTTATAGATTATTTGACATTTTTGGATATTTTGAATGTAACAGATGTATTCCCTTTGGAGTTCTTTCAGTCATAAAAAGCACATGGAAGCCAGGTAATGACTTGTAACAGTTTGTCGCTAGTTTGGACATACTGTTTTGTAATCTTTTAACAGTGAAGTGTTTTTCCAGAAGGCTACTGGAAGCCTTTACACAGCTACACATCATGATATTAAACTGTGACTCTCAATTCTGTTGCAAGGTGAGTGGGCCACAGTAAATCTTCCTGTCTTTAGCAATAATCAAGATGAGGACTGCATGTTCAATTTAGCTCTGCAGGCTTATCAACACAAAACTTTTTGAAAACTCTGTAGTCTCTGCCGATGAACACATTTTCTGCTGTTCCTTCCTGTTCTTCCTATGGCTGGGAGATTGGTAATATGAGAAATATGATCAGGAGAAATAAATGTTCATAGTGTATGCCGGATTTGGCAGTAACTCTGCCAGCCAAATGTTTTTTAAGTCATAAAGAGGGCAGGCTAGTGAGAGCACATTGTTAATGGAATACATCTGCTAACAAGAATAGCACAGTGCATGTATTATTTGGGGAAGCCTAGAACTTTAGAGCCCTCAATATATATTAAAATATATTATAGTGTGTGAGCCAGAGAAGGGCAAATATGGGGCTGAACTGGGAGGTCCCTCCATCTGTTATGAGGTAATGACATCCAGCTCTGCTTGTTTAGCTAGATATAAACCAGCTGGGCTGAAAAGTATGAGAACGTTAGGAAAAGAAGGTATTAGAAGTCTTTCAAAATGTTTTTCATTTTTTCCTGTCTACTGTTCCTTGAGACTATTTATACTGGGGACCCTGTCTGGTTTTGCAATGTTAAGTGGTTCTTTTGGTCAAATATTAAAATTTTTTGGTTCTTTAAGTGTTTTATTTCACTTTTCCTTGTGTGCGCAGTGAAGATTCACGAAAAAAGACGATAGAAATCACAAAAGCTTTGGTAACACTTCATACTTTATGTTTTTTTCTGCACCTCCAGTGTTTTTTTTCCTCAGAGAGGGCAATGGTAACTCTGTGTTTGGATAATTGCCTTTATTCAGTGCTTTTGCTCTGGGGAGACTGGCTAGGTTTGACTCTGGTCTTGAATTTAGGGACTGTGGTGAGTGGTCTGGTCACCTGAGCTGGTGAGTCATACTTATTTCTAACTGTGTATGTTGATGTAGGGATAGTGTTACAGTGTGCAAATGACACCAAGAACCTGCTGTCTTGGCAGCTCATGAATTTAGTTTTATTTCATTTATTCTGTTGCAGTTAGTGCTGTTGGTAACTTTTGCTTTTATGATTTAACTCATTTTGTATTTAAAAAAGTATTTTGCACATGTTTTGACAACAAACTGTTTAAGGTCAGGATGAAATCACATCAAACATGTAAAATATTGACATAGGGAAACTTGCAGCTTATGTCCATGCTGTCAATACCTCATTAGAGAAAAAGAATCCAGAACTCATGAAGGCCTAACTTGTCTGGCCTTACATGAAACTTGAGCAAAATGTGTTAATGCTGGTTTAGTATGTGTAGTGGAAGGACCTGAAGGGATTAACTGCCAAGGTTGCAGAATTCTGCGGGCAATGGCTGTCATTGTCCTCCTATACTAGTAACTGTGAAAGTACCTTTGTCCTGGCATGTTAAATGTATGCAAAATTCCTTCTTTCATGATTTTATCTTCTTTGAATAACTGGCTGAGGGCAAAAGGGTGACAAATCTGATTTTTTTTAAAGGCCGAGTACTAACAGCTGAATTCAGTCGCACTGTTATTGGTGATAAGTGGAACTGGAACTAAAGGTCTCAAGAACAGAAGATCTAACCAAACTTAAGCTCACAATATCACCAATATAGTCAACATTTTAATTAATTTTTCTGACAGTTCTCCACAAAGTGACTTTCAGTGTCAAGCTGCTTATAATATATACCCATTTATACAGCTTGGTAATTTTTTACCGGAGAAATTAAGGGTATGCACTTTACTCAAGGATATTACAGCAAGACATGGAATTTGAACCCTGTTGCTTTGACCAGAAGACTACTGCTTTTACCACTTTGCTACCAGCTGCCCCATTCTAGAATGAAATCACAGAATGCTCCTTTTATTTTTGTGACAGTTACAGAACTACCTAGATTGTTGGCAGTTCTTATGAGAAGAAAATAATATGGTAATTGCCCCTAGAAATATTTTGAAAGCTATTGATATTCAGCTGTACTGATGTTTCTTTAATTCAGTTTCCATTTTGTGCCTGATATTGGAGAAGCCACATACAGCTCACTGCAAAATAGAAGTTCATATGGCAAATCTATCAAATGAACAGTGGAGGCAGTGTCCCCTGGATGTGGATTCTGTACCGGTGTAATTATGTCCGTAAAACCCCCCTTCTGAGTCTCTCTGTATGGTGTAGCTGCCAAAATGGTCATGGCACAGGTAGCTGCCCCAACAGGATAGAGCCAGGAAAGTGCCCAAGTCCCCTATAGAACTCACATTTGAACCTCATCTGTTTTAGCCCCAGTCTCCAGCACCAGATGTTTCCACTCAGAGTTGAGTTTAGACCATCTCAGCCAGCATATGCAACACAAGCCCCTCACCCTGGGATTTAAAAATAGAGCCCCTTGTTTGCTCTGACTTCACTGTGGTTGTGAAAAGCTGGAGTGGGCATTATCGGCATAGAGCCAGGAGTTGCAACATGGAGGACAGACTGCAGAGTGGGTGGTCAGAAACATTCAACACTTGTCTTGTATAACTATTGCCCTAGTCAAACTACCCACTCTGGCTCACCACACTTGAAATGAATGATGGTATTTGGTATTGAAATCTGAGACACAGAACCTAGTGATCTTCTGTGGATTCACATCAGCAGGCCAAGCATTTTTTATCCCTGTGATCATAGAAGCAACAACTCTGATCATACTTTTTGGAATATTGCTGCCCATTCATCACTCCATTTTAACTGCTTGTTGCAGTGGACAAGAGTCTATCCTGGAAACTTAGGAAGTGTTACAGCCTGGAGGCACACACATATGCACACACTAAACACTAAAGGGAGTTTACATTCACAAATTCATCTTTTGACTGTGGGGAAAAACAGTGTAGCCAGAGAACATCCATGCAAACACAAGGCAAACATGCAAAGTTTGCACAGACAGGACAGGATTTAATCCCAGAACCTAGGAGATGCGTGGCACATTTTAGGAACATTAATGTTTCCCATTAAAAATTTAAGGTAAAAAAGCGTTTAAGATATGGCCCATTGGAACTCGTACAACATCCTTTTCTCTGTATGTTTAATGTTACAATCCATTTTATAGGAGAAAACCGATATTTTGAAGCAAGAAATTGTTGAAACTGTACAATAAATATTTGTTTAGCTTTGAGGCTCATAGGATAGTCATGTCACCTCACAGCTCTAGGCTTATGGGATCAGACGTATTTTCTCTAGTGCAATTCCTGCGATACTCTTGTTCCATCACAAGTTTCAAAGACGTTTTAAAGACAGGCCCTATTTTTTAGGAAAATTTGTGACTTGAAACTGCTCTAAGTGACTGAATGAATACATGTCTTGTTCTGGTTTCTGTGAGTCCGATTTCTGCACAACACAGAGGGTTTGACAGGTTATAAGTGACTCTTCTAATGTAAAGCCTACTTGAGCCTACACAATTCTTGAGCAAAAACAGTTCTTACTTGGTACAGACATTCCCATGAATGGGCTGTTGAACTTTTGTCCATTTTAAATTTTCATTTTAAATGATTGTGCAATACCACCTTGAAGGGGAAGTATTAAACAGAAGAAAATGTAATTCATCTATTTTTATGATTACCAGATATAAGAACATATATTTAACCTCTTTGTTACCTGCCTCCTCAACACTGACAAAACAGATCTCCATTCAAGAGTTATATTATTGGGTTGCCTAAATACATACATCTATACATCTTATATTTCATGTAACAATACAGCTCACAGTTTAACAATTTACCATTCATACATTTTTATATTTTATTAAAACAGTTCAAGTTTAGCACTTTGCTGAAAGGTGCATCAACAGGGCCCCTGCTGAGATCAAAACATACAAACCCTCTGGTTGCAATTCCAGGTCTGTAACTACACAGCTACTTGCTGCACAAAAATGAATTGCAGTTCCCAAACTTTTATCCAGTAACAATGTGTTAGAATTTACAAACATGCTAAATCCAAATGGGAAACACATTAAGGGTTTCAAGAAATATCAATCAGAAGGATGTAAAATTTGACAAGTGGAAGACACTAAGACAGATATGCTGCCTTCTTTTACAGAGCTATTTACATAAAAAAACACATAAAACAATGATATTCTCGTGTTTAAAGGCTACTTTTTAAATTTACTGCTGAACACTGACAAATTTTTAAAACAGCAGGACTCTCTAGAAGAGTTTTATTGTAGCTAAATATTTTCATTTTGCAGAAACACAAACATGTGATTATCAATTTCCTGTTCATTGCACAACGCCTCCACTGTACAAGCAAAGATTTGAGTAAAAAGGAAGCCATGTTTCTATGATTGTATGATGTTTTATACCTGTACTTTGAAGATTACATTTGTGCTTCAGTTACCATAGTACAAGACGAACATAAAACAGCAAAGATTAAAAACATCCCAGTATATCATCCTAAAGCAATTACATATTCATAAATAGATGTTTGCATCGAGACAAAATAACAGAAAATGATGAATACAAATGTGCACTTAAATAGTCTTTTTTTTCCCCACTCTATTTCACAAAAACATGCAGACAGAAATGTAGTAACCGCCCTTTTTCCAGAAGGAGTTGATATCCAGGTTAGTCACACCTGCGGTAGAAGTGGAAGTGGTAGTCTGTGAACAATATCTCTCTGTAGCTGGAATGGGTGCTGCAGTCAGCCTGCCCCTGAAAAGGTAGCACACGCAACATGTCAGTATGGCACAAATGGGAGAATCGAGGAGGCTTCTGCACACCTTTGACTGGTTATGTTTGTTGGCTTCATCACACCTCTGCAAATACATGATCAAGAGACCAATCTCCTGACTCCGTGTAGCTGCCTATATCAAGCTCAAGCCCCTGCTTATAGCCTACAAGACCATCAACAGATCTGCTCCCCAATACCTATAGGACATCGATCACTCTCTACAACCCAGTCAGGTCACTATATTGGTCCCACACACAGGAGGTCCAAAATCAAAAGCCTGGAGTTTTTCAGTTCTCTCTCAATCTCTTTTGAACGTATTTTCTCTTGATCTCCTACCTGGTCCATAAACTTTCACTACATTAGAATTGTTTGCTTGCATCAGTACCTCACCGTCTGTTGCTGAAATGAACTTGTGTTTTCTCTGAGCTCCACATCTGCTGTGGATAAATGGATAAATATAAATGCAAAGGTAAATTCATCCTTTTAGCAGACTTATTTAAGTGACGCACAGCAATTACTACGCTGTATGTATCAGAATTTTTCCAAAGGTGATGTACCAAGCTAGAAACACTGCACTAAAGATATTACAGGTATTCCCCCATCTATTCACCCTTTTTTTCTGCCAGATTTGGTGGGGCTACAAAACAGAACAGAAGAATTGTCTGTTTTTAAATCATCTGTTTAAATCCATACAGGCATCTGAAATAACATATATAGCCATGGCCTTGCAGTGGCAGCAGCTGAAGCCAGTAAGATGGGAACAGAGAATGTATGCTGGTGTTTTTTTAAATAAAATTTTACCCTTTTATTTAAATTTTTAAAGAAATACTCATAGCATGTTTATTTTGTACTGTGTCGTGACAGTTATTTTGTAAGTGAAGCCCTTGTTTCTTCCACTGTACACTGAAACCCTCTGCTGATCCTTTTAAATTCCCTGGCTTCAGCTCAGAATGCTTTTGCTGTCTCTGCTGCCAGGGGTGGGATTAAGTCCACAAATCGCAAATTACTAAAACAGCACCTCTTTCATTTTATTTGAGAAAGATTTCTCCTTTACTGATGATCACAAAGTGCTATTGTGCAAGGAAACCACAGAAGACAAAGAAAAAGCAGGGCGAGCCAAATTGCTCTATCTTCCTGCAGTGCAACCCCCCCAAAATAGAAATATTTAGCCATACCTCCTTTTGCCATGATTAAGACAAATGGGTAGCTGCTGATACAATTTGTTCCTATGTGCTCTTACACAGAGAATTAAATAAATACAAGGTTATCATTTTGCCTTCAGTCATTGTATCAGTCATCTGAAATTGGCAGAAGACTTGGAAATCTGATGCTGTAACTTGAAAGCTTGGAAAGGAAAATTTTACTGCATAAACCACAAGCAATAAAAGTGGTAATAGAAGTGACATTTGACACAGAGTAGCACTTTACAGTTTATCTTTGTATCCTGACTCCTTGTGTTACAAATGTTTAGGTAGACATTTTTGAAGAAACAAACTTTTTCCAGATTATTTATTTGTGCATTTTCTTTCTTAATCATTTTCTAACATTTCTCTCTTGAGTTAGTTGGCAGTAAAATGAACCGACACACTATAGGAGTGTAGAACTGCCTTCATTCAGCTCTCTTTCACAGTGTTCACAGCTCACCTCTGGTGTTTGTAAGTGTCCATACCCAAAACGGCCACGTGTGTTTATCAGATATTAAAGTCAACAGTGACCATGAAGTTGGAATTTGTAAAGACAATGGATTTATTTTTATTCATTTTAAAATTGTTTTGATTTTAATGTATTTTGAAGACAATAAAAATAGTTTTTTTATATATTACAGCCTTCCCTAAGGCTTTTACAAAACCTAATTATCAAATAATTTGAAGCATGTCTGCATTTTTGAATGTGAATTAGAGGTACTACAGATCTCTACTGCTTAAACAGAAGAATACAGACCAAATTAGTAGTAATGCAACTGCAAGCTGCAAGCCAATGTAAGCTGTTGGTGTTCATGACTGAAAAGTGAGACCATGTCTTACCGCCACAGTGGTTCGGAAGTGGTAGGAGCTGTAGTACAAGCGGGCCACGGGCAAAGGCCACTCGTGGACGTTCCCCTGTGAGGAGACAGGAATGTGTACGCAGTCACTCACACTTCCAGCTTCCACAAGCCAGAAAAAACTGGGCAGCTACCATTTTAATCACCAGTGTATATTCTTCATGGCTAGAGAGACTGTGAGACAGCTCATTTCCACCTGCCGTCTCCTTGCCTTCTTGCCTGTTCCTTCCAACCCCCTGTAAGGCTGTCTATTAGGTAAATTTATATATTCCAAGGCATTGTTCCTTAAGTTAAACTTGCCAGCCACAAATACTGAACACCCAGCCTACTAAAGTCATTTATTTTGTTATTTATTCATTTACCGGTCACTTTTCTGAAAAGAAATCTTACAGTACTGAGTTTATACACTACACTTCTTAACATAATTTACCCCATTTGTACAGATGTTACATTATCAATTCAGGCTAGGTTCCTTGCTTAATTTTACTACAGCAGGAGGTAGGGTCCAAACCTGGATCTTTCAAGCACAAAGCAGCAGATCTAACCACTACCTGCTTCCCTGTCTATGATAAATAGGAGAGGATATATCTGGGAAATCTGTCAGCAATGGCCTGTCCTGAACATGTGCTATGGGATACTCTACCTGTGTGTTGCTCACATCATAACTTTCGGTGTCACTGTAGTCCTTCATAGCAGAGCAAATGCTGGTATCATGTGTGTGACACAGATGAACCACCAGCAGCTCTGTGGTACTGGGATGAGGGAGAGCAGAGATCCGGATGTTCCGGGAAAAAAAAAAAAGTCGTAACATTAGAAAAACAGTTCACTGGAAGAATTAAACTATTTGGTTCTGGTTTGCATGTTCAAAATAGTATAACAATAATATTATTCATTTCAAAGTTCCCACACAAGAAGTACTGATGATCAGTGATCTGATAGAAATGATTGTTGTTGCAAATTATAAAAATACGTCATGCAGGAGAAAATGTGTCCAACATTCTCAATTTTACATTCACAATTCAGGTTAAAGAGGACAACGCCACTAAACATCACAATTATACAAAGAATTAAACATAAGAAGTCATAACTGGACTAATGATTTTCAGGTGGTTAACTGGCCCAAGTCTTTAAAGGGATATTATTTGAATATTCCCATCTTTCCTTTTTGTCTAAATGTTGGGCTATCCATTCCAAATTAAGTCACTTTATGAATTTCTGAATTTTGCGTAGTTACATTTTGTTTAATAAACTAATGGAAAAGAAATTCCAGCTATCTTTCAATAAATTCTGCATTTAAGTGGAAAATAAGTGACCCGTGTGAAATCTTGCCCACTTACTTCATTTGTATGGTGAGTCGCATGTTGACAGGGACAAACTTGCTAATGGGAATCAGGTAGCTGTAAAACCCTGACCTATACATGGACAACACACAATGATGGATTACAGTTGAAGGTGCAGGAATAAATAAGGTAGCAAAACATCAAGGACAGTTAGTGCACACAACTTCTATTGCGTTATAGAATGAAAAAGACCCATAACTTAATCTCCTGTTTTGTGTTGTATTGGCAACCTGACCCTTTGCCCATCTCTGTTTTTAAATACACTTTCTTAATATTGCTTATTCAAAGTTTTAAAAAAATGAAAAGACGTTGCTTCCACTGATACTGTGATGAAAAGCCTTAAGCAGAAAAATAAAAACGCATACTCTAAATCCTGCTAACACCTTAATCCCTGAGGTAGCATTAAGGCAAGTGCTGTCAAATAAAATCAACTCATGATGACCACATGGGTTCCAGGGTCAGGAAGGGTGTGGAAGTGGTCAACCATTGACTTGTTCCATACGTGTTTGGACTGCAAAGATGTGGAGAACATGACAACTCAAACATACTCTGTGCCAAATTCAAACCTAGGCCACAACATGCAGCCCAAGCAAAATATGGCACCCAGGATAATCACTGCACCACACAATCATAGCTAACATCTCTCACTTAGAAGTCCAGATATTTAAAAAAGGGATCCCAAGACATTATGTATATGACTCTGTACTGCCACCTTTTGGTTAAACACTAAAGTTAATCGTTTAGTTATTGAACACTTCTCCAAAGCGATTCACAATGTTCAGGTACTTACAACAATTTACCCATCCGTAGAGCCAGGTTTTTTACTGTATCATTTCAGGGCATTTCAAATACTATGTAGAGTCAGGATTCAATCCTGGGTCTTTCTTTTAACTCGTACACTACTAGTTGACCCCAGGCAGACTAAATTGTTGAAGAAAACAGATAAATGTGAAAGACTATTTCATTTGCCACTCATTATTGACTGTTTCTAGGTATCTAACAATGTTTTAACCAAATCCTTATAAAAACCTTCAGGGTTGTATAAAACAAGAGCAAGAATCATCTTGATGCCAGCATACCTGCAAGCCCCCTCCACACAGTACTTCTTGTCAATAACATGTTGATTTTCTTTAATGAATATTGAGTTGACAGTTGTATTTGTCCCTGTGGAAAACAAATAAGGATTTAATGAACTTAAATTAAGAGTCTTAATCAAATTAAAATGTGCAAAAGTAAACAGTTTGGTGTCTGATGTGTATTCTTGCCCCAACTTACAGTCTTTGGCACTTTTGAGACTCTGAAACAGGATTTGTTTCTTTTTATCTGAAGGAAAAATACAAAACAGTTTCAGGGTTCTACCCTGTATTTTGTTATGTATTTTAATCTTTTTACTTGCCTATTTAAATTTATTTAGGAGATATATTTCTCCAGAACAATTTACAATGTTAAGCTACTTAGTTATCTACCCATTTATAGAACAAGGTGATCTTTTGCTAAAACAAATCAGGATAAGTATTTTGATAAAGGACACCAAAGCAGAAGGTGGGATTGGAACCTGTGCAGTTTAAGTGGAAGTTTTAACCATTATGCTCCCTATTGGCCCAGCTTACCCAAACATATGTATTTCAGGTTAATCTGTTGCTTTAAATTGTCTGTAGCCTCTGTGTGTGTGTGTTTGTGTGTGTGTGTTTAGCAAAGTTTCACAACTAACATGTATTTTCCTACAGAGAAGTTTGAACATTTTTCGAGGACTAAAGTTATGTAACAATAATTTATGTTTGTCTGTGTTTATGAATGCTTAGATGTTTGTATAATGTTGCACACTGTGTGTACTGCGGCCTCTCGTGGAAGATCATCTGCTAGGCAAACCTGAGGTGTACAGGAAGTGTGAGAACAGACACACCTTCATGTGGACTCTGGGAGAGGGAGGGTGGTGTGTGCGTGCTGTGTCCGACACTTTGGTTTCTGTTTTCGGTGGAGCAGCAATACACCTCATCACAGTACAACAGGCTGCAGAAGTCTACATCTGGGGGCCAGGGCCCTGGGGTTGAGAAGACGGTGGCACCTGTTCCGGTGGCACAAAAGAGAAGAGTCAAAAGGGACCTGCAGCAGCTCCAAGAAACCGCATGATGTGGTTAGGAGAGTAAGGAGCTAATCTTTGCTACCATGTCTGCAATAGAAATGTTCAGGCTTGTGACAAATTAAGTTTTTATCTGAGTGCTATTAGAATAGAAAAATTTTGAACTGTTCCTCAGAAAAATGTATAGCCTACCTGGAGGCTTGGTGAGCACAGAAATGGTGGTACTGCTGTCAGTCAAACACACAAGAGGTTGCTGTGAGTAAACACCTTCATAAGGTTCAGCCACCTACAGCTCAGAAATCTAATGAAATTCAAGAATATGCAGCACGATGTATATACTGGTAAAGTAGTTACAAAGCAAGATTTACAACAAAAGTTTATTGCCAAACACCATTATAAAGAAGGTATACAAGGGAGCACAAAATGAAGATCCTTGGGTCCACGATGCACAGAACCAAGGGGAAGAAAGTTAAGAGAATGACAAAAATTTTAAGAATGATTAAAAAGATAACACAATATGGATTATTTAAAGGTAAAAATCTGTATATATGAGCATAGATAATGCAGTCCCACCTCCTCTGAAAGCTGCTACTAGGGGGGGAGTTTTTAAACTGATCAACTATTGTACCTGGTCCCTTCTGGGATCTCCATGTTCTCTTGTAGGGTGAGCATGTAAAGAGCAGTGATGGAGATGATGCTGAAAGAAAAAAGAGGAGCACCTAAGGATCACAGTCCATGTCCAGTGAATGACAAAGCAAAGGGAAGTTTATGGATATGCAAAATGAAGAATAAGGCTGTCTGTTGTTTTTTTCGTTCAGGATCAAATACTTTTATTCCATAACCCGATGCTGATAAACCTCAGTTGCAAACAGATTTTTCTAAATTTTTATAAATGTATTCAATATTAGTGAATGCGTTTCAAGAATGTTTCTTTTCCTTACTCTCACGGACCTAAGAACGCTTCCTTTTCACTTTCTGTCCCCTTATCCTAAAACAGCTTTGTGGTGATCTAGAGCCATTCCTGGATGCACCGTGCACTAGGCAAGTCCAAAGGAACCCCAGATGTGACACCAGTCCATCACAATCTAATGTTGTCTTTCTTGTATTTGACTGCTGGATGTTGTCAGGTGGGCTTAATCTGGATGGGCTGCCACATCTCTCAGAAGACTGGAAATCGACTTACCAAAAAGCCATGGTGGATACAAGTGCAATGATGACAGCTTGGAAGGCCTTGTGGTGTAAGCAGTGGTGGTACTTTTCTGAAAAATAATCCTGTAAGAACAAAGTAAAAGTCCGGTGAGCAAAATGCATCCTGTATTTAAGCCTTGAGGGACTGTAGGGGGTTCCTCAGCAACTCACTTACTTTATTGGTATGTAGTGGGGCTGTTTTCACTGGGGGTGGGTTGCTGCTGTTTTGGCTGACCTTCCTGGAAAAGAAAGCGTTCTTAGGTCCATACAAAGCACAGTTATACTTAAGCCCAACTTTCCAGTCTAATTTACTGTGACTTCTACACCTGAGGAAACCTCCAGCCACCAGATGGGTGTCCTTTTCATTATGGTGGACAAAATAAAACCACTGCTTACAGTGCAAATGAGTGGGTTACCTCTCCTGTATGTAATATGTTCTCTGTATAGTAAGAATTTCCAGAGCCATCAAACCTTGCGATAAAACATTTTCCACACCTCACTAGAGATGAAATTATATTTACCACCAAAAAAGGTATTCAAATTTAGAGCAAGCAGTGTAGTACAACACTTAGATTTTTGTTCCGCCTGAACTGTTGCCTTGAACAAATTTTAAAGACTAAATTAGGTGAAAGTAAATTTATTAGCTGAAGATTATTCAAGAACTTTTCAGCTGGGTCATATTGAAGATAATGCAAAATTACTGCATATGTGATAGAATAATACAATATAATAATTCCTTATTAGATTATTTTTCCACACTTAAAACAAAAAATTATACTGAATTTCAGTAATGTACTGATTGATTCTGGTTCTTTAGCCACCAGGCCCCTAAACTATGAAACACTTTGCTTAAAACAGTGAGACACTAACCTTCTGTTGTAGCCTTTAAAACCAGACTTTAAACACACTTGTTCAATTTGTATTTCAGCACTCTAGCACAGTGGTTCTCAACCTTTTCTGTGCTGCGGACCAGTTCATACAGTACTGTGCAAAAGTCTTAGGCACCTGTGGGAAAAATGCTATAAAGTGAGGATGGTTCCAAAAATAATGCCATGAATACTTATTAATTAATAAACCTTCTCAAAAGCGCAGTAGACAAAAAAAGCCTCAGTCAAATCAATATTCGGTGTGACCACCCTTTGCCTTTAAAACAGCACCAATTCGCTTATGCAAACTTGCATGCAGTTTAAGGTAGAGGTTGGTAGGTTCTTCCAAACATTTTGAGGAACTGGCCACAGTTCTTCTGCAGACTTTGACTGTCTCTGCATGTCCTCCCAGACTGACTTGATCATGTTGAGATCAGGGCTGTGTGGGGACCATAGCATCTGTTGCAGGATTCCTTCTTTTTGCTGAAGATGGTTCTGTATGACTGAGATTGGGTGTTTGAGGTCATTCTCAGGCTGCAGAATGAATTTGGGACCCATCAGAAACCTCCCTGATGGTAGATAAGAATCTACCTGTATTTCTCAAGAGACATTGAAGTTGCATGCCTAAGACTTGTGCACAGTACTGTATGTTTACATTTTTCTCATGGGCCAGTGGAGTCAGTTATTACCCAGTAGCTGTAATACAGTAAATACAACGTGTGTTCCATGCATTGGGTAGTACAATATATTTCGATAACAGCAGGTGGCAGCAATATGCTAATCTCCTTATGCACCACAGACATAATACAGCACATAACACCACATCAACAACTATGACTCTGATTTTTAACAATGTTTATTTTTTCAAATGTACACAACGTATAGGTTTGATGGTTTTACTTCCTCTTCAGAAAGAATTTATGCACAAAACATGCACATTAGATGTGGCGCCTGAGAATCAGCCATCAGAACAAATCCATGCTTTATATATGATGGGTGGCCCTTTTTCAGATGTTGCGTTACCTTCTTTGTTTCTTTTATGTGAGCAGCCCGCAAAAAAATGGTCCACTGATGTTTGCTGAAGACCACTCATCTTTTGTATTTGCATTATGCACAAGACAAGACAAAAACAAACTAGTTACTACTAGCTTATATTGTGCGGCTCTGCATCTATTATTTTGATTAACTGAATTGAATTAAAAATGGCATTTTGTATGTTCTCATTCTTTGCAGCCTTTCTGCTAAAGATGATCAACAGTCAGATGGATAGAGTAACAGAAGTTATAAAATGTTGCTGCTCCAAATAATCACTGCTTGGGATGCCACTGTATTGAATGAAAAGTCTATGTTTTCACAAGCCATTGTGAACCCATTATATAATGGTGTCGACTGTATACCTGTGTGTACTGCTGGCCCTGCTGGAGCGCAGGCTGCCCATGTTCTTGAGCTTGGTCAGCTGCTTGTTCCACACCTCAAGCTCCTGGATACGTGTTTCTAGGTTGTCTGTCAGCTTGCACAGTTGCTTCACAGCACCTACATTCTCCATGAAGATCTGCTCCTAAAAGGATGTGTAAATTGGAAACTAATGTGGGTGGCAAACATGTCAGATGTTCATGAAACACGTTCTCCTGTTTGTCCTACAGCTCTGTATCAAGAGGGGAAAGCAGATCTTACCTTGTCCACCATGAGAAAGTTCTGAATTCGCTCTCCATCTGAACAGGTGATGTCCCCTACTTCTCTCACAGCACAAGGGAGTAACTCCTTTACCTCCTGAGCTATGATACCTGGGGCAAAGAAGACAACGTGGAATTTATATATGTCCATATTTCCATATGTTCCTTGCTCAGTCACTTAAAGCTCTATTAATAACAGTCCTCCAATCCTTATAATCTGAAAAAGCAGTGTGGTAATTTGAAACAATAAATGTTAGCACAAAATTGGTTGCAGTCAGCCTGTTTTATACTCCAGACAAGCAGAATCTCAATACCTGTTTCATGAATCTGATTGATACCCATTTTGGTAGCAAACTCAGGCTTGTAGTCATACTCCACAATTGTCATCTGAGCTATTCGCTTCAGCTGTTCAGTTGAGTCTACCTACAGATTTAATCAGCCAGCAAAGCATTTTTTTAGATGGATCTTTCAAAATAATGGGAACATGTAGCAACAAATAACATATGTATTTACATTGGTAGTACAGGTAACCAGATACACAACAGCCATATTTCCATGGGTACAATGAGATGCCATTAATGCATTTTGCCTCCTACCTCTTGAATGTTGTACTTGACCCTGTTATCAGATGGATGCATAACTGTGCCCATCACCTTCACGTTGCCACAGACAACTAAGGCTTCATCTGGTGCATCTGTGTTGATGCCCACCCTCCCCTGACAAAACACTGTGTCTGGAGCATGTCCCCGCTGCCACAAAACCTCACAGTCATTCTCAAATTGTCCAGGGTTGGATGCCTGGTATGGAGAACATATTGATACAAGGTGTGGGTCAACTCAAGAACTTTCTGGATGAATACTGAAATCTTAGAAAGAGACAAAATATACTGTAATTTTGCAATCAACTTTAAAACCAGACATAGGGTTCTGTTCTTCAAATCTTAAGTAATACAATAGTAGAGGATTAAAAGTTTGTTCAATGTTTTAGGTTTTGAGCCCAGAAATTACACTTAAGCCTGAGTTAAGTCACATGATTCTTAACTGTTGATTTAACCATTAGGTATCATATGACTTGGCCTGGTACTCATAACTCTGCTTTTAAATACAGATTAGAATCAGAGTTGTCTCAGATAATAGCTCTACATAATTATTTCTACAACAGGACATTTGTTTTCAACAAATATTTCACCATGACACAGACTACGAACAGCAGTACAGAATGGAGAAAATAGAGAGCCAGTTAGATTTTCAACATTTTGCTTTTTCCACAAAATATCACTACTTTGTGTGTTTTCCTATGGATAAAGGTCATATGGCTGGACTCAAAAATGAGGTTAGGAGATTTGGACTAAGACTTAATTAATGGTGACTTGAAACCCAACATGAACTTGAAGTTTGACTGTAACTAAATACGGTTTCAAAACTATGAAGTTATAAGCTAGAAAGACAAGTCGGAAAAGTCACCTGAAGCTTTGCCAGCTAACCAAGAAGGACTTACCCGGACAATAATCTTCTCTGACATGTGAGCCACAAGTAGGTAGCTCTCTTCTTCAACACAGGCGTAGAGGCCAACCACCAACAGGAAGTACCTGAAAATGCCACAAAACACGAATTCTCACCCTACAGAATGTATGCATGATTCATAGCATCTACTTTGCTTTTAGTCAGCACTTTTTCTGCATATGCACATTCTGGATATATAGGGATAATAACCCAATGTATCGCACCTCTGGTCTGGGTTGGGCTTGCCTTTCTTTCTCATGTTGTTGGCCGTGGTCTCACTGAAGTGCAGGCGACCCAGTGTCACCTTTGTGATTTTGTCCTGTGGCAGATTGACCCTGATGGACAAACATTAGTCAGTAAGACTGGCATTCAGTTATGATCAGGCTTCATGACACTAAGTGGTACCCTAATACAGGTAATGGAAATTGTGCTAGCAAAGCATGTGGATTTATTCACTTGACTGGCAGGAAGGGCTTCTTGCTGCGGTCAGACTGTGACTGTTCTATGGTGATCATGTGACTTTGTGTCTCCATCTAGGGAGAAAGAAAACCAGTACTGAGACAGAGTAGGGGAGGTAGCTTAATCAAAGCTTCCCACATTTTTTCATATTTCTGCTCTAACACAGTTTAACATTTATAGACATATATGAGTGACCTAGATCCATTATGGTCCTGCATCAGTTGCCATGAAGTTGAATTGAAGATATTTTGAATGCTTTCTCCAATGGTGTTATTTAATATTATGTCTCATTTTTGTCTTAAATAATACATGTGTATACTAGTGTGAAAAACTATTTACAGATGGATACAGAAAACGAGACTACTTAATATTGACAAGTAAATACTGACCTTAACACCAAAAACTCTCACTTGGAAGTTCTCAATTGGTTTAGGCCCTGATGGTGTCTTGACATATTTAGGATTTCCTGCCATTCCAATATGAACTGTAACCTGAAAATGGTTCTTCTTCTGGCACACAAAGGCCTCATCAGCAGGGGAATAGCTGAAGCCTTTGTCAGTGTCCACGTGGTACCCCGAGACTGAGCTAAGAAAGACAAAGACCTTAGTCAAAACAATAAACAGTCTAGCAGGCAAGAGGCTCATAAAACTCACTCTCACTCTCTGTCAATAACTCTGTGTCCTAATGTAAAGTCATGGCAGGCTGGAACCACGGACCATGGAGGCTAAAGTTTGGATGGGATACCAGTCCATTTCAGGCAAAATATACTCAACCCATTAATCCTGGATTCCCACTGTAGCAAAAAGTCATTAAACAATCAGGGAAAGGATAACTAAGTTAATTGTATATTTATTTCCATTTATATGAACAAGTAACTGGTGATCAGCCATGACAAGGAGATCCTGTAGAATAAATCCTCCAAGAATATTATAACATCAACCCAGGATCTGAAATTATAACAAGATTTTTGTGTCAGAAGGAGATCTGCAGTTGTAGCTATGAATATGGTGATGCCTGAGTTGCTTTCTCAAATACAAATCAAATGAATGCCTCTTTCAGTTCTATAGTTTTACATTCAAGGCCTTTACTTTTCACAACACTATTTTTTTGGCTACCCCATGGATGGACCATCACCTTGCCATGGTGGTGGGACTTGTGCATCCAAGTGAATCTCAGAGGTTTTTCATCTGGAGTCTAGAGCTGTTGGTAGGGTCTCCCTTAGTGTACAGGTCTGGGTGAAATGTCCACTCTGAGTTGACTTTGTGGTCATATCATCAAATCTGAGGCTATATGGCATAGATACTTTTGTGAAGTGTGAGGCTGAGCTGTTAACTGATCACCACTTGGTGGTGATATAGAGATGTATGGGACATCACCTGGACAGACCTGGGAGACCTAAATGTTGATTGAAGGGTTTTCTGTGAAGAACTGGCAGACAACTGAATGTGTGACTGATTTAACTCTTACCTCTGAGAAAACTTTGTACTTGTCCTAAGTGAGGCTGGAGATAGTGAGTCCAAATGGATCATGTTTAAGAACTCGGGAATGAATGTGACTGCCAAAAGTTTTGGTCTGAGGGTGGTTGGTGCCTCTCATGGTGGCAACCATGAGGGAAGTTGCTAGGCTGAAGATGGAGGCTTTCCAGACAACAGTCTTGGTGGGATTAAACCTAACCCTGATTCATCTGAAGGGTACCAGCTGGCCAAGAAGGCTGAAGCAAAGGCAGCCACTAAAGGGGAAATTCAGGCAGAGGAGGGGTTAGGAAAGACCATGAAGAAAAACTGAAAGATGGCCTCAAAGATGCTGTCAAATAGTCCATTGCCTTAGGAGGGGAAGACGCGACCCTGCCCAGGTTCTGTTAAGCAGGGGTGGAGAAGTGCTGACCACTTCTAGAAAGATTGTGGAAAGGTAGAAGGAGCATTCTGATGGACATGCTCTATTATCAGAAGATAGTGTATGATGTCTTTGGTGGATTAGACTCCATTGCTGTTCCCAAGTTTGCCATGGTTTTGTGTTAGTTCAGGGAAGTAGGGCTGCAAGAGTAGATTGAATTTGACAAAGAATGCTAAAGGCTTTGGATATGGTGGGGGATGTCTGGCTTGTGTAACCTTTCAATGTGGCTACAGAAGGCAGATAATGAACCTGCAAGTGATCCTCTCATTCGGCTGACTGGAATGGTATCTTATCTCCTCTCCTGTTTGTCATCTTCATGGACAGCATATCAAGGCACAGCTAAGGTTTGGAGGATGTTTGGTTGGGAACACTGAGGGTAGCATGTCTACTTTTTGTGTAATGATGTGGATTTTTTGACCTCACCTGAGCATGACCTACAATGTGCACTGGAACAGTTTACTACAGAGTATGAAAGTAACAGAAAAGGGAAAATCAAAACTTCTAAGTCTGAGGTCATAGTCCTCTCATGAAAAAGAGTGGATTGCCTTCTCCAGGTGCTGGAGCTGCCAGTAGTGAAGGAGCTTAAGTATCTTAGGATCTTGGTCATGAGTGATGGAAGGAGGGAACAGGATTGAAGGTTAGATTTGTGCTGTGTCAGCAGTTCTGCAGGCACTGACCTGGTCTGTGATAGTGAAGTGGGAGTTGAGTTTTCAGACAAAGCTCTCAGTTATAGTCATGAGTTGTCGCTAATGAAAGAATGAATGAGATAGCAGATACAAGCACCCAAAATCATGTTGGGATTGGGATGTTGGGATGTGTGGGATTACTGGGATTGACCCTCCATGATAGGGTACGAAGTTTAGCAATCCATGAAAGCCTCAGAGTAGAGCCACTGCTCCTCTTAATAGAGAAAGGTGAGTGAACATGGTTCGGATGCCCCTTAACCAATTCCATCAAGAGTTGTAGCAGCACATCCCACTGAGACAACACCTCGAGGCAGACCCAGGACACGTTAGAGAGGTTATATCTCTTGGCTGGCCTGAGAATGTTTGAGGATCCCACAGGAGGACCTGGAGACCATAGTGGAGAACAGGAGGGTCTGGGCCTGCCTTTTCACACTGTTCCACTGCAAGCCTCACCAGGACAAGTAGGATAGGAAACTGAATTGTGTTATGTAAATTTGGATGCAAAGCAACAAACTAGTTGACGAATATTAACACTGCAAATGGGCACTCACAGGCTCTCATAGTTGGTGTTGCAGAGAGTGCTCCACTGGTCAGGCAAGTACCCTTCCCATGTCAGCATATGGTAACTGCCTTGACTTGAACTTCCATTCTGGCCATCGCTGTCATAGCTGGGAATGTCATTGCTGCAGCATTCCTGTCCTACTAAAACATGAGCCACATTCAACAAGCATGCCAAAGTTTGGGTCATATTCAAAAGTCTGGAGAAACATGGGCTGTAGTCAACACACAAGTGCACATCCTTGATGATGATTAGGACAGTCTGATTCTTCCACACTGTGACCACATGCAGAGGAAAGTATACTGAGAAGCAGGGTAAATTCCAGTCCAAAAGGGCTGAATCATTTTCATTTTATTGGTAACATAAAACCAGCACAATACTTGCAGGGCAAATTAGCTGTGCAGTTTTCCTGTTTGAAGACAGACTATCAGCAAGTAATTAGTGTCTGAACTGGAATGATAACAACAACCATTAAAATATCTGAACCTTTCTTATAAAAGCCAGAAAAACAACTCACTTTCTGTTTTTTTTATAAGACTGTAGTGTACAGAGATGTTCAAAAATGGAACGATAACAACAGTTAAAATGATGGAATGATGCTTTAAAAAAAACAGTAAATTTTACTATTTATTATAGTTTTGAGTAGACTGCTATGAAAAGGGATGTTCTAGAAGTTCACACTCACTGAACACACTTTTCATCCAGGGCCGTTCTCCCCATGTATGAGTGTCAGATGGCCCATCAAAGGATTCAGAGCGCCTTCTCTTCTTGGTGTCTGCAGAACAATTAGGTCTACAGAACAAACACAGGAGTGGTCACACAGTGGTGGTCCCCTACCTAAGTCCATTGTCTACATTGGGATATAATACATGTATTTATGATAATAGTACGGGGACCTGACACAGTGCATCTACTCTGATGTAATTCTGGCTGTTGCTGAGCCTTACCCTGTGTGTTGCCCCACAATGGGAGGCAGATAACTATAGGACAACTGACTTGAACATCCAGCCTGGGCCTGGGGGGCACAGGAGAGTCCTGTCGATGTGCCGTCCTTGATGCACATGGGTGCTGAAGCCACACATTGGGGCTGCTGGGGCACTAGGTGGAATGGTTGCGAAGCACTGGCACTGACCCCTGTGTAGCTATGTACTGGGCTCAGGCATTGCACATTATGGGGGTGGCTTTGCTCAGAGGTGGATGAGGCCGGGATACTGCCCACCACATGAGGGTCTATCAGGCCTGTGAGATGTTGAGTGGATTGGGGTCCATGGAGATGGTCTTTATACTGGCAGGATGAGACATGAGGTGGCAACATGTTGGGTAGACCTATTTGTTCCACCTGACCACATGTCCAAGAACCACGGGGCATATCTGAAAGAATGGAACAGACTTACATTAAAAATGTGCTATAATCAGTGCTAGGATCCTTGGATTAGACCAGTCAGAGTCATCACTTAAAACCAGACCTGTACTAGTATCCAGATCACATCCTTTTAACAAAATTCTATAAGCTGCTTAGCTGATTAATAAAAAGAAGCATCATGAACTACCAGTAACTGATTTGTTCTTTGAAATCAAATGAAGAGCCAAACAATGAGTGTACCGGATGCAGATTTCAAAATAATAATAATTTACATTAAAAGTATATAATATTAAGATGAAAGGAAGGAGTTTAATTGTGGAGCACACCTGGTGCTTGTGGCGGTGAACACGGTTCTGATCCAGAGTCTGGGGGTGACTCAGGAAGCATACTGGGTAAAAGGCAGAGAACACATGAGCCAAAGCCAATGTCTAAATGTTCAGTCATGATCCAGTGATGTTTCAGCAGAGCACTCAAAAAAATCTATGAAAAGAGTTGGTCATGATTTCTTTGTCACTTAATTCATGGTCTGTTTTTTGAACAGTGACATATTTTGCTGGAGTCTCTCTTTTAATTTCTGCACCTGTTGTTGCACATGTGATCGTTTAGTAAGTCAATATTTCTACTATGAAGGCTGAAGAAGTATGAAAAATGTCAGATGTTGTACCAATGCATTGAATTGTAAGCCAAGTACTTGTTAGTTATAAAAGCAGTTATGATTACTGTCATTCTGCAGTAAGACCATTTTTCCGGCAAAGAAGAAAAAGCGTCTCTGACAGGGGGTGATGGGCACTCACAAGGTGCTGGGGTCCATGTCATTGCTGAGGTATTGCTCCAGCATGCTGGTGTCCACAGCCGCACTCTCTAGGACTCCACTGACGTCCTGGCCTGCAGCAGAAAGAAACAGAATTAAGTGCTAAACAGGTCTTTTCCATGCTCTCATTATTTCTACCCATAAGGGGCATTCTGAAAAGATGGCTCAAAAGCATGTTATCAGCGTGAGTGAGAGATCAGGGTCACACATTTTCTCCCCTGTGTCAAAAGAAAAAAATAACTGCAACTGTATTTAAAGAAAAAGTGGTGTTAATGACAGTGCAACTTATATCAAGCAAAAGGCCACCATACAAGACAAAAAACAAGAGGTTTGGTCCGACTAAAACAGTGCTATCAGAGGATTAAAACAAAGTGTAATTAGGTTATATTTTGTGGCAAAGTGTGGGGTATTTTGTTTCACAAGTATCTTTAAGACTTTTCCATCTCACCCTAAAGATGAAAGATTTCTGAACAAATTAATACATTCCACAGAGAACATATGAATTTATTTGTATATAGGATTCAGAAACTATGTCACAAAGAGTAAATACTCACATCACAGGTGTGTGGTGAGAAAAGAGTAACAGAAAATAAAGGCTTGAGCTCAGCTCCTTGTTGTTTCATAGTGGTTGTCACATTCTACTGAGTTTACATCAAACCCGAGCAGGTATAACTGTTAAAGGTAACCCTGCTGTAATAGTTGGTTCTATAACCATTACATGATGGAAACAAAAATTACATGAAAGTCTGATTTTAAATTGCAACAAATGCAACATCTCAATATTTGAAAATACCTAGTGAAAGAGTTGTGCTGAAGAGCTGTGACATGTCACAGGCACTAGAGCAACAGGCAGCATATAGCTTCAGGACCAGATAAAACAACAGAATCAATGACTCGGCCTTGATCTCATTGTGCTGCAACATTTTTATGAGTTTGTGACCTTGTGTCCATAGGCCAGTTGTAATAGGCATCCCCACTTTGTGTTTCAGCTTTACCCATAAGTGCCTATCTTGGTAACCGGAAAATAATGTTGGGAAGAGTTTTAGAAAAATAAAAAAAGAAAAAAATCACCTCTACTTCTACTTCTTGAGAGTTATTCTATTAGTGAGAGCTATTTGTAAAGCATTTAAAAGTACTCAAGATGAACAATTAGTATGTAAACTTTTAATATCAAGGAAAAGCAATTTTCATTCAATGTCTGTGTAAAATTCATGCCGGTGTGTACGATGCATGTTATTACATTCAGTATCAGGGTATGTAAAATATTTTCTAAAAAGCATTATAATTTGGCAGACATGAACACAAGTCAATTACAGCTTATAGAAGAAAAATTGTGCCATATATGAATATCCTAAATAAAGTTTTTAATGCTAAGCTATCAGTAACCTCTTCAGAGCAGAATGACACAATTATGATAAAGTGAAGAATGTAAGTATGTATAGTGCCATACTTGAGTGCCCAAGCAACAAAGTTATTACATATATTAAAAAAACAATTTTGTTTCTATTAAATAAGCAGTGAATCACATTTGTCTTAAATTTGGAAAACTAAACGGCAGTTTAAACTAAATGATTTTTGTTTATCAGTAAGGTCAGCAGAGCTAAAATGAATTCCCCCTGCCCTGATTACACCGTATAGTACAAAATATTAACAACTTCAATATTTTTCATGAATATCACCTCAAAGTTCATTTGATATGTGAAAGGATAAAAAATGTAGGTCAATTTGGCACAGAAAAAGATATCTCTGTGTTTTCATGGAAATAGTGTTTAGTGATTAGTGACTTATTCAGACCTTTGGGGTTCACATAGTAACAATCCACATTTTCGCATATCACCAAATGTTGCTTTATTTCACTCTTAGGTATTGCAACAAACAAGATCTAGTATCCACAAAAAGAGCAAAGTGTTTATAAATGTTACACCTGATCTTTGAATTCTGTTTATTGACTTTATGATCGCTTTGTGAAGAACTTCTCTTTATTTTCTTTGAGGTAGGTGGAGAATTACTTGGCAAAGAACCTAGCAAGAGTTGCAGTCCCACATGTCCAAGGTGATTGTTAGCTTAGCTCCCATGACTGCAAAAATTTCCACAGAAACAGTGGCTGCTTCCTTTGCGAGGCCCATGCCTTTCACACCATTAAATATTAGTTGCTATAAAACAATAGCGTGGTCATCTGACATAGTAGAAAGCACCCTGTAGGATGACAGGGATTGTAAAATGGCTGTATTCCACTGAATGGGAGCCAGACAATCCCAAGTGCTCTCCCTCCCCCACCTTTTATTGATCGCAGAGTTGAAGCAGACTTTCAAGACTTGCATGTTCCCAGTAATTCATATGACATGATCCTGAGAGTTAATGTTCTAGAATAATCTCCCTCCCCTATTTGCCTGCCCCAACCTGCTGCATACGGATAGCACTATGCAGCATTACTTCCTATTGAATAAGACAACATAACTGCTTCCTGGAGTGTCACACTGAAAAAGTCTTTCAGAGGAGCAGGAAATATAAGCAAGTTCAAAAAATCCTCGACTCAGATTTCTGAAATCAATTTTTTTTATTGCCTGACTAATAAATGAAATACCAAGTGAGAAAACTTGCTATCTGAATATTTTGCTTAATAACGTGAATATTGCATTTATCATCTGAGTGGAAATCCATGTTTAGGATGATCTGAACTGACCACCTGTGATGGGTATTCTAATACATCTAAAATATCTACCATCAAAGAACTGCTGAAGAGCCTCATTTTCTCCCAACACGTCCATCTGTCCTCGTACTGTGCCTGAGGGCTCCACCATGGCGCCTGTGACACAAGTCTTTCCCTGGGCAGGAGCCCGTAGGCAAGCTGAGGGCTTCGGGGCCCTGTGGGTTCACAAAGAGCCAAGATCAGATCATTCACTGCAGAGGGCACTGACACTGTGATGCTGTGTGAAATAATAACTAAGAATGGATTCATTTGGTCAAATTAGCGTTCTTGTGATGGACGTTTTTTGTTTTTGTCTGGCTGAAAAATAGCTCATTTCCACAAATAAACCAGCTGCTATAGGCAATGCATAACAGAATTAGTTAAACATTATTTACCTCACAGTCTCTTTCATTGTAAGTAAAATATGTAAATGTACTTATGTAAAGTTATGCAACCAATCACTGCACCAACATTACCTATATCTTACTGAAAATTCATTGTTTTTTCACATCATTTACTTCTTTTGAAACATTTTCCCTCAAGAGATCTTCCTAAATTACAATTAATACATTCTCTTCATCCTCAGTAAACAGTTTTTCTGGTAATTAAAAAGTCATTCATTGGTCCCAGAGGGAAAAATGTTACACTGTTAATCTGGGACAAAGTCTGAGGTTCAGTCTTATAAAAAAAATTCTAACTCTTAAAAAATTTAACTCTAAAAGTCATATTTGATTTTTTTTTCTTCATCAGAAATCATTGCAATGATTTTTTTCAGGTCTCCATTTATAAATGGTTGCTAGAATAATCAAAATGGCCTAACTCCCTTGTAGTCTGTATCTGTTTTATGCCTTAAACATGGTAAATATGGGCATACAATTCTTTGACCCCCGTTACAATATTAGAAATAGTTTCTAGTAGATTTTGAGCTGTAATCAAGCTCACATTTACAAAACAATCTAATTAGCAAGCAAAAAAAAAAAAACTTGGTTCCACGGCACATGTAATAGGGCCTCTATGAGACCAGTATGAGGAAAGAGGGAAACTGGGGCAACAGAAAGGGCCCAGTGGACCCTGGAAGTGGGCAAACAGGCTATCTCACCCCTGCACCACACACTGATGATACAGCTTACCTCCGTTTATGAGTCAGGGGGTCTTTCACAAATCCTGTGCCAATTTTAGGATGACGGTCAAGTACAATCCATTTGAAGGTACAGCGATGGTAATTTCCTCAAAGGCGATTATCCTCGGTTATGTTCTTCTCCCATGTAGTTCTGTGTTTCTGTATTTCTGGAGGAATAAGCTTTGAATTTATTTTTTTTTATTTTTATTTTTCACGCCACTACCTCTTCCTGTACAGCTTGTGTACTTTGCTCTCTGGTCTACAAGGTGAATTTGTTGCTCAGTTACTTGGCGCAGGTGTACACCTACGTGTGTGTGCGTCACAGGTCTTGCACTCAGCCACACAGGAAGGGTTCTTTATTAGGTTTTTCACACTGATGGCAGGGAAGCTCAGAAAAGCACTGAAAAATATCTGCTTTACGTCTGCTTATTTCTTTAAACATTTTTCATTGTAGATGCACAGATGGTCCACTTCTTTGCTTCATCCATCTCTTTACATACTGGCAGGGATTTCTTTTCACAAGGTGATAGGGAAATTAAATTAAATATGGTTAAAACTACTCTTTGGTGTTGATTCTTTTCAGTTAAACATTGCAGTCCTACATCTCTTTAATTTAGCTATAAGACTGGAATTTCCTACATTTATCATGATATTTACAAAAGGATAATTTCACAGTGCTTTTAAATACTTTTCTGTACAATGATGATGAATTTTATATAATAAATGTTAACGTTATATATTATACAGTATATAGCTTGAAGTCCATTCTTTCCATATTCTAAAATCTTTTCATCAGCTACATTTTTACACAGTGTTTAACAACACACGTTTAAACACTCAAATGACAATTATTATTTAGGGAAAAGCCAAATTACCCATGTTTTAATGCAACTGCCCACTGAACTCTACAGCAGTTTGATAAAAGACAAAATCATAGTAATGTGAAAGGAAGAATGGGAAAAAAAACTTGAAACATGAAATATTTAAATTTGCCAGGATAGAGCAGTGGGTGTGACCTTAAAAACTGACAATAGAAAATAATTTAACTAACAACTGAACAGAGGAATTCTAAAAGTGTTATTTTATTTGTCAACCTACAATATGTACTATCATTTGTACCTTTTAAAATAAGCACAATTTACTTCACAATATTAAGAGCCGGGCAACAAGCAGTTGATGCATTAACAGAACCAATGGGTGAACTGATCAACTGTTCTCCCGAACCTCGTCAGCTCTGTTTAGGTTAGCAGGTGTGACAGTGGTTTGAGCTGCTGTTTTGCAGTTGTAGGATCCATGTTTGATTCCCCATCTTACTGCAGCAATCATGGTACATACCCTGAATTGGTCCAAAAATTACCCAGCTGTATGAATAAATTAGTGTAAGTAGCTTAATACTGTAAGTGGCTTTGTAGAAACGCATTTCCTAAATAAATAAATGTAAATGTTAATGTGTTACAGATAATCAACTTATGACCAGGTTTGGGTTCAACAGCCAGGACATAAGTTGAATCAATCGTAAGTTGGACCTTACAGAGTGATTATTTCTAAGTGCGAACTCCACCATATGGTAACTTTGTTTCATTTCAAATATTTGTCAATGTTTTTGACCTATCTAGTTTTATTTCTGGCCACAATGTAGTATATTATCCATAACATTATAAAATAATTCAGTACTGCATTCTTTGCCAAAGTTTCTTTTTGAAAAGTATACCATGTTCACAAAAATTTTTAAAAAAATAATTCAGTATTCTGTGCCACATTACAGTGCGATGCTGGAAGTGCAAGCAACGTGATCTCTTGTGACTCTTCCATCTATAAACCCACTGAGCTTGGGTTGATGGCTGGTGGTACCACTGGGGCAGAAGCAGAGGAGGTGCTATGGGGGTATGTCAGCAGTTGCGAGAAGATTTTCCTGCTCTTGAGCGTTATGTTTTCAGTACAAATTCAGTTCTGTGAAATGCACAATAAAGGAAGCCCCATGCCAAATTAACTCATTGCATTCACATCTTTGTGTGATATAACAGTGAGAACAACTAACACTGTGTGTTGCTCGATCTTTTAGTCACAGAAGGGAGGGACAGTGAAGAGGGGAGGGGTTGTATTTGAGCAGGCACAAGAAAATGGTTGCTGGCTGTGTGTGGGTGGGGCAGGTGTGTAGCACAGTCTTACAAGCTGTTCACCTCATGCAATCATTTCACTACAATGTCACACATACAGTGTTTTAGTACATTTTTATGACATTTTTCATCTATTGTATGAAATTAAGCAGTCAATTGTATCATAGTACTGTATGTGTTTTTGGACGGCTGTCAACACTACTTGTACTGTACATTATAAAGTACAAGGTGTTTATCTATACATGCTTTAATTAGCTATAAGCCCATTAGCTTACCAAAATATTAGAAATAATAAAAAAAAAATACTTTAAAAAATATTGCTAGTTATTTATGATTGAAAGTCACATGACTCAGTTGTATATCAAGTAAATCATAAGTCGAGGACTAGTTGTAATTTACCCGAACACCCGTTTCTTTGAGTCACAATAGTCTGATTAGCAGGACTGTTTTTCTGTTGTTTGATTCACAGCAAATTGTCACAGATGAAGCAAGAAATCTCTCAGACGGGCACTTACTATGTGCAGACATGCTTGTATTGCTCAACACTATTTGCTCATTTCTGAAATTCTACCATTGTACTACACAATTCAAGGAAGGTACTACTTTTTCCACTGTGAAAAAAGTTAGAAATTATTTATTCACCTATTTTTTCCAGACCACATAGAGCCCATAATTATCAGAGAAAATCAGTTATCTATTGATGCTGGATACATTTAAACATTTCTGTGATACTCATAGATTATCATGCCACTCCCTGAGAACTAGAGCATGGTTTTAAGGTGCATCGATCCAGCAAAGTTAATGATCCACAGGAGTGCAGCACCTCCTGTTAAAAAAGTGTTAGATCAACAATGATGGCACCCATCATATCTGGGGCCAACCATGGGGGTGGGGAGGGGCTTAGCATTTTGTTGAGTGCTTGTCAGTGCTTCAGCTACACATCACATGGGGTGAAAGGACACTGGAGTCATGTCCAATCTTGCAGCCCCACGCTATTGTTTCAGCAGAGGGCTGACACCACAGAGTACAACTTTTAGAAAAATTGCTTCATTTTAGCCTCATATCTGTTAGTTCATCTGAAAAGTGAACTATAGCTCCTACTATATTTTGCTAGCTCTATAGTTTTTTTTTACCCTTTTCCACAGTGCTTAAAGTGGAAAAAAAAAGTGCTGGTACTCCCCTTACTGGCCTGACACTGTATGTTTTGGCCCGTGTCAGCAAACTTTCAAGTATTAAATTCTGAATTTCTGCAGTGAATAAAAATATACTAGCAGACATTACTGGCATTTACAATGAATATTTCTATAATAAAGGGCATTTCAATTTTGAACAAATGGTAGAAGAGCACCACTCCAGCCAACTTCTGACATAACTTAGTTGATTGTAGCCCCCCAAGGTAATGAAATGTAGGTGTGAAGACTACTATGAATAGCTGCTATGCAAAAAAACTGCCTTATTCTAGTAGAGCAGCTCAGCCAGAGAATTTGACTTATCGGAGAAAAAAGTACTGGGGCTTATGAGAAGTTCCGGTGCACGGGAACAACTGGTAATAGGATGACTAAAACAGAGAAGTGCTGATACCCATTTCTTACCTATAGGCAGTAAGAAATAACCCCCCTTCAAGCACTGCTTTTCTAGACCTTTTCTGTATATTTATACATTGAACTTGAGCTCAACAGACATACTGCTTTTTGTCAGTTGTACCAGTGTGTAGTGTAGCAAGTATGAGGTGTCTCCTGTACTGTTTAAACTGCCCAACAGTAACACAGAAGCTGTAAAGCACACTGGAGACGAACATGAGAGTATCACTCTGTGACCAGCTGGTTACATTTACAATTACTAAGATGGTCTGCCAGTTCTTAAGAAGAACTCCACTATCGCACATTAATGCATTAATTAATTTATACCTGGTTGACTTTATCCATCCCTGTGTATGTCATCACCAGTTAACATCACACCATCCTGTACACATGATCATCAAGAGGTATACAATTTTATTCATTAGGTTCCAGAAAGGCACTAAAATAAAGTAAGGAAAGCTGGATAAGATCAGAGTGCAGACGAAAACAAACAAATCTTAAGAATGCACAGAGGTTAAACAAACATACAGCACATGTCATATGTACACGCACAACTTTACTGCCACATATTATCAGCTAATTTGAACTAATGAGCTGGAAAGAATTTATTGGTAGAGTCTAAAATCACAACATCCAACATAGCACTGACTTCTCTTTCAAATGTATGATTTAATCACTGCCGCAGAGAAAAAATGTAAATTGCATCAAACCCTATATAATTTGTATACATTTATTTAAATTAACAGCTCATTCAGCATTTCTTTATGTAATGAGAAATTCAGCTGCAGCAGCCTGGTGTTATCACCTCATTCTGAATATGAAAGTAAATGTGTACTGTCAGCCTGGATGCGGTTCAGTCTACAGCAGTCACACGCAATGGTCAGAAGGAGAGTGTGTCCCTTATACTGCGATGCTGGGGGCAAGTGATGGAGGAAGGTGGGGTCTGTGCCCAGGCGTGCTGCCTGAGAAGTTGACGTGACTGGAGGATTTCTGTGTCCATCTTCACTCCTGGCTCAAAGAGAACTGGCAAGACTCCTCCTTTGACGTCACAGATCATCCTTGAAGAAGCCTAGTTTTGCAAAAGACATTTCCTTCCGCAACTGCATGACCTCCCAAAACATCTGTTCTGCTGGAAAAATGATTTACATAAAACATCATCATCACACAGAAACTTTGGTTATCATCTTTAACAGTTCACAGCTCCCCTTCTGCAAGAGTTTCTTTCCTTTTGTTAATTTTTCTTAAAATAAAATATCTGCAATCATCATCATCTGCAATTCCTTTACTCATGTAAATACAGCAGATTTTTATGAGGATAAAATGCTTTAAAATTAAACACAGACTTCTAAGAGACTTCTGATGGAAAACAATTTCCTGGCTTTCTTCATGTGCTACAGCCATAAAATAACACTGCCACTGTGCCACATAAACAATGTGAAGATGATGTGTATTGGCTCACCATCCTGCTGCTTGACCAGTCCTTGCTGAATGTAGCGGATGTAGGTGAAGAAATTGCAGACAGAAGTGATCTAGGACAGGGGGGCAGACAACTGAAGCTTCTAACACAGTAGGGCAGTACTGAGCAGGCAGCAGTTCACATCTCCCATATCACACAGAGCAATTTACCAAAATGCTGTTGGGGGTGCCCCCAGTATGCATTTTACTCATTAACATGGTGTTTAACTATGTGTGTTATCCACAGAGTCTTTAAAGTCCCTCAGCCTAATCTGTACCCTTACATGTTATATTTTTCATTATCACACTACAGCCCTTCTCACAGTTTCAGTTCATCTAAAATTTTATCACATACTTTAATTTTAACAGTCTTGGACCAGTAATTTGCTTAAATTCTCATGGTCAGACAGGTGTACAGTAAACTAAGGTAAAACAAAGAAATTCAAAGCAAAATTATTTAATGTCACTGAGTGCGTCATGTGCATTTCCTTTTCAAAATCACTCATTCTTTAGAAAGCACTCAAAAATAAGGTAAAATAGCCCCAATATCTTGCTATTCTGGGTAGTTCCTTTACATTGGAACTTGTTTATAAGCACACTTCCTCTCACATGGCACTCTGACTGCCTCCTTTTCATCACAATTTACAAGAATATTTTAAATACTATAAATGTAGTTTCGTCTTTCTAATATGTTCCAAACCTGGACAGAGGAAAAATTTGAAGGGACAGATAAAGTGTAAAATACACCTGTCTTGTGGACAACCAAACACAAAAAAATTAATATGAATCCCTAATTCAGGTCATTATTTGTTATGATGAAATGGTGTTACATATCATCATGCAACAAAAGCAATATTTAACAATTTTAAGCCATTGTAAGAATGGTGCAACTTCCAGGAGGGAAGGATGCACCAGCATGTTATTCTGAAATGGTGGCTTACAGCTGAGGTTCATAAAGATCTCCTTAGATCTCCTCATCATCTCTTCCGTAGCGTATGAGAGGAAGAGATTGAGGTACGACGAACTAGTGGCTGAGGCTCATGGCCAAGGGTGGCAGGCATATGTTAAACCGGTAGAGGTAGGTGCCAGAGGCTTTGTGGCAAAAACTGTTACTGCGCTGTTGAGTGAGTTGGGAATTAGAGGACGTAGGTTAAGGGAAGTGGTAAAGGAATTGTCAGAGGTAGCTGAGAGGGGTAGTCAGTGGCTATGGTTGAGGAGAGCGCAACTAGAATGGGGGAAGGTGAGGTAGTACAGTTAGGTGGGGACCTTTCACCTAGTAAGCTTGGAGGGGGGTGGGTCTGGGACGCCAGGCCGCACTGCTGAGCCATCCGGAGGTGTCGTGGGCCTAAGTCAGCGAAACGCCGATAAAGGATGGTGCCTACCTAATGACCCTGGTGAAGAGCTTACAAGGTGGTGTATTAGGGTGGTAGATAGGTAGGGCGTTAGATGGGTATGGTAGGGCTCTATGCTACATCCCAGGCTGCAGGATATCTGTCAATTTATCCTGTATATTTGTAATTGATGAAATGGTGTTACATATCATCATGCAACAAAAGCAATATTTAACAATTTTAAGCCATTGTAAGAATGATGCAACTTCCAGGAGGGAAGGATGCACCAGCATGTTATTCTGAAATGCTGGCTTAAAGTTGAGTTTCATAAAGACCTCCTTAGATCTCCTCATCATGCCACACAGAGCTGTCACATCCTGCCATGGATACAGGGCCATGGTATATTGTATTACCTTTTCATTATCACTTTTAAAATTTTTGTCATTCTTCTGACTTGTTCCACCTCTTCTGAGCACTTTGGACCTGAGGATTTTCATTTTGTGCTCCCTTATATACCGTTGTATAAGGGTGCCCAACAATAAATGATTCTTGATTGTAGCTAAACTAGGCGTACCGAAAATGTACAATTACTGGTGACCTCATACTTACCCGATAACGACAGAAGGGTGATACATAGTAGTAGTTGCTGGAGTCGCCAAACTTGATTCTGTGCTTACATGTCTTGGTCTGCCCACTGAGCGCACACTTCCTGTGGATTTCACAGGCACAGCATGGTGGGAATGAAAACGTACATTTTCAGGGTTAAAACATAAACATATTAGTCCAATAAGTCGCTGATGCACAGCGTTATTTATTCCTCATTAAATTACTCTAATGCGAAAAAGATAGATGTTAAGATGGCATAATCATAAAGCCTTCAATACCGAATGTTGACAGAGAAGCAAGCAGGCTTTATAATTGGCAGAAAGCACCCATAGTGACACTTCAACTGAACCCAGCAGCCAATGGGATATTAAAGGTAGCAAGAAAGGCGGGACAAAGGGTGGGGCTGGGCTTAAAGGGGCACTCAGGCCACTTACGTGACTATGTGTGACCTCCGGCCACTAGGGCACCCAGACGGGGACAACAGAAAGAAAGAGAGATGGAAAAATGATGAAAAGGAGGTAGCGGGGCAGCACACTGATGCCAGCTGGAAAAAGAGCAATGAAGGTGAGGTGACAGAAGACAGTGGGTGAAAGAGAGGGATGCCTTCAGTCAGGATATTTGGATTTTTTTTTTTAAATCAGAAAATAAATTGCTTTTCACAATTTACCAATATTCCACTTTCTAGTTTTGCGATAGCCAATCTATCCAGTTCATAATGTTCAAAAGAATCCACTTAATGACTTATGTACCCAACATACTACCCTAGGCCAAGGCTAAAGACTGACAGTCATAAAACAAAAATGATGGCAGTAGATTTTGATGTTACAGTTAATTTCCCTTGAAAGCCTAGAGCCTTTTATTCCAATTAATGTAGTGTATCAAGAACACACTGCATTAAAACTTTTTCAAAGAACATAGACTAATAGCAACCAGTGCAGAATAGACTGTGCACACCAACAATAATTTGCTTCTTGAATATTATTTCTAATTTGAAAGCCCATGATTGACACAAACAAATTTGATTCATGAACTAAAATGCTACCACAGTTTTTCATAATTATTTTTACTCCTGTCACATCCATACTCAGCTCTTAAGAAACCTATTCCATGTTCCATTATATCACGCTGAGTGACTGATAGATAAACTATATACAGTAATCCCTCAGTATCTGAATCTAGTTTGTCCCTCAACGCTTTGGATAAAAAAAATTTTCAGATACCAGTGGCTATTTCCCAATTATTTTATTTATTTATTTCAAAGGGGGGAAAAAATAAATAATGCAAACACCTATATAACTATCAACCCATGACTTCAGCCTGATAAAACACTTTAAACAACACTTACCTAATTAGAAATCACTTAATGTTGTCATTAATTTGCATATTTATACTGTGTGGTACAGTATGTACAACACAGCACATTTCATATGTTAGTCCCCTCAGGGTCACTGTGTTACACACAGGAGATGAGACGGTGCATGACAGGGTTTGCAGCAGGAGTTTGGCTTTCTTAGATGTTGAATAAAGATGTGTTAAAGTAACGTGTCATGTCTGCATCTTTGTTTGACAAAACAACCATTGTTTAAATAAATAGGCTCATTTAGAAAATGAAATGTACAGTAAATGTAGCGGTGCACACAAGTTCAGACAAAACAAAACAGACAGAAACATCTAATAAGATACCTGAACAGGTGCATGCATCTGGCTCCGGATAAATTTATAACAATGTACAATACAGTTTATTAAAATGCTGTACATTTTTTAAAATTCCTGTACAGTACTGTATGGTATTTGTTGACTTTATTTTGATTTTTATTCACATTTCAGTTTTTTTTTTTTTTATTGATAAGCTTTGGATAAAAATTCATTATAGCAAAATTTTCCCATTCGAATACCCACATACTCATATTCATTTTCAAGAGCCATTATAGCAAAAATTCGGATTTAGAGAGCTTGGATACCGAGGAATTACTATAATTTGTTATGGGATCAAATTCAGGTAGCAGAAACCCAAACCACACCAGCAATGAAAGCACATAACTGTGATACAACACTGTGTTGTATTCACGGTGTACCTCCCCTCTGATAGCATCTGTGGTGCACTTACTTTGGCCCCCCGCACTCCATGGCAGATGCCTTGACCACGGGTAGTGGCTGGAAGCCTACTGGTTCCACGCTCAACGTGTTCCTCTCTACCGCCTCCAAGATGGCCGACGCCAACTGGGAAACAGCAAGAAGATGAGTTCAATCTAAGGTCATTACACACAGTAAACTGATAAGACAGGAGCAGCAGGTGGTGGTTAGAAGTTAGCAGGTAGCGCTTAGTGAAACCACAGTTGTGACTTAATAGGTTTAAACTCAAGATGAACTTTTACTTCAACCTACAAGTAAATGGATGTGTATCAATAGCCATCTACCTGTATGTATAAAGAGATATTCAACAAGTAACATGAAATTGTATAAACAGTAAGAAATATTAATAAAAGAATTTAGGAAATAATATAGATGCAGTTGGTAGCAAGATGGTAATGGATATAGACATGTACCAGTTGCATATCAGTTATCAGGTTCAAGTATACTGATCTGGATTAAAAAAAGACCACTGAGTTACCTAATATAGCTGCTTTACATGAACACATCTACATTACAAAGAACACTTGATCCTCGTGAAATGAATGTTCAAGTTACAAACTTTCAAAGACAAAAACATTTCTCCATTTTGTTTCATTTTATTTTTAGTTTTAGCTATCTTCTTGTGCATTTAGAAAAATTTGTTTGTAATGGCATAAATGTCACCTGTGTTCCTGTATCCAGCCATCAGCTGGCAGTAAAAGGCACCAAAACAAAAGAGGAGTGTCAGACTGGATTAGCCAACCTAGCATCCACAGCTCATGTCCAGCCTTCCTGAGCAATAGCAACGAATACGGTGATGTATGTCACATATGTTTATGGAATAAATCAGTGAACAATCTGCATCAAATAGCAGTTAATAGGGACAGCGTGTATTTAACTTCAATAATTTGTAAATAGATTTTAATATTGCCCAAAGTTAATTAAAAAGTGTATAAAAATTCTTGTATCACATTTTTAAAAGTTAATATACCTTTACCTAAACCCTGGATTAAATAAATAGAAACCTAAGATTTTCAGAGAACCTATCCTTGAATAAATTGAGGGATATCTGCATTAATAAGCTTTTATTGTTTGTGATGTAGTGGTTGAATTTACAAACTTATGAACAGACTTCCAGTGCCAACTGTATTGAAAATCCAGTGTATTGATAGTTCCAAATAAATAAATAAATAAATAAATAAAAAATTTTAAAAAATAAATAAATTTTAAAAATTGTGAACAATTGCGATTACCTTGATTTCTGCATTAATTACTCATAAAATGTGGTCTGATCTCCATCTATGTCACAATAATACACAAACAGAAGCTGCTTAATGTAATGACAAAAATAATTGTACTTCCTGTCAATACTGTACATGCCATTTAAACAATCACAGTCTAGGTTCTCTGGGGTAGTGACTTCTAAAAAAGCTAATTGGAGTCAGGGGTTCCAATAAATGAGCTGAAACTGGAGATATGGGTTGTAGAGAAGTCCTGCCCTATAAAAAGGCACACAAACTCAGGTTACTGAATGAAAGATCTGTTCATGTGCACCATGCCTGGATCAAAACAACTTTGGTAGACTTTTCCAGCTTCATACATCTCTGTAATTCCAATAAGAGCCCCAAAGTATTACTAAAGATGTGAGCATTCATCAGTCCACAGTAAGACAGACTGTCTACAAATGGAGGAAGTTCAGTACTGATGCTACTTCACCCCCTAGGAGTGGGTGTCCTGGAAAGATCACACCAAGAGCACAAGGTGCAGTGCTGAAGGAGGTGGAAGAAGACCACAAGGATAACAGCAAAAGAGCAGCATAAATCTCTAGAACTTGCCAAAGTCTCTGTTCATGCATCCACTCTAAGAAAAACACTGAACAAGAAAGGTGTTCATGGAAGGAACCAAGGAGGAACCCACTACTCTCCAAAAAAACATTGCTGCATGTCTCAAACTCAAACAAAAGACCACCTGGATATTCCACAGCACCTCTGGGACAATTTTCTGTGGTTGAATGAGAAAAAAGTGGAACTTTCTGGCAAAAATGCAGACTGCTATATTTGGAAGGAAATGGGTACTGCACACCAACACTGAACCCTCATTCCAACTGTGAAGGCCCAGTGGAGGGAGCATCATGGTTTGGGCCACTTTGCTGCCTCAGGACCTTGACAGCTTGCCATCTATGAAGGAACAATGAGTTAAAAATAGTATCAAGAAATTTTACAAGAGAATGTCAGGGTAGTGGTCTGTCACCAGAAGCTTAACAGAGGTTAGATGATGCAATGAGACAATGATCCAAAACACAAGAGTAAATCAACAATAGCATGGTTTAAAAAGAAGAAAATTCATGTTTTAAAGTGCCAGAGTCCTGATCTTAACCCAGTTACTAAATAAATGGGTTCACATACATTTTCCAGCCTGGAATGTGAATGATTAAACAATGTGTTCAATAACGACATGAAAACTGTTTGTATTATTAGTTTAGGCAGCTTGTTTATGTCTATTATTGTGACTTAGATGAAGATCAGACCACATTTTATGAATAATTAATGCAGAAAATCTTGCAAAGGGTTCAAAAACTTTTCTTGCAACTGCAAAAAAAAAAAAAAAAAAAAAACTGATTCACCACTCATGTCTCCACTAGATGGCAATGGCACAAAATACCTTGAGCACTCAGAGAATTAAGTGTAAATAAATAATTAAACATACACTTTAGGAATAAAGGGGCCGTCTCATTTCCATTCCTTGAGTGAACAGCAATACACAAACGACAGGGAAAAACCAACACCTGAGCGAAGAAAGGAGACCAGATGCTGTGGAGTCACCCAGAGGATGTACTGAGCTTTCTGAAAGGCGCAGAGGCAAACAGGAACTGAACATGAAAGTTTTGGCCAAAGCAGAAAGTACTTTGCAAATTCAGCTCTATTTTGACCTGCAGGAAATACTACCAGTAAAAAAAATTACCCATATAAAGGATTATTTTTTTCTGTACTAATTGCTAAGGTGTCGCCGTCATGTATTGAAAGAAAGTGATCAGTTATGAAACAGTTCATCTTCTGTGGGACAGAATCTTTAACAAGAGCATGCCTCTATGAGCAATAAAGGAAAACGTAATGTAAATACCATACAGTAATACATTATACATCATGGGTCCTGAAATAATCATGGGCTACCTTGTACTTTCCACCCTCTTGTTTCAATAATTTATGGTTTCAAGCCATTAATTATTAACGACCAGGATTTTGAGCATTACACTTTTTGGAATAGTCATATGCTGTGAGCTCACTGCCAACATACATAAATCTGTACGTGCAAATGCTTCACGTATTCAGTTAGTTAGCGTCCATGAGTCTATTTAAAGATGATAGAAATATTAAGAAAAAGTAGGAAATTATCTGGTTCAGAACAAAACTATTTATTTACCCAAACTAGTAAGACTCATGAAGCTCCACCCTGTATGATAAACAACTTTTACAACACATGGTAGCACATATATGGCACAGTAGGCAACAGACCCATTCAGAGTGTTTTCAAGAGAGCAAAGGTAATGGGGATGTTCCAAATGTGAACATGGACAGTCAAAGCCCAGCGTGGGGTGTGACCTATGTCAACGGGCTTAATTACAACAGCAGCATGATAACCACACACACACACACACACACCAGTAATTTACAAAGGGATCTCAGTACAGTACAAAGTACAAAAACACTCTCTGTCCTTAGGGAACAGGAAATTGCAATGCACACCCAGAGAGAGAGAGAGAGAGAGAGAGAGAGAGAGAGAGAGAGAGAGAGAGAGAGAGAGACACACACACACACCTGTCTTTGCAGAGACACTCCAGGAACGCCCACACACAGAACAACACACACACCCTCATGCACACACCTCACTCTTAGAGAAGGAGAGGCATGGGTAGATGTCCTCCCTGTAGATGCGCTCCAGGAAGGAACAGTTCCTCTCCAAGGTGGGCTCCTCCCTCCAGGCCTTAAACTCACTAAAGAGCAGAGTGTCCACCTAGGGGGAGAAAGAGTGCTCTTACCATATGGCAGGGGGTATGGTTACGGTTAACAGATTAAATTGTGGAATAACAGAAGAGTGACACTCAAACATTTATAACACTGAGAGACTAGATGGATGTAAAATATGATCTGAAGGGAGTACACAAGTTATAAATCTACAAAACCAAAGTGACAACATCTAAACCCAATCCTAAAGGACCCACAAAACAGAATTCAGTGATGGGGATACCAGGAGGACATCCATGGTAAGTAACAGCATCTTGCAGGCTGAAATAATACCCCATTAATAAACCCAGCTTTTCCATTGGTGTTACCAGCAGGCAGTGCTCAACTAGGAATGTGAGAGAAGGGAAAAATATTCACAAGCTGTGATCATGATCAGAACAGGGGTACAGAAACCAAAAGCCTGTGCTCAGCCCCTTACCATCTCACAGCAACATTCGAGCTCTGCTCATCTTACACCAGACCGCTGCTCAGTTAAAACTGTCAAATACAAATTTGCACACTATCTACTGGTTCTACAACCATTAAACATACACACATTTAACTATAGGATGGCCAACTGTAAATTATTATTTAAATTATTATTTGCTGCAGCTAAAGTATTGCACAGTAGATAAGTGTAAGCATTCAACAGCAATGTGAAACCAAATCAGAGCCAAATCCAACATTGTTCTGTGTGCACAGGAGAAATCAAACAGTGGATACCTGGCCAGTGTGCATAATGCAGAAGAATTGCATGTATACAGGTACAGGTACAGGTGTACACACACACACACACACACACACACACACACACACACACACACACACACACACACACACACACGTGCAGAGGAAAGACTGATGGAGTTAAATCCTATAAAAGCATTTAGGCACAAAGTTGAAAGACTGTCATCTTTGTGCATCCAGAAATACCCCATCAAGAAATCATTTCTTACAGCATTAAATTTTTGAGAATGTATGAAATCAATAATGAAAAAACATTTTTGCACATACACTACACATAAATCTACTCAGTGATGAACAGGCATCCTGTCCAGGTTTACCCTAGCCAATCATCTCAACCCAACAAGCAGTTACAGACAGTAAATGATTGACATGTAGATGAAACAAATATTGTACACTATACAGTTTTTCACAGATGAACTGTAATTCACTTTTTTCTGCCTGCTTAGCAAGCTGATGGCCATGGGACACAGTGAGACTAGTTCCAATGCAGCCTCCAGGCCACAGGACTCCTCTTGTATCATTTATTTACTGTAAACTCATTCATTAACCTGACTTTTCCCCAAAGTGATTTACATTGAGTCACACATTTTTGAAGGAAGGTCATTTTTACTGGAGAAATTCAGGGTAAGTCCCTTGACCTGTGGTACGGTAGCAAGACATTGGATTCTACTTTGTGTCTGTCGGGAGTAAGGGGTCAAATCTACCCACCAAACAACCTGTTGAGCCATGTGTCATGTGACAAGAAGCAAGAGCAGTACTGTGAGGAGACTTCCAGAACATCTCTCCCACAGCAGTCTGTGTGCATGGGTGCTAACCTCTGACCTGTTAACTTGCATCTAATTGAGCAAACCCAATCTTAGAATAACCAGTGTGCAAAACTTTATACGGTTCAGTGTAAGCTACCAAAATAATGACAAAAGCAAACATACTGCAGGTACACCAGTCAAATTAGAGAGACCACTATCAAGTGTATGGAGGAAGAATGATGGCGCTACCATGCTTTTTTGGGAAATGCAGAGGGAACTGCCTGAGCTCTGACACTGTGGCTCAGCAACCTCTGATTATGCCCATGTTGACACAGTGCAGAAGGGTCTTCATGGTGAACACGGGTGTTTATGCCTTCACTGCTGCCCCTGCAATCTGTGCCACATGCAGCTTAGATAAATATAGTAGGCCAGTACTTGCACACAAAGCACAGTACATTAAAAACATAAGCCAGGTAAATGATGACAAAAACACATACTACTATTCACCACTTTCTGTTCCACTGTCAGGCTGCGTATGCTGGTGCACAAGTGTAATGGTAATTCGGGATATAGTACTGTGTACAACACTGACAACATGGAACATCACGGTGATGCGTTAACTGACTGAAGTGACATGTCCTGTTGTTTACTGGGCCTCTGAACAAACAAGATAAGTTACCACCAAGTAAACCTCATCAATACTGGGAGCACTAATCACTACAAAAATAATAATAAGCAAAAACTGAACACACTTATACTGAAAGTAAGGTGGTACAAAAAAAATAGAAATGATAGATATTTCAGAACTGTTTCCTCCTAGTACACGCAGAAGTAAAGTCTGTGTGACCCAAGTTTGAATCCCAGTTCTTGCTGCAAGTAAAAATTACACAGCTATACAAGTCAATAAATGTTAATATGGTCATGGCATCTGGAGGAAACTGACAAGATGGATTGTGTAGGGATCATACCTCCTTGCAATCACGGACAATGGGCTGGGTGACGCTGAACTCCTGCTGGCTGCCCAGCACAGCGCTGCTTGTGCTCTTGTTTCGGGTGTGGCCCTTCTTGAAGGGGGCTTTGGGGCCTGGGGGGAAATCCTTGCAGGGCGACGTGGGGGAGGTAGACAGTACAAGAGTCTTCAGTGCCGCCACCTCTGCCTGCAGCACGTCGATCTGCAAAGGAGAACAGACTGTGAGCTGACCTGGCAAGCAGTGGTCTGAGGGACAGAAACTGGATTTCAAAATACATTAATATCATGCTCCTCTTACAGCTACTGCAGCAACCAACCATGTACTGTGAAAATCATTGTCTTTTACTATTCATATTGAGACATCTTGCATTATTACTTTAAAGACAGGGACAGGACAGAACTTTATTAATTATCATATGGAAACCCGTTGTACAGCAGCTGGACACAGAGAGCATATAACATAAGACACCTATAAGACACAAAGTAAGGTGCCAATTAATAATCAAATTATCAATAAATAATCAAATTATCAATAACTAACAATAATCAGCAGTGTAATGGGGGAACTGTAACTGTCCATCCCAGATCCTAGGCAGAAAGGGGGTGCCAGAGTGGTAAAGAAATTACTGTTTTGGGGGAATTTAAAAAAACTGCTACAAGGGGACTTTTTGGGTGACTAAAACAACTAAAAACAAATAAAATAGGCTTTTCCCATGAGCATACTCCTGCTCATATTAGAGTAACAGGCAACTGGTGCAGGTCAAGCCACTGAAGTCAGATGTCTGGGCTAGTGCACGTACATTAAGAGTCACTCAGATGGAACTGTACTATGTTATGTAGATGTTGGTTGGTGGATATGCACACAATAGAAAGGTAATATCTCCAACAGATATAATTTAATATCTGTTTTTTTTGTGTCACAGAGCAAAAATATGAAGCAATACTTGGATTACACCACTGGCAATAATAAATAAGAGGAGAATACCAACAAATGAGACAGAAACTGCATATTTTCATAAAAAAATGAAGCATTGGCTATCCTAAGGCTATACCATAAATAAGATGTCAATTTTTAATTTTAAATAAACAGTATTACTACTGACTGTACCAAATAATCGGTCTGCTTACACTTACAATTATTCATTTAGCTGATGTTTTATGGCAAAGCAACTTACAGTGGTCACCTATATATAATGATCTACTCATTTATATAGTGAGAAAATTTTGATTGGCTCAATTCAGGGTAAGGGTCAAAGGTACTACAGCAGCAGCTGTACTTAAACTAGGGTCTTTCAAGTCCAAAGATGGCTGTTCTAATCACTACAGCCCTATTATATTAAAGTCTTTTCAGACTTGCAAGGGAAGAATTGGACTGAACACAAACAGTGAGATAAATGATTAAAAAAAAAAAAAAAAACAACACACATTATGGGCAATTGAGGCCTTGTGGATCTTCAAGAACACCTGCAGCCTCCTCTCTAATGAGGGTTTGAATTTGAGTTTGAATTTCAAGCATTCTCTAGCACACCTATCCAACAGGTGACCACAGTGCCAAGGAGGAACCACTGAACATGCAGTCTCCCCTTCCCTTCTCACCTTTCCCAGAGCTTCTTTCAGCTGCTTCTCTGCTGCCGCCTGCTTCACATTGGCCTCCCGCACCATTTTGTGGGCCTCCTGGGGAGGAGGTAATGACAATTAAGGCACCCACTTCCTCTCTTGCCCTGACCCTAAAATGTACCAGCTGACCCCAACGCCACGCCCCCAAACACAAAAGCCTAGTCTGCCATACAGCACACCCCCAAGGATGTTAGTCATTGCCTATGACAGGAGCTTGGAATCACAAAGGACAGAGAGAAGGAGGGAAAAATGTTAAGCTAGGAAGAGGGGGGGAAAGCCAAACATTTTCCATCACAGAGAAAACAAGGGATTTAAACACCATAGAGCTAGGAGACTGATTTAGCACATCTTCAATGTGGATTGGACCTACAGGCATCTTGAGATGTGGTCCCAGTGAATTTAATTTAGTTTCAACTGCACTAAGTCTGCTTTGTGTTTTCTGCTTTGTGTCCTATTTAGGGGCGCATGGTTTTTTACAGTAACTTAAAAAAAAAAAATTGACTGTCTTCCAAAATACTAGTCTAAATCAGGATATAAAAACAATACATTTGTCACGTAATGCTTCCTAAAGCAGGTTCTGAGTATATTTTATTCGCGCAACACGAGGGTAAACTAAACCTAGTTCATTCTGAGATCATGAAATGCAAAGGTTCTGTAATAAAGCATCAAGTTTTGCATGATGCCACTTTGTATGCCAGTTATTTATTTCTGCTTTTCTGCAGATTTTTTTCACCCAAAGAGCATCATATACCTCAAAGCTTTAATAGCTTGTCTTCATAGCTACTTCAGACTAGAACCAGCAACCTTTAGGTCCTTAAATCCTGCGACCAACAGTCAAACTCTATGAAAATAAGTCATGCACACTATGACTGCCAGATTATTTTGAGTCGAGATGTGCTACGTCAGGCTAGTAGCTTTATGCATTTCTAAGGAGACCAGCCTCTAGGTGCTCAGTTACAGGTTACTCTGTGGCTCAGTTTGATGAAGAATCCAAAACAAACCTCAAACAGGCTAGCTGTGAGTTCTTCCAGTTCTTGCCCAAGTTGGTCCCTTACTTTAGATAGCCTTTCACATTCTTCGTCTTTTAACTTAAGTTCCTTCAAAATAAAATAAAATGAACAAAAAATAAAAAGTGCCTTATTTGTTGGGCAGTAATGAAAAACGAAACTTAAAAGCGACAGCATGACTAAATGTCACTTGGTTCTTTAAAGGGTAAGATGTTTAACTCTGCCCTCTATTAAGCTCCACCCTCCTCTCCTGCAGATGAATGGCAGACTGTAGAATGACTCGAGGTGTCTGTAAACACCAGGGGCACCAGAAGCAACAGATGAATGAAATTTAACGACAAAACATGGTGCAGAAGGGCATAAATGCGTCTGTAAAGAACTCATTATGACACAAAGGAGCAATGACTTCTGATGCTACTTGTGAGCAACTGTCACCATAATTGAATATTACACAAGGACTCTGGGGTCATGCATCTAAACCAAGACAACAAATGACAGCATGTAGCTAGATGTCAGAATGAAAAATATTAACTGTATTCCAGTGAAAATCGTCCCATTTTAGTCATTATTAAGACCATCTGACAAGCTTTTAGTGTCAGAGAACTGACAGGTCAACTGAAGCATCGAGAACGTAGAAGTCCTGATAGGTTTGAAAGTGGATAATGAATATCATGACATGTCCATCATGGACAATGACTCATACCCTTTACATGCTACCCTGGATACACAGAGGAGTAGCATTAGCAGCACACACATCCAGTTGTGTTGTAGCTTTTCAGAATTTATGGACATTTTTCCAATAGGGTTTTAATGTGATTCTTAAAGAGGTATGTAACCTAAGAAGCTCTGATGTAAGGTCACTGCAGTGTGCTTCGTTGTTGTTCCTGCATATGTTGTTCCTGCATTGTGTCAGCCAGAGTGGCTGTAAAGCATGCCGCCATTGGATTCTGGAGCAGTGGAAATGTGTTCTCTGGAGTGATGAATCACATTTCACTATCTGACAGTCTGACGGACAAATCTGGGTATGGCGGACACCACACCAGGAGATCACCACCTGCTTGTATGCATAAGTCTGGTGGTGGAGGAACAATGGTCTAGGGCTGTTTTTCATAGTTTGCGCCCCTTAATTCCAGAGAAGGGAAATTTTAATGCTACAACATACAATGAAATTCTACAAAACTGTGTGCTTCCAACTTTGTGGCAACAGTTTGGGGAGGGAGAGCCCTTTTCTGCTTCAACATGATGATGCCCCTGTGCATAAAGCAAGGTCTATGAAGAAATGATTTACTGAGTTTGGTGTGGAATAACTTGAATGGCCTGCCACCCAGACCTGAACCCTTCCAAACACTTTTGGGATGAACTGGAATGCCAACTGTGAGCCAGACCCCAATCGCCCAACACCAGTGCCAGATCTTGATGATGCTCTCTTGTCTTTCAGGAGCAAATCCATGCAGCCATTTCTTTATTATCTAGTAGAAAGCCTTGCCAGAACAGTGGAGGCTGTTATAGCAGCAAACATAGGATCAACTCCAAATTAATACCCAAGGTTTTGAGAGTGGTGTTCATGTGTTTACATACTTTTGGCCATATAGTGCAAATGCAAAAAATGTCCACTGTATTTAGAGCACATCAAACGTCAAGGACAATCTATATACTGTATACAGGGTTACTAAATAAGCTATAGCAATACTTATAGCAAAACTCCCAAATCATAACAAAAATGCCAGCAGTTTGGCTGGGGGTTCTGGGGGAAGTCTACACTAATGGTGTTGAACTTACAGCTATCACTCAAGTACACTAGCGGAAATTTGAAAAACAGATGAGTGGTTTGTATGTGCAGACGTTTAGAGGCTGAAAGGTTTCTAAAATAACCATATAATGAAAAAGTTGTTCTCAGAGTTTATTTTTTTACCAAAGTATTTATGATAAATAGTAGCAATTTAAATCAATAATCCATCCTTTAATCAATAACTGCTTGTCTAGTGCAGGGTTACAGTGGCTGGGAAAGCATAGGGCATGAGGCAGGGTATACCTGGGTGGAACACCAGTCCAGTGCAGGACAGTCTCACATACATTTATTCACACATATACACAATAAGGTGAGTGTAGAGCCACTAATTCACCTGAAACACATGGCTTTGTGGGAAGAGGTCCTCACAAGGGACAACAAGAACAGGTAAACTAAAAAGATTTCTTCATATGTGAACCCACATCCAAAACTACAGCTGAGAGGCAGCCAACACTACCTGCTGTGGCACCATGCTGCCCCTAAATTTAACAACTATTACCTTATTTTTCTTATCCCTTAAATAGTAGATAAGCCTACACAAAATAATGTCTTCTTCTGTTTTAATTTCACATATAAATGATTTGTTAGCTCAAATGTACATGGAACAGGATTCCCTGGTCCCACTCAGTTAAATCAGCTGTGCCATTTTTTTTGCTTTATATAAACCGTGCCTAAAACTAGGAAATACAGATAAATTGAGATGTGTGGGGCACAACCTGTAGTACATACATTGAAAAAGGTTTTTGGTTTTCTTTAGCCAAACTTGAAGGGCCTGACCAGTTCAAAATACTTGTCCGACCAGCACCCCTCTATTCCAGCAGTCTTAAAGCTGACACACATCTTGGTTATTCCTTTCACAAGCGCCTTTGTTTGTCCACGGTCATCACCATGGCAACAGATGTAGACATCCTGCAGAGGTAATGCTCAAAAATACCTTTGGGCTTAGCAGCTGGGTAGAACAATAGCATTAGCCTTAGCCAAGGCTTGCAGCTCACGTGGCCACAGGAGCTTGCTTCAAGAAGGATTGAGGATGAGCTGCTTGACCCAGGAAGCTTAGTCCCAGTGCTTTAAAAACTCAATTCAGGGAAGAAAGTTTAAACAGGCAGGTTTTCAGTTTAGTTGCTCCTCTAGTTTCAGCTACAGCAATCCTGCACCCAATGATAAAATACAACTAGTTCATTAACCTGGATGCAAACAGAAGAAAAATGGCTAAAATTTGAAGGTAGTTTTTGAATGTTAGAATGGCACAGAGTCTGAAAATGTGACCCCCCCCCCCC